>CM053792.1:698598636-698953636 GCA_028749045.1 Cupressus sempervirens
AAATCTAGTTTGTGTCAAGCAAAGAGAAATTTAGTGTGTTCCAAGTACCAATAATACTTAGTGTATGTCAAACAAGCTAGTGTTGATTAAGCATCAGAAGATAGTTATTGCCAAGAAAATAACATGTTATTTCTGAGTGCCAATAAAATGAGTTTGATCAAAGATTCAACGAATTTGAGCTGAAAAAGTTAATTTCTTGAATTGTGTGAAGCATGTTGAAGATAAGTATGATGAGTTGGTGGTACAAAATTCAAGACAAACCATTTGAAGATGAATTTGAAGAGGATTATAAGCAAAGTTTCTAGAAGGAAACAAAATGGAAAAAAGGGTAGATTTGATGATTTTGACCTAACCCTAAGATGGATGATTATAATTAAGCAAAAAAAGATGTAAATTATCTTTATAAGGAGATAACATGCTAGAAGAAAAGTGTCATAGTGAAAACCAGAGATAGACAAAGATCTTGAGGTGCTTCTTCATTTGGTGGCTAAAGGAATGAACCTACAATTGGCATACTAAGAAAGAAGGCTTAAGGAGGTGAAGAATTGAAGGGTGAACAAGCTGTTAGACATGAAGGAGATTGAATGCCAAGAAGAATGAAAAAATGAATAAGATATCTATAATCTACAAGTGAGTTGTTTTTTTATTAGATCAAGTCCCACTATTACTTTCTAACAACTACGCCAGTCTAGATAATTCTTGGGATTAAGGTTGACTTAATAGTCATGAGTAAATATTTTAATAGGGTGACATTATAATGGAATTCTCTAAAGTCCTCTAACAAGGCTCACTCCTAATAGGGTGATTGAAATCCTTTAATCAAGGACACATTTAATAGTGTGCATTGTAACTTTTAATAGGGTTGGCTCCTCATAGAGCTCACTTCAGAAGAGTGAAAATTTGTAGCATGTTACTAGTGATTTTTTCCAAATTGGGTTTCCACATAAAATCTTTGTGTAAAATTGTGTGAATGATTCTATGGTATGTAATGTTTACATTTTTGCAAAGTTCATTTGACCTAGGATAGTAATATACTATGTTTTGAGATATTGGGCGATCAATACATGCACATGTATTTATTATGTACTAAAAATATTTATCTATACATTTGGAGCTTGGATAATTGATTCACCCCCTCTTAGTTATTCTAAGGCACTCCAATAGTTGGTATCAGAGTTTTTGGTGATTATCAAGGAAACAAATTGAAGGTACTTGAAGCTAAAGATCAAGATGTATAGAAAGGAGGTACCTAATTTAAACAAGGAAAACTTTCATGCATGGAAATGTTTGATGAAGCTGCATCTAGGAGGACTTGGAGATTATGCATAGGGAGCTATCACTATTGAATATGTTTAAGTAGTTAGATCCCCAAATAATGAACAACTTAAATAGAAGAATGAATACAATCAGACAATGTTGGACATTACATCTACCCTAAGTTTTTCAGAGTTTGAAGATATCAAAACATGTACCACTTCTAATAGAATGTGGGATGCTCTACAAAAGATCTATAAAGGAGACAAGAATGTGTTGAGAGCCAAAGCAGAAAGTCTAAGAAGAAAATTTGTTAAAATGAGAATGCAAGAAGGTGAGACTATAATCTAGTATTGTACAAGAATCAAGGATGTTGTAATGCAATTAGAGGATCAAATGGAGTTATTGAAGATGAGACTATAATCAATAAAGTGTTAAGAACCTTATTGCCTATCTATGCTATTAAAGTCTCTGCTATACAAGAACTAAGGTGTACTCTTAGTAGTGATCTAACCCTTGAATGACTATTTGGTAGACTCATTGCTTTTGAAATTTTGAAATTTGATAATTTCAAATATAAGAATATTGACTCTTATTTCAAAGCTAAATTGACACTAAAGAATCTAAAGGAGAGAAAAAGGTCAAGCATGTTGCTAGTGATAGTAACATTGATAAAGATCTGGAAGAACTAGAAGGATTGTTGGCTAGGAGATTTCATAGAGGAAAAGGAGAATACAAAGGTAAGTTACCCATCATATGTTTCAATCATAATGAAGTTGGTCATATTGTAGCAAGGTTTCTTGAAAAGAAAGAAAAAGAGAAATGAAGACAGATTTAGAGGTAGAAAAGATTAGAGTAATAAAGGCTATAAAGGCTATAAAGAAAAAGGAAAGAAATCTTGTTACATTATTGAAGAAGAATATAATGATGAATCAAATGATCATGATGATGAATTTGTGTATGTTTCTCTGAAAGATGATTGAAATGAAGATGCAATAACTTCATTAGGATCTTATATAACCAAAGCTAAAAGATGGATCATTGATACTAGACGTCCTCATCACATGACTGGAGACAAAAGTAAGTTCATTACCCTTGAGCATTACAATAAAAATATTGTTAGATTTGGTAATGATGGGCTATGTCTAGTGAAAGGTAAAAGATCAATAAGTTTGACAAACAAGATCATGTGTGACAATGCTTACTATGTGGAAGGACTTAACTATAATCTATTGAGTGTGTCGCAATTGAATAGTTTAGGATACAAAGTTGAATTTGAACACAAGAAAACTAAGATCTATGAAGCTAATGGAGAACTCATTGGTTTGAAGATCAGACTAGATTATGTCATTTAAATTTTTACAACTTGGTTAGTATCAATAAGATTAAAAGAGTCAAAGGTTTGCTAAAATTGAAGAAACTTGATAATGTGATTTGCAAACAATGTTAGTTAGGGTAGATGAAAAAGTCTAGTTTTAAGAGTAAGATTCATACTTCAAAAGAAATTTTGGAATTAGTTTATACTGATCTATGTGGACCAATTGATGTGCAAAGCTACAAAATATAACACAAATTTTACTTTATTTATTGATGATTACTAAAGAATGATGGCAATTTTGTTTTTGGGAGAAAAATCAGATGCTTTTTGTTGATGAATAAAACTTTTTCATTAATTATAATATATAAAAGATACATATTCACAAAAAAAGGGGGTAGGGGATACAAGATCATCCCATGAGTTCAAATGGTACAAGACCAAATTAACACCTATTCATAAAAAAAACATATATAAAAGAATTTAAAAAAAAAGCCCTAAGCTGCAAGAGTAGTGCCAGTTGAGGGTGGGTCTTTGTCAACAAAACCCCAAAAGTCCTTAGGGTCATTGGTTGGATCAGGGGGAGCCCAACCATCAGTACCAGCAACATCAACATCTTTATCTCCCTCCTATTTGGGTGGAGAGATGGCTAAATACAACTAAGGGAAAGCCTATTTGGGGTCATATTGCACAGATGAGCAACTCACATTAGGGGCAATAGGAGGAGCCACTGGGGACTAGCCTAAACCCAACCTTTGTGGAGGTAAGGCTGAGCAGTGATGTCAACCAAAACTATCAAGAGAGAGATGATGGGGCTAAGACTAGGGAGTATGTAAGTGGTATGTAGATATGCTCTAGCCTTGTTAGTAACCACAAGGAGTGTCGTCACTAGAAAAAGCATCCAAAGGCATGTAGGCGACCGTACAGGGTGTGTTTCCCTAGTGAGCTAATAACTCTTGTAGGTAAGCCACCTCCAGTGAAACTTTGTTAGTTTGTACTTGAATTTGCATCATAACATTATTACATATATGTGATTTATAGTACATAGAAACATGAATATCAAGAAAGCTATGAGAGAATAAAAAAACATTGTGGTCCATCCAAATAGTAAACAAAATGTCCATTCTAAAAGCATGCCAAATTTGGGCATATCTAAAAGGAAGCATGGGCAGATCTCCAAGAACAACCATATGACAAGTGAAATCTTGTGGATGAAAAGGCTTGAAGAAATCATGAATCCAGAGCCAATACTTTTGGGCTATTCTGCAAAACCAAAAAATGTGCATGAAGCTCTTGGGCTGGTCACAAAAAGGGCATATAGGATCTGGGATGCCCAGATACTAGAGTTGAGGGCCCAAAGGAAAGCTCTAGAAGATAAGGCAATAATAAAAGTGAGAAATATTTAGCTCTGTAATGGAGTGCCAGATAGTGACAAATATATTACTCAACATCTTATGACAAGAGTGTAGATTGTAGTGCTAATTGAGAGTATCAACCATTAGAAGATGGGGCACCAGCCACCGATACCCCATCTCAGGCTTGTAACTAATCATAGGAGTGGTAGGATACTACTTCCAATATTTCCACCATGGGTAAGATGAATAGATACAAAGCTTGTGTAATTAATTGGGAGGCACCATTGAAACTAGAAGATCAATTATCTGCCAATCTACATGGATAAGCTTGAATTGTACCTATCGGTCCTCCCAAGAGTGAAGGCTCATAGTAGCCCAAGAAAATAAGTCCTTGGGAGTTTGGATACCCTTGTAAAACAAGCACAAAGTGTTGGCTCCTTGTATCTTGGCTAAAGGAACACCTCGAGTAGAAAATAAGGGAGACCATTTTGCTAGTTCATTGAGAGGCCATCTTTGAATCCATTACCTACCTAGTGAAGCCAAGGTTTTAGAGATTCCTAGGATTTCCAAATACTCTTAACAACAAAATTACCCTAAATCTAAATAGGTTCAGGAGTCACAACAAGGGTCTAAAACCCAATCCCCTTCCAAGTAGGCTAGTGATCTAGATAGCTTGAAGAAATGCAATGGCTTAGTAAATTTTTCTTGGCCTCATCACTAGTGAGAGCCTGGATGAGCCACTTACTTGCAAGTGGAAAGCAACAAAAGCCCACCAAAATCTTTGGGAAAACAATAGTAATCCCAAGCAACTCTATGAAAGTTATAATGCACAATATTAGAGGCCTAGAGAAAGTCCTGGAGGAGATAGTCAAGCTCAAGGTATGAAGCTTTGGAAGGGGCCCAATATGAAGAGTAGTAAACATGCATAGCAACAAGAACTTTAGAGAAGATTATAAACTTTCCCATAAAGGAGAGTGGCTTAGTGATCCATAATTCTAGCTTCTTCTCAATTCGAGCAAGAACACCATTCCACAGCTCCACAGGGGAGGCTTGAAAAGAAAAGGGAATGCCAAAAAACTTAAAAATTTCTTGATGCTAAACCCATTTCTACCCATACTACTACAACCATGGAGGGCCTAGAAAGAAAGATTGTCTATAATAGAGGGTATTATGCCATTTAATGGTAGACCTAGATGCAAGACAAAAAATGTCCAAACATTGTAAGGCATTGGCAATAATGTCTTCATCTTCTAGTAAAGTAAGGAAGGAATTATCTACAAAATGCCCATTAACAAGCTACGTGGAGGACTTAGGAGGAGAGATACCATGAACTAGACCTAGAGAAATGATATTGGCAAGAAGATAGCCAAAACCATTAACTGCCAACACATAGAGTGAAGGTGCAAGAGGGCAACCTTAATGAATATATTTAAAGACCCCAAAAGCTTTAGATTGCCTCCCATTAATGGTGATGTAGGAAGATGCATCACTAAAGAAAATTTTCATTATTGCAGAAAGATTGGACCGAATCCCAAAATCTAATGCATGGTTAGGATGAAAGGCCACTCAATCCTACCATAAGCTTTGGAAAAATCAATCTTGAGAAATGAAGTCTATTACTTAGATTGCCAAGCCCATTCTATTCCTTCCCAAGCAAAAATGATGTTATCCAAAATATAGTAGGACTTGATGAAACTAGTTTGTTTAGGGCAAACAATCTAAGGGAGCAAGTGCTAAATTTTAAGAGATGGGGATTTGGCTATGATCTTGTAGGAGATATTCAACAAAGTGATGGGCCTCCAATTGTAGATTTTCTCAAGATCACCAGCTATAGGTATGAACTTAATATTACCTATGTTAATAATAGCTTCATGGTACACCTGAAGCAAGTTAGGGCCAATATCATCCCATAGGATTTTGTAAAACTCACAAGACATCCAGGGGCCTTATCATTAGCCATAGAAATTTCAACTTCCTTCAAGTCTGCAACTGGTAACTTTTTCTCACAAAAGGCATATTTCTCAAGATCAAGCCTATTAGGAGTGATAGCAAGTCAAGCTTGTAAAGCTTGATAGTATGCCTTAGAAGGCCCTTGAGCCATAAAAAACTACTCATAGTGGCCCACAAAATCCTAAAGAATGTTCAGTAGGTTAGTAAAAACCTATTGGTCTTCTTAGATGCATTTGATACCAATTATAGAATAGCTCACCTACACAACATTAAAAAATTATTTAGAATCCTAATCACTAACCTCCAAACAATGGAGATGGGCTTTGATCTAAGCTTCTTGAGCAGCATAGCTATCTACAACTTGCTTCTGGTGCCAAAGATTAGTAAGCCAAACTTGGAGATCCATATCAAACAGATTCATGAAAAGGGATTTTGAGCCCGTACACAAATCTTTAGTTATGGCTTCAGAATATCTTCTACAATACTTAGCCAAATATCTATAGTAAATGAAAAGAAACCTCATATTACATAGGATAGTCTCATTTCACCATTGAATCCACCCAACCTGAGTGTGGGGTCAAGGTTCAAGATTCCAAACTCAAAGAATGTGGAAAATAGTTAGTGGATGGGACAACAAGGATGTATTGAGATAAAAATAAGTTTTACAATGATGAGGCTATGCTATTTTCCAAGTGATAGAAAAGATAATTGGGGAATGATCTAAAAGTATCACATCTAGAAAAGGTGTGATAGGTAGGTTATACTTGTGAGAAAATGATAAAAAGGACTACATAGAAATCCTAGCCCTATCAACTCTCTTTAATACTCTATTAGACCTAACTCAAAAATTGGACCATGTATGCCAAACCCCACCAAGATGGTGGCATCTATCATTGGGATAAAAAGGACCTAGCTTGTTCTGCATGTAAAACCATGTCTCTCTTTTGCTAGCTGCCCATCAAAAAGAAAAAAGCCCTTCCTTGTCAGTAGCTAGCTCAAACATGTTGAAGTCCCCCAAAAAAAACCCAAGTCACAGGTGGCAAATGATCTTCTAACCAATACCACAAGTGTGAATGCTCAACAACATCTTTAGGGGCATAAATGTTGACAAAACCAAAGGAATAATTTTGAAAAGATAGTAAAATCTAAAGCACCCCATTTAGAGGGTCAGTTCGATGCAAAATAATAGAAGAAAGTAAACAAGGGGAAAGAAGAGTAACCACTCCACCTCAACTAGCCTCATGCTAAGAAGAAAATATGACACTGTCTAACCAAATAGCCTTACAAGCTAAGGTAAGGAGAAATCCAACAACTTTAACTTCTTGAAGACAAACCACATCAAGATTACCAAGGTGATGCTTGGTGTCATGAACATAATATTTTCTAGGGAGGTTTGTGAGCCCCACACATTCCATGAGAGGAAATTCATGGTAATCCAACTTGGATGTCATCCTTTTCTCCAAGAGCAGAAACTATTGTGCAAAAAAGTGGGAGCATCAAGCAAGGATTCATTAAGAGAGATGACCCTTCAAATCTTCTCCCCATTAACAAAATACTCATCATGATCATCTAGGCTATGAGATTAAAGGAGGGTTTGTTGAGGATCATCGATGACACTTGTGATGCTTGAGTTCATAAAGAATGAGGATCAAGAGTGTGAAATTTTACCGTCCCTTATACTTGAGGGTTTGAAATAGTATATAAAGGAAGCAAAGGGATGGAGGGCTCTAGTTGAACTAGGTTTGAGCTAGGTCTACTATTGTCCACAAGAATAGAGATTACCTTATCCATAGCTGAACCCTTTATTTTTTTCAACACCATAGTCCATTTATATTTCTTAGTTGCCATAGCTAGCTTGGGATCCAAAATGGGTGGACAACTATAGTACAAAAAAGGACAATCCCTATTCTTGTACTCAGTAGACTAGCACTGATAATAGGTATTCAAAAGGTTTAGGAAAAGTAGCTTCTAATTGAAGATGGTACCACCAATATGGGTATCCACAAAGTCTTTAAGGTCCTTAGATAGGTTAACCTCAACATAGACACTACACTAGTGATGAGTGTTAAAAAACTTGTTTGGTTCAAGCCAAACAACCTTTTTGATAGTTTGGTTAATAGCTATCAAGAATGACTAGTAGGGGATATGCAATCTAGAGAACTCCACCCAAACATGAACCTTAAGCTTTCTATCATAATAAACAACAAAATCACCTAACTAGCATTGGAAAACCATGAGGGAGGACCTAACATTCTAGGGAGCTTGAACAAACACATGTTTAGCTTGGCTAGAGTTGCCAAAGAGAAAAAGGAAAAAGTCATTGGTAAGGCTTTTAACACCTTCAAGGTGAACACACTAAGGTGTTCAAACCTTGGAAATCCATTCTTGCATCATTCTTCCAAAAGGAGTATGACCCAAAAAAAACCCAATGGGGTTTTTCTGTTCTAACCAAGTGCATGCACTATCAAAATCCTTGACATTCAAAACAATATCAGGAAGAAAATTGCCTTGTGAAACACCTTGGGGATGAATTTGCATTGTTTCTTGTTTAGTAGTGCCACTCCCTCCAATAGTAGAAATTCCAACTCTAACATTAACTACTAAGTTGGAGAAGGCTAAGGGCATTATAAATGAAAACAAGTCCTATGGTAAATGTGGTATGCTAGGCAACAAACCAACAAGGAATTAGAAAAAAATAGTAGAGAAAATTTATTTCCACTCTATCAATCTAATTCTTTTAAAATGTTTAAGTTGTAAGAAATCTTGTGAGGAAATAAGGACTTGAAGAACTTCAAGGACTACAAGGACAAAGGTAAAAAATCTTGTTTTATGGCTAAAGATTCAAATAATAGTGAAGATGATGAAATGGTTTACACTGTTTTAAAAGATGAATCTCATGATGGAGATAAAATGACACTTATCTCTCATGTTAGCAAAAATAATAGATGGATAATTGATAGTGGTTGCTCACATCACAATACTAGTGATAAAAAGAAATTTGAACACATGGAACATTATGATTGTGGTAGTGTGATATTTGGAAACAATGAAGCTTGTTGCATAAAGGGGAAAGGTTGTATTTCACTAACCAATGAACTTAAATGTAATAATGCTTATTTGGTTGAAGGACTAAAGAACAATATACTAAGTGTGGCATAGTTGAATAACATTGGATTCAAGGTAGAATTCATGAATCAGAAAGTCCAACTATTGGATGGAAAAGAAAGCCTACTTGGGTCTAGCAAATAAATAAAAGGTAACCTATTTTACCTAGATCTTAGTGAAAGTTCATGCTTTATTGCTCAAGTAAAAGAAAGTTGGTTATGGAATAAAAGGTTGTGTCATCTAAAATTTGATAATCTAGTGAAGATAATAAAAAATAGAAGAGTAAGAAGTATTCCTAATTTGAAGAAACTTGATATGGGTCTATGAAAAAATTGTCAAACTGGTAAAATGGGAAAGACATGTTTCAGAAGAAGTCTTGGAGCTAGTAAATACAAACTTATGTGGACCTATTGGAATAGAAAGATAGAATGGTGATAAGTATTTTAGTCTATTTGTTGATGATTATTATAGAATGATGGCTAATATATCTAAAAGAAAAATCTGAAACTTTTCAAAAGTTTAAGTGGTATTTGGCAAGAGTAGAGAAAGAAACTAGAAAGAAGCTAAAATGTTTGAGATTAGATAGAGGTGGTGAATTCATTTCCAACAAGTTTAATGAATTTCATATTGAAAAAGGAATTAAGAGATAGCTATCAACCCTTGGTACACCTTAGCAAAATGGTATAGCTGAAAGAAGGAACAGATCCATTATGGATTGTGCAAGAACTTTAATGATAGAAAAGAGCATTGCAATCAAATAATAGAAGGAAGAAATCAGTACTATAGTGCATACCTTGAAAATAGTATAGTTAAAGAAAGACTCAAATAAAACTCCTTATGAAATAATATGGTATGGCTACAAACTGAATCTAAGTTACTTGAAAGTATTTGGTAGCAAATGTTGTATCTTAAAAGAATCTAAGAAAGGTAAATTTGATGTAAAAGGTGATGAAGGCATATTACTAGGATACTCCTACAAAAGTAAAGTGTAAAAATGTTTGAATCTAACTACTCATAAGATCATAGTAAGTGTACATGTGAGGATTGATGAATTTACAAAAAAGCATGAAGAGGAAAGCATCAAAGAACCTGAGGATTAAAGAAAGCTTGTTTATTATGAATTTGATACCATACCAAATCTATTTGGAAGTGAGGAGGTCTCACCTCTTGAGTGCCAAAAATCTCCAAAAGCCACTGAGTTGTAACTAGTGTAACTTGAGTAAAAGTTAGATGATATGGAGCTAGCACTTGAGAAAATTGAGTCAAATGGACCCGAGTCATAGATAGTGGGACCTATGCTTGATATAGAAAATCATGAAGAGGTTAATGCAACATTTTATAAATCCAAAGTACCTATGCTAGCAATATATGTCAGAAAGCACCATGCACTTGATCAGATCATCAGAGACAAGTTAGATGGAACAATGCCAAGAAACAAATTGAAAGGTAAATGTTTGCTTGCTAAATTTGAACCTAAAAATGTTAAAGATGCATTGAAAAATGAAAGTTGGATTGAAGATATGAATGAAGAAATAGAATAGATAGAGAAGAATAAGACTTGCACTCTTGTTCCCAGACCCAAGGATAAAAATGTAATTAGCACAAAGTGGGTATTCAAAAATAAGCTAAATAAAGATGGAGAAGTTTCAAGAAAAAAAGAAAGGTTATTTTGTAAAGGTTATTCTCAAGAAGAAGGTATTTATTATGGTGAAAATTTTAATCTTTTTGCAAGATTAGAAAGTGTTAGAACTTTACTAGCATATGCAAAATACATAGGATTTAAAGTTTATCAAATGGATGTAAAATCTGCATTCTTGAATGGAACTCTTGATGAGGAAGTCTATATTGAACAACCTAAAGGTTTTGTAGATCCTAGAAAAAGAGATATGGTCTACAAACTACACAAAACATTTTATGATCTCAAGAAAGTTCCTAGAGCTTGGAATGAAAGACTTTATAACTATTTGATAAAGATTGGTTTTCAAAGAACAAATGACAACAACAGTCTACATATTAAAGAAAGACTAGACAAGAAGATTGTGCTCATATAAATATTTGTGGATGAAACTTTGTTTAAAGGAAATGATGAATTATGCAACGCATTTTCATAAGAGATGAGTAAAGAATTTGACATGTCCATTTTTGGAGAGATAAAATTCTTTGTTGGATTGTAGATCCAATAGTAGAAAAATGGTATCTATATTACTCAATCCAAACATATCAAAGAGATATTAAACAAGTTTGGGATGGAAGATTCAAAACTTGTTGGAACACCTATATCTACTGGACATAAGCTTTCTAAAAATGATCATTCCAAAGAGGTAGATAAAACCAAATGTAAATCAATGATTGGAAAATTGTAGTATGTAGTGCACACAAGGTCTAATATTGCATTAGTAGTTGGTATGGTGGCAAGATTGTTTGCAAATCTTAAAGAAAATCACATAATGGCAATCAAGAGAATCACAAGATAACTAAAAGGTACTAACCTAAATTATGGTACAAAAAGGAGGCAATTTGTATTTGAAAGCATTCACAGATGCTAATTGGGTAGCAAGTGTTGATGATAGAAAAAGAACAAGTGGTAGAGCATTCTTTCTTGGAAAAAGAATAGTATCTTGGAAAAGAAAGAAGAAAAATTGTATTTTTCAGTCCACAATAGAGGCAAAATATGTGGTAGTAGTAGTTAATTGTTCCAATTTTGTTTGGTTCAAACAACTATTGGTAGGTATGGAGATAGAGATCAAGGATCTAGTGGTTATCTTTTGTGATAACGCCAGTGCAATCAATATATCAAAGAATCCCCTGATGCATACCAAAACTAAGCACATTGCTATAAAATAACATTTTTTGAGAGAATTGGTACAAAATAAAGAGGTAAGACTAGAAAATGTGAATACTAAACAGAAAATTATAGATATATTCACGAAGTCATTACCTAAGGATGCATTTTTGTATCTAAGAGGTAACTTAGGGGTCATTCCCCTATCTGAAGCTCACTAAATGTAATTCACTAAGGCATCAACTAGAGCATGTTGAATATTAGATAGTTGATGTAGTATTGAAAAGGCACATTGGAAATGAATGAGTACATGAGGTACATTGATATTCACTAAATATTATCTTTGGCATGAGATGTCAAAGAGGGAGAATTTTTTTTTCCATATCTCACATAAATTTTAATACTTCAGAGATGCGAAAGAAGGAGAACTTGGTCTAATATCAAAGAAGGAATTTTTCTATCAAAAAAAGATGTTGAAGACATAGTTTTGCTAACAGAGGAAGAAATTGAAGGCAAAGGCACTTCACACCAATAGATGAAATTCTCATGGATGAGAATCAAAATGAAACTAAGGATACGTTCCTTACTTTATTCTTGCTCTAAAATTTTATTTTATTATGACATTTTGTGTTGCCATCTATACCAAAGAGGGATATTGTTGAAGATAATTGATTAATTGTGTACTATCCTTGATGTGACACAAAATGTCATATCATTTCCAATCAATGTATGTTGAGATGACTTGGCTGATGAAGACAATTTCCTATGTCTATCTATCATTCCAAAGTTTTCCATTTTTAGAAGACCGTGTCTGTTTAGTTCACTCAATCATCAAAGGGAAGTTTTCAAAAGTTGTTTAGAAGTTGAGTGTTAACTAACTTATTTTTGAATACCTACTTTGTGCCAATTACATTTTTATCCATGGGTCTAGTGTCATGTCCCCTTCTCAAAATAATTAAAATAATAAACTTTGCTAAGGCAGGCAGGCTCCAAAAAGGTGAAGTTTCGGCAAAAAGGGGCTAATCTTTGGAAAACAATGGACTAATAAATAAAAATTATTATTAAATTATATTTTATTAACCCTTCTTGGATGTGAGTTAGGTTTATGCCCTCTTTTAAGGGGTTTGGAGGCATTTTGGGCTCATTCCAGAACTTGATTTTTGCTCATTTCTTTGTTGTTCTTCAGAGGCTGCCAAACCTGTGGAGAAGGAGACCCAAGAATGGGAGTTTGAAAGTTTCTAGGAAGGCTAAGGATGGGATTTTGAAGCCATTCCATGTGCATGTTCATACAGAGTTTTCCTTTGTGCTGAATAGTGTAGATTTGTGGGTTTTCGAGGTTGTTTTTTGGTATGAGTTTGGTGTTTTCAGTTGAGTATTTCATATCAGTTTGGGTTGCTGTTGTATTTCAGACTTTAAGATGTTAAAATAGAGCTGAATATATGTATTGGGATGTGATTAAACTTCTGAGATAGATTATTAGTATTTTTGTCTTGTTTTCGGGCATTTTTGTGTTAATTTCGGGAGCCCATTGAGCATAGTTTTTGTCCTACATTTGTGAGCTGTTGTGTAAAGGCTATATAGATCTGGAAATTTAATTCTATAGGCCATTATGCTGCTTAAATATCTGTAAAAATTTCCATTTTCAGATTTATTAATAATTTGTGAAGTTGTGAAGTTTATTAGCACTATTTCGGACATACTCGATTTGGGTTTATTTGAGAAATTGGTGGATCTTTGTAATATTGGTTGTTTGGTTTTAAAAATCTGATTTGAGGCTTGAAATATCATGTAAAATCAGAAAAGGGACATTTCAGTGGTATCAGAGCCATGATCTTGCCAGCCTGAGGGTTTGTAGAAGCTTGCATGTCAGTTTTGACAACTACCCAGATCTTGCATGTCAGTTTTGACAACTACCCAGATCTTTCATGTCATAATTTATGGTTGCATGTTGCTTATAATTAGTTGCATGTCAAAATTTATGGTCACATGCAACTAAGTGAAAGAGAAAAAGATATTTGCAGCGAGAAAAGAATAAAGAAATTTTGATCAAACCTCCAGTTGAAAGTAAAAGTACAAAATCCAAGGAAGGGAAAAGTATGGCTGATCCAGATGAGATGGAAAAAAAATTCTTCCAAGACATCCAAAATACTCAGAAGCAAACAGTGGATAGTTTGGCAGAAACTAGAGAGGCTTTGCAAATATTGATAGAAAAACTACAAGGAGTTGCATCTATTAATGAGAAAGGGAGCACTTTAGAGGAGCCAAGAAATCTGAGATCCACACCATCTAAATCAACCAAAACTATTTTCTTGCCTGTAGATGAGCCACCAGTACCAAATCAAGCCATTAATCCTATGGAAGAGGTTACAAGTAACTTGATTACATCAAGAACTACTTACAATGATTTAGATGATGACTTTCGTAGTTCGGTTCCTTTTAGAGAATATGTGGATATGATGAACACTTTGATGCCCAAGAAAGAGAATAGGAGGGATCATGACATAAGTGGAAGAGAGCTCAAAAATAAAATAAGCAAGTTTACAGTACCTACTTTTGATGGAACAAATAAAACTTCAGCTAGAGCATGGCTACAAAAATTATAGACTTTCTTCACACTTAACCCCATGAAGGAGAGTGATGCTATTCAATTTGCAAGTCTACACTTGGAAGATGCAGCCTATGATTGGTGGTATCATGGAATGACTACTCAAGGTCATGATCAGGTAACTACATTTGATGATTTCAGTCAAAGAGTGATAGATAGATTTGACCTCAAGGATGATGAAGAGTACTTTAAAGAATTGTCAAAGCTGAAGCAAACCAAATCAGTTAATGAGTATATAGAAGAATTTCAAAAAGTGGCTGTTATGGTACCTGATATGAGTGAAAAGAGAATTGTTTATCTTTTTCTTGATGGTTTAGAAGATTCTATTAAGGGTTTGGTTAAGGCTTTCTCACCCTCAACCTTACAGGAAGCTATCAAAAGAAGCTTGCAACTTGAAACTTGCGTGCCTATAAAATCAGTCACTAATCAAAAACCCCCAAATCTTTGGCAACATAAGGAAAATTTTCAAAAAAATACTTTTCCAACACTACAACCAAAAGATGTGATAAATGTGGCAAAAAAGAAGGTAGATGAAGAGACTAGGAGTGAATTACGAAGGAAAAAGCTTTGTTTTACTTGTAGAGAACCATGGGTTCTAGGACACAGATGTTTGGGGAAAGGTCAAGTGCACTATATTGAAGTTGCTTCAGAATCTGATTTAGATGAGCATGAGGAATTTCATGATACTAAGGAGGAGGTAGAAGAAGAGAAAGAAAAAGAAATCAGCAAGGATGGCACTTTAGCAGCATTATTAGGAGTCCCAAGATACCATCCCTTCCGAATTCGAGGGGTACTAGCAGGGAAAAGGTTGACAGTTCTTCTTGATAGTGAGGCAACTCACAAATTTATTGATGAGGGATTTGTCATGAAAAGAGGGCTTAAAGTAGAAGATTTTGAGGGATTCAATGTTACTGTAGCTGATGGATTCACTATGCCTTGCACACAGGTGGTGAAACAACTCAAGATGACCTTAGGAGATTATGAGTTATGTGATGACTTCTATGTGGTTGGTATTGGGGAGATAGATCTTGTATTGGGTGTTCAATGGTTGCACTCTATTGGAGGCTATTACATGAACCATCAAACTATGGAGTTTAAATTTCATTCCAATGGGAAAGAAGTTATATTGAGAGGTTTATCGTATGGAGCACCTAAGGCGGTCTCTGCAAAGAGGTTGGAGAGGAATTTTCGAAGAGAACAAGTAGCATGGGAAGCAGGAGTCATAATCCATCCAACAAGCTCTCCAAAGAATCAAGGTAATTTCCATTTTGAAATTCAAAATATTCTTGATAAGCATAGTATAGTTTTCAATGACTTGCCTCCAGGATTACCACCAGATAGAGGTTTTGAGCATGTTATAGAGTTAGAATAGGGTGCCAAACTAGTTATAACAACCCCATACCACCATCCAAGAGGTTATAAGGAAGAAATTGAAAAAACTATTCAAGAACTCCTGGACATGGGATTCATAAGGCCTAGCTCTAGTCCATTTGCATCATCTGTGGTACTTGTCAAGAAAAAAGATGGTACAATGAGAATGTGTATAGACTACAAGGCTCTAAACAAGAAGACCATAAAAAATAGGTATCCCATACCATGCATATATGAACTCATTGATGAGTTACATGGTGCTGTATACTTCTCAAAAATTGACTTAAGATCAGGGTACCATCAAATCTGAATGAGGAGTGAAGATGTGGAAAAGATTGCTTTCCAATGTCACTTTGGGCACTTTGAATTTCTTATTATGCCATTTGGTCTCACTAATGCACCTGCAACATTCCAATCTTGTATGAATAAGGTATTCAGCTAGCATCTTCAAAAATTTATTTTGGTATTTTTTGATGATATCTTGATTTACAGTAAAATATGGGAAGAGCATGTAAAGCACATAGACACTGTTTTGGGAATCTTGGAGCAGAAATCCTTCTATACTAAGCTATCTAAATGTGAGTTTGGTTTGATAGAGGTCTTATATTTAGGACATATTATAAGTTCTAAAAGAGTACAGGTTGATCAACAAAAAATCCAGGCAATTTTGGATTGGCCTCCACCCACTAATCTTACACAGTTGAGAGGTTTCTTCGGGTTGTGTAGCTACTATAGGAGATTTTCCAAGGGATTTTCTCAGCTTGCTACCCCCTTGACTGATTTGACAAAGAAAGGAGCTTTTGTTTGGACAGAAGAGGTACAAAAAACATTTGATAAGCTTAAGGAGGTAATGAGTTCATGCCCTGTGCTTGCAATTCCAGATTTCTCTTTACCTTTTGTTGTTGAATGTGATGCTTTTGGAGAAGGTATAGGGGCTGTCCTAACTCACAGGGGACATCCAATAGCATTTGAGAGTAGAAAATTAAATCAATCAGAGAAAGGTTACTCCATCTATGATAAGGAAATGTTGGCAATCATGCATGCACTTCATAAGTTTAGACAATATTTGGTATGTGGGAGATTCATTGTAAAGACAGACCATAATAGCCTCAGGTTCTTCTTGAACCAAAGGGATTTGAATGATCGTCAACAAAAATGGGTAAGAAAATTGCAAGCTTATGATTTTGATATTGAATACATGAAAGGAAAGAATAATGTGGTTGCTGATGCTCTCTCAAGAAAGCCCACTTTGTGTTCCTTATCATCTATCTCTGTTGATTGGAAAGTCTCCATAATTTTAGAGTATGCTAAAGATTCATTTTCCACCAAGATTTTGGATAAGTTAGTGGATGATAACAGGTACAAGGTTGTTGATGAATTGATTTATTACAAGAATAGGATCTTCTTAGTGCAAGGGTCAAAAACTAAGGAGAGGATATTGAGGGCCTTTCATGACACACCTTTGGCTGGTCATCAGGGATACTTCAAGACATACAGGCAAATTCGAGAGCGGTTTTCATGGAAGGGTATGAAGGAGGATGTCCTTAAACACATTAAGGAATGTATGGTATGCCAACCAAGCAAGAGTGAGCAAAATTTTCCTGCAGGGTTGTTGCAGCCACTTCCTATTCCCGAACAAAAATGGGAAAGTATTTCCATGGATTTCATCACTGGGTTGCCCAAGGTTCAAGGTAAGGATTGCATATATGTGGTGGTAGATAGACTAACTAAGTATGCACATTTCTTTCCTATCACATATGATTTCAAGGCATCACAAGTGGCCGAATTGTTCTTCAAGGAAATTTTTAGATTACATGGTTTTCCTAGAAACATTGTTAGTGACCGGGACAGTAGATTCCTCAACTCTTTTTGGAAGGAGCTCTTTCATTTGGTAGGAACTGAACTCACTCCCAGTACTAGCTATCACCCTCAAATAGATGGACAAACAGAGATAGTTAATAAATGGATAGAGAGATATTTGAGGAACTATGTTTCAAATCAACAACATGCTTGGGTGAAATGGTTACACCTAGGGGAGTATTGTTACAATACATCTCATAACATTTCTATTGGTATGCCTCCTTTTCGTGCTCTTTATGGTTATGATGCCCTTTCCTTTGTTGATCTAATACTTTCTGATAGCAGAGTACCTGCAGCAAGTGATTTCGTCAAGCAAAGCCAAGACATAATAAGGTCCCTCAAGGATAATCTACAACATGCACAGAACCAACAAAAGTTATATGCTGATAGGAAAAGGATTGAAAGATCTTTTGAGGTGGGAGATTTGGTATTTTTTAGGTTGTAGCCATATAAGCAAAGCACCTTGAAGAAGAATGGGGCAGAGAAACTCAAGCCAAGGTTCTATGGGCCTTATAAGATCATCAAGAAGGTAGGAGAGGTAGCTTATGAATTGGAGCTCCCACCAAATAGCAAAATACATAATATTTTCCATGTATCTTGCCTAAAGAAGGTTCTAGGATAGAAAACCATGGTATCTATAGAATTACCACCTCTTGATGATGAAGGGAAATTAGTTTTGATACCAGAAGAGATTTTGGATACAAGAGAGAAAAGATTGAGAAACAGGAGCATCATAGAGCATTTGGTCAAATGGAAAAGATTACCACTAGAGGATGCAACTTGGGAAGGAGCACATATTATTGAGAATTCCAACCTTCATTGCTTGAGGACAAGCAATATTTGGGAGGGGAGGACTTTTCATGTCCCCTTTTCAAAATAATTAAAATAACAAACTTTGCTAAGGTAGGCAGGCTCCAAAAAGGTGAAGTTTCGAAAAAAGGGGCTAACCTTTGGAAACCAATGGACTAATAAATAAAAATTATTATTAAATTATATTTTATTAACCCCTCTTGGACGTGAGTTAGGGTTATGCCCTCTTTTAAGGGGTTTGGAGGCATTTTGGGCTTATTCCAGAACTTGATTTTTGCTCATTTCTTTGTTGTTCTTCAGAGCCTGCCAAACCTGTGGAGAAGGAGACCCAAGAATGAGAGTTTTCAAGTTTCTAGGAAGGCTAAGGATGGGAGGTTGAAGCCATTCTATGTGCATGCTCATACAGAGTTTGCCTTTGTGCTGAATAGTGCAGATTTGTGGGTTTTCGGGGTTGTTTTTTGGTATGAGTTTGGTGTATTCAATTGAGTATTTCATGTCAGTTTGGGTTGCTGCTATATTTCAGACTTTAAGATGTTAAAATAGAGCTAAATATATGTATTGGGACATGATTAAACTTCTGAGATAGATTATTAGTGTTTTTGTGGTGTTTTCGGGCATTTTTGTGTTAATTTCGGGAGCCCGATGAGCATAGTTTTTGTCCTACATTTGTGAGCTATTGTGTAAAGGCTATACAGATCTGGAAATGTCATTTTGTAGGTCATTATGCTGCTGAAATTTCTGTAAAAATGTCCATTTTAAAATTTATTAATAATTTGTGAAGTTGTGAAGTTTATTGGCACTATTTCGAACATACTCGATTTGGGTTTATTTGAGAAATTGGTGGATCTTTGTAATATTGGTTGTTTGGTTTTAAAAATCTGATTTGAGGCTTGAAATATCATGTAAAATTAGAAAAGGGACATTTCATCTAGGATCAAGAGTCCAAGTCTTATTCTTCTTATCTATTCTATTTCTTCATCCATAGCTTCAATCAAACTTTCATTATCCAAAGTATCTTTAACATTTTGAGGTTCAAATTAAGCAAGAAAACATGTTTCTTATTATTATTCCATCTAACTTTTCTCTAATGATCTATTTAGATGCATGATGCCTTTTGAAATAACTTTCTAACATAGGAAATTTGGATTTAGAAAATGTTCAACTAACTTCTTCATGATCTTCTATATCAAGCTCGAGTTTCATTGCCTATGATTCGGGTCCATCTAACTCATTTTTTCCTAGCACTAGCTTTGTAGTTTCTAACTATGACTCAATTCCTTCGGACTATGACTTAGGTTGCACTAGTTGTAAATTGGTAGCTTTTGGAGATTTTGGGGACTCGGGAGGTGAGGCCTCCTGACTTTCGAATAGATTTGGAAATGTACCAGGTTCATACTAAACAAATATCCTATAATCCTCAGGATATTTGCTACTTTCCTCTTCACTCTTTTCTATAAATTCATCAATTCTTACATGTGCACTTTCTGTGATTTTATGAGTAGTTAGATTCAAGTACTTGTATGCTTTATTTTTGCAGGAGGATGCTAGGAATATGTCTTCATCACCTTTGACATCAAATTTACCTTTCCTAGATTCCTTCAAGATTGAAATTTTCTACCAAATACTTTCAAGTAACTTATGTTAGGTTTGTGGCCATACCATATATCAAAGGATTTTGATTTGAGTCTTTCTTTAACTATACTATATTCAAGGTATGCATTGTAGTAATGATTTATTCCTTCAAGTATTTGTTTGCAACACTCATTTCTATTATTAAGGTTCTTGCATAATCCAAGATAGATCTATTCCTTCTTTCAGCTATACCGTTCTACTAAGGTGCACAAGGGGATGATACTTGTCTCTTAATTCCTTTTTCAATTTATAATTCATTGAACTCACTAGAAATGAATTCACCACCTGTTGAGATAATGGGTGTTGCACACATTGCATACTATTGTTATTTTATTATGTAATGTTGTACCTAGATGCACGTGCAACATGTAAAGATTCCCATGGAATATTCTTGACGAGTTGTATTGTAACATTGTAAAAATATTTTATGTAATTATTTAATATTGGGGAAAAGAATTAAATGCCCAATATTAAATGTGGGGTCAATGGGTTAGGTAGCACATGGTTTTAGCACATAGTTTATGTAATACCACTTGGTGGTTTTGTGGGACTTGCTACTATCTAAGCAACCACAAGGGTAGTTGTGGTAGAGAGTGAGAGAGAGAGACAAGAAGAAGATAAAAGGCAAGAGTCGAGCGGGACAAGGCTTGACAGGTTAGCCAAGGGATGTGTGGATTCATGCTTGTTCACATAGTTTGTTCGGTTGTGGCTATGGCCATGAAGGCTTCCATGGTTGTATGGCAATGGTGTTTTTGCTGAATAATACATGATGATGGATGCTTTTGGAGGTTGGGTTTTTTCCCTCAATGAGGGTTTCCCAAGGTATATCTTGTGTCACAATTTTGTGGGTATGTTGTCTATTCTCTTGCATGTGGATTTTAATTCCATGTTTAATTTTAGATCTATTATGGGTTATGTGGAAACGGTTATATTCTTTATTGCCAAGTTTCCTTACAAGTGGTATCAGAGCTTTGGTTTTATTATTGTAACCCTAGATTGAATCCATGGGAATGCATGAGAGGATAAAAGAAAGGGCAAGATATATGAATAATTATTGCAGATCTAAGGGTTTTGGATTTGTTGTTATGATGGGATGTTAAAATATTTTGGGCATGTGAAATTGTTGGACAAAAAGATTTTTTGGATGTTTCATTTAAATGAGGGTTTTGAGGGGTAGCTTGCAGAAATGACCTCCTGGGTAAAAATAGACCTCACCATTGGATTCAGGTCGACATTTCCATAAATTTTGATATATAATATGCCCTAGTTTGGCCATGTTTAGAGAAAATGAAAGACTTTTTTGGTTTCAGCCTATGATGGCCATCAAATTTAATCCCGTCGGAATTTTTGTCACTAAAAAAATTAAAAATGAAAAATCGTACTAAAAATGGTAAAAAGGCTGTCTTAGTAAAACAACCATAAATTTCTCTCAGAATATCAGATTTCAGAGTTCTTATAGGTGTTGGAAAGCTAATTCAGAGCACTACAACATGGTGTAGGTTTGGTTCTATGGTTTTGAAATTTTGTCAGGTTTTAAGAGCCCTAAAATCAGATGTTCTTTAGTTTGAGCACAAATTAGGGCATAACTTGGGCATACAGAGTCGGATTTTGGACTTCAAGTAGTCAACGAAAAGCTCTTAGAGAGCTCTACACATTGGTTCAGATTTGGTGCAGGTTTGGCATGATTTATTTGTTGATATATTGATCTGAACAGTTTATAGGTATATTTTGACTATGGTAACATTGTGAGTTTATGGCATTGGAGATTTAAGATTTGATGTCATTGTATACTCAGTTCATATTTCAGATTGGTCTAATGATGATATGGTTATCAGTGTTTGGATTTGAATATGCATGATGACTTGTTGGGTCTACAAGTTGTGCAGTGTTGTAAGCGGTCTATACTTACAGGTTGCATTTATATCTTGGTTATGGGTTGTTTTTGCACATTGATCTTTCATTACTGATGCATATTTAGATTGGTGACTTGGATTTGGGTTGTCTATGCCCTAAGTCACATGATTTTATCTTCATGTAGAAGGGATGAGATGTTGTTACCAGGTACACTCATGGTGGAGGATTGTGGTTGACTATTTTATGCTGACAGGTTGGACATATTGAGAACCAGCTTCTCGGTTCATGGATGTGATCATGGTGTCATGGATTTTGGCATGACATGATTGGTTATACAGGTACATCTTTGATGTTCATTAGCTTAGATTTCTGATTCAGTTATGGTGGTATATCTTCTTAGTTTGAGGATCATGGTTATTTGGTTTCTTTTGAGGAGCTCATGATGTGCACTTTGAGTTCTTTGATGGCTTGATGCCTTGGTTGATTCTCATGGTTAGAGGATGGTTATTTTTCATCATGATGTCATGGATAGCTTGGATACACAGTTTAGTGGGAGCTTGTGACAGTGATGGGGTGACAGTGCAAGATTAGTTCCTAGTTTGATTTGGATCTTCATAGAGGAGATGGATTTTATGATGCCATAGGTGACTTGGTACCACGGTTGAGTGGGAGCTGTTGGCATTGATATATATATTGAGTGTTTGCAGATGTTGGAGGTTTGTCTTAGATCCTGTTGCTGCAGAAGCATCTTTGACATTTGCATGGTGCACTTGTTATCTTCATGGTGTATGAATATGGTTAGATCTTGAGGACTCATGGAGTTCTTGGTTATCTTCATGGTGTGTGGAGATGGTTCTTCCTGGTATGTGGAGATTTTTTTTCTTCATGGTGTGTGGAGATGGTTGCATCTTGAGGACTCACAGAGTTCTTAGCAAAGGTGTGGTTTATATCTTTTTATTTGGCATGTTATCCTTGGTATGAGGATGGTTTTATTATTATGTCATGGTATACTCTTGATACGCGTTTAGAGTTGTGACATGTTATGGTATGTTCATATGGAGCATGTTATCTCTTTAGTTGAGATGGTAAGATCATGTTGTCATGTTTATGTTCCTGAGGCCATGGTTGGAACTTTGACATTGATCTTGGTTTAGTTTCTTGGTATTGAGTACATTGATCACAAGTTGGATACTTCATGATATTGCTATGTTGCATTTGGAGTTGGCATGGATTGATTGGTTACAGGTGCTCATGAATACTTAGAGATGGTGGTGATGCTGATTTCTCTTGGATTAGAGAAGTATTTGTTGGGATGGTTGATGGTTTCAGCAGGAAGTCCGAGGGGCAGTCACCTGATATGGACTTGAGAGGAGATTGTTCTTATATGAGTCTTGGTTGGAGACTTGGGTATCTTGATAAGCATTCTCATTCCCCACTCTTGGTCTACTCGGCGGCTTGCTACTTGAGAGGTATAGCCCATTATTTTCTCTCAGTTACATTATATTTATGCTTGTCTTTCATGGATATGGATCTTGAGCTATGGTACATGAGTTAGTTCTGGAGGGTTCATTTGAGAGATGGTTTAGCATTGGTTATCTCCATGTCCATATGTTGTTATGTTGGTTTAGTTTAGGAGATGGTTTTATATTGGGCATTTTCCTTGGATTAGGAATGGTTATTCCTTGGTTTAGGAATGGTTTTATTGAGTTTGATCTTCTTGTGAGAGGCTTACATCCATAATTAGTTATATGGTATGGTTTGGGTGTTGTTGAGGCTTCTTGTTGGGGTTTTATGGAGGAGATCATACTTGCACAGTTTACATCTAGAGGTGTGTGTAGAAGGACATGATACAGGTTATGATTTGCATGGTTTCTTTGGTCTTGGTTATTTTCTTGGATGTTCAATTTTGCTTACATTGGATTTGAGATTGGTTGGAGATTACGATCACTGGTTTGTGCTCATGCATGTCATGTGAGAGATGACATGGTTATTTCTTTATCTCTTTCCTCTATTGGTTGTGGTGAATTTGGGAGACTATTGGAGACTTGTTATGAGAGTTGTTCTTGCAGGATATTAGTTTATGTATTGTGGATGTCCTTGATACTACATGGATTCACTTCTTTGAGATGTTGTTGAGTGGATTGGTTATAGATTTGACATTATCTTTTGTAGTGGGAGCTTCTTGGTATATATGTGGTAGGTATTGCTCTTGAGGCTTGTGATTGTAGGTTATAGATTGGATATGTCAGTGATATGAGATTCACTTGTTATACCTTTGAGGTATGGATAGTTGGATGGGTTTGGCACTTGCTGTGGATGCTATTTCAGCTATGGATATTTTGACAACTACGGATACATGTGATTACCTTTGGATCAGGTTTTTTGTGCTTGGAATTTCAGTTGGTACAGGATTTTATGATCTTCTAATGCGACAGGTTGGGTGGTTTTCTCTTTGGATGGCTTCTATGTATGTCTAGTGGCAGTGGCATAATAGGAGGTGAGATCATTCATGTCCGAGATGCTGGATACTTTGATTTTGTTGCGGATACCAGGATGGAGCACTTGGTGTATTTTGATCCATGATGGTGGATGTGCTGGGAGGGATTGTTCCCTTGTTCATTTTGTGTGGCTACGGATTGACCCTATGCAATGTATACAACAAGTGAGAGATTGTTGAGATAATGGGTGTTGCACACATTGCATAATATTGTTATTTTATTATTTTATTTTATTATGTAATGTAGTACCTAGATGGACGTGCAACATGTAAAGATTTCCATGGAATATTCTTGATGAGTTGTATTGTAACATTGCAAAATATTTTATGTAATTATTTAATATTGGGGAAAAGAATTAAATGCTCAATATTAAATGTGGGGTCAATGGGTTAGGGAGCACATGGTTTTAGCATATGGTTTATGTAATACCACTTGGTGGTTTTGTGGGACTTGCTACTATATAAGCAGCCACAGGGGTAGTTGTTGTAGAGAGTGAGAGAGAGAGACAAGAAGAAGACAAAAGGCAAGAGTCGAGCGGGACAAGGCTTGACAGGTTAGCCAAGGGAGCATTTGTGAAGGTTGAAAGCATGGCATGGGATGTGTGGATTCATGCTTTTTCACATAGTTTTCTTGGTTGTGGCTATGGCCATGAAGGCTTCCATGGTTGTATGGCAATGGTGTTTTTGCTGAATAATACATGATGATGGATGCTTTTGGAGGCTGGGTTTTTTCCCTCAATGAGGGTTTCCTAGGGTATATCTTGTGTCACAATTTTGTGGGTATGTTGTCTATTCTCTTGCATGTGGATTTTAATTCCATGTTTAATTTTAGATCTATTATGGGTTATGTGGAAACAGTTATATTCTTTATTGCCAAGTTTCCTTACACCACCTCTGTTTGATCTCAAACACTTTAGCTTCTTTTTAGTTATTTTCTCTACTCTTGCCAGATACAACTTAAACTTTTGAAAAGATTTATATTTTTCTTTTAGATACATTATAGTCATCATTCTAGAATAATCATCAAAAAATAGAATAAAATACTATCTCCATTGTAGCTCTTTATTCCAATAGGTCTACATAAGTCTATATGTACTAGCTTCGAGACTTCTAAATGATAGCTTTCACTTTTGAAACTTGCTTTTCTCATCTTACCAATTTGACAATTTTTTCATAGACCCATATCAAGTTTCCTTAGACTAGGAAGACCTCTTACTCTTCTAGTTTTTCTTATATTGACCAGATTATTAAAGTTAACATGACACAACCTTTTGTGCCATAAGCATCTTTCTTCTACTCGAGCAATAAAACATGAAATTTCATTGTGATCTAGGTAGAATGGGTTACCTTTTATTTGTTTTTCAGACCCAACCCAATTTCCTTTTCCATCTAGTAGCTTGGCCTTTCCATTCATGAATTCCACCTTGAATCCAATGTTATTCAACTATGCCACACTCAGTAAATTATCCTTTAGTCCTTCAACCCAATAAGCATTTTCACATCTAAGTTCATTGGTTTTTGGGATACAATCTTTTCCCTTTATGCAACAAGGTTCATTGTTTCAAAATCTCACACTACCACCATCATAATATTCCATGTGTTCAAATTTTGTTTTATCACCAGTCATATGATGTGAGCAGCCACTATCAATAATCCATGTATCATTTTTACTAACATGAGAGATAAGTGTCATTTTACCTTCTTTATCATCAGATTCATCTTTTACAACAATATAAACCATTTCATCATATTCACTACTACCTAAATCTTTAGCTATACAAAAATATTTCTTACCTTTTTCCTTGTAGTCCTTGAAGTTCTTAAAATCCTTCTTGCCATTGGGATACCTTCTTGCAAGCAATTCTTCAATGGCTTGAAGATTACTATCAAAACTATCCTCCTCTTCACTTTTAGATTATTTTCTTTTAGATATTTTAGTTTTATTTTTGAGTGATACCTTGGCTTCAAATGGAGACTCAAGATTGTTAGAACTAGGAGTATAATTTTCATAGTTATATCGTTCAAATGTTGTTAATCTTCCAACTAGAGCATCCAAAGTTATATTGTTATTTGGATCACATCTCATTTCTTGAATAATAAACACTCTAATTACATAGATAGTATTAAGGGTTCTAAGTACCTTTCTTACTATTGAGGCTTTGATAGCACTAACATTGGCTTTGATTCTTTCAACATATTTTGCAATGTTTTCATCCTCTCTCATTTTCATTTGATCAAACTATCCTCTAAGACTTTTTTCTTTGACTCTCCTTAGATTGTCATCTCATTCATAGATGAATTTTAGCTTTATTAAAATTTCATAAGTAGTTCCACAATATTTGTCCTCATTAAATTTGGCATAGTTAAGAGATGAAGCAATATCAATCATCATGATATAATGACTCTTGTCTACAATTTCCTTAATAGTCATAGTTCCAGTAGGAGCCTTGTATTTGGCATCTAGATACTTTAGCCTTGAATCTCCAATGGTTGCCAAGTGTAGCCTCATGATTTTTTTCCATGTCTTGAAGTTATCTTTGTTCAACTTTGGGATCTCTCGTCTGTAAGACACGCTAATCTTTAGCTTAGGTCCTTGAAACCTTTTCTACAAGAAGAAAAAGCTCTAATACTAATTGTTAGAAATATAAGAGGAGTAACTGAGAGGGGAGGGGTGAATTAGTTACTACAAAAATTAATCCTAGATCTCTTAGATGTCAATACAAATCAAAACTCTAATTAACTTGTATTCTATTGTAACTCGACAAACACACATGCACTTGGTTTATACTATACAATTCTATGACTTAGCAATAACTAAATATACTAAAATTAATGTGATTAACTCTAGCATGAACACAAGTGACACCAAGATTTAACATGGAAACCCAATTTGGGAAAAACCACAAATTACAACTAGTTATTGATTTTCACTCTTTTGAAGTGAGCCGTGTTAGGAGCCAACCCTATTAAAGGTTACAAAACACACTTTTAGGTGTGACCTTGTTAGAGGTTTTGATCACCCTATTAGTAGTGGAATTTTTAGAGGTAATTGGACACTTCAATCTAGAAATTCCACCTTGTTAGAGGATTTACAAATAACTATTAAGACAACTTTGTTAAGAGATTTAGATCATAGCTACAATGGTTAGAAAGAAATAGTGAGATGACCTGATTTTTGATGCAACTGAATTTCTAATTATAGATCCTAATTTTTCCTTGAATACTTGATCTTTCTTGATTGAATGTATCTTTGCAACTCAACAAGGATATTCTTCTTATCCTTCTAATTCACTTCGTCTAAGCATCATCAAATCTTCTGTTAAGTTCCACACACTCTACCCTCAACTTGACCTTATATTTATGTCTTATAGATTTTCAATTTAGCTTGAATACAACTTACAATACTCAATGTTCATCTCCTTAGTTAGCTAGAACCAAAAACTAAATCAATTGAACTCAATATGCCAAAACAAGAAAATCCTTCATTAGTCAACCATGCCTAGTAGCCACTAACTTAGAAACAATTTTCATGTGTTAACCAAGTGAACTTAGTTAACACTTCATATTCACAAATTTCCTTTGGTAATTGAGTGAGCTTGGTTAATACTGGTTCCATCTAATGCTTTTTTCATTAATCAAGTGAGCTCGATTAACACTCAACTTCTGAAAACTTTCCTTTGATGACTGAGTGAACTTGGTAGACACTATCTTCTAAACTTGGAAAAAATTGGAATGCTTCACAGACACAAGAAACTATCTTCATTAGCCGAGTGAGCCCAACATACACTAATTGAAAATGATATAAAATTTTGTTTAACATCAAAGAAAATACACAATTAATCAATTTTTTAAGAATAGAACAATTCTTGGACCTTAGTGCCAAGACCTAAAGACAAAAATATCATTAGGACAAAGTGGGTTGTTTGGAACAAGCTCAATGAAAATGGTGAAGTAACCAGAAAAAAAGCAAGACTGGTATGCAAGTGTTATGCACAAGGAGTCAAATATGAAGAAATGTTTTCTCCTATGGCTAGACTTGAAAGAGTCAGAACTCTACTTCCATACTCAGCTTACAAGTACTTCAAGGTATATTAGTTGGATGTCAAATTTTCCTTTCTGAATGGTATACTGAAGGATGAAGTATACATTGAATAGGCCGAAGGATTTGTAGATCCAAATAAGAGGAACATGGCATGTAAACTAAAAATAGCTCTTTATGGATTAAATCAAGAACCAAGAGCATGGTATGAAAGGGTACATAACTATTTAGTGAAAATTGGTTTTGAGAGAACAAATGGTAAAAATAAACTATACTTGAAGAATGGAAAGAACAGTGAAGTACTAAATTATCTAAGATATTTGTTTATGATATTATATTTGGAGGAAGAGAAGCATAATGTAAATCATTTTTTGATGAAATGAAAAAGGAATTTAAAATGTATATGTTTGGTGAGATCAAATTCTTTGTTGGTTTACAAGTGTGCCAAATAAAGTTTGGTATTTTCATTTCACAAACCAAATACATCAAGAAAATATTGAGTACTTTAGGTATGGTAGATTAAAGACCTATGAGTATACCTATGTCTATAGGACATAAGCTTTATAAGGCCAATGATTCTATTGATGTGAACCAAACCCTATACAGATCCATGATAGGAAAATTGAAATATGTTGTTCACAAAAGACCATATATTACATTCATAGTTGGGATTGTTGCTAGATATTTAGAAAATCATAAAGAAAATCATAAATAAAATCATATGATGTCTATAAAAAGAATAATGAGATTTATGAAAGCTATAGAAGATTATGGATTATACTACAAAATAAGTGATGGATTTGAACTAAACATTTTCATTGACTCAGATTGGGTGGGAAATATTGATGGCAGGAAAAGCACTATTGGAGGTGCAATCTTTCTAGGAAAGATATTGGTGTCATGGACAAGCAAGAAATAGAATTGTATTTCCCAATCAATAGATGAAGCCAAGCATATGGTAGCTCCAGTAAACTATTCAAATATAATAGAAATTGTTAAAAGGCATGAAAGAAGAAATTATAGATCCAATGGTTGTCTATTGTGATAACACAAGTGCTATTAACATTTCAAAGAATCCCTTAATGCATACTAAGAAAAAGCATATTGCTATCAATTATCACTACTTGAGATAGCTAGTTCAAGGCAAAGAAGTGAAGCTTGAATATGTGAATACAAAGGAATGAATTGCTGAAATATTCACAAAAGCATTACCAAAAGATGCTAACTAATATCTTAGAGATAAATCAAGGGTCATTCCCTTAACTAAGGCTACTTAATAAGCCAAGGTGCATTGCATCACATGTGTTACAAACATATTTTATATAGTGGTACAATACAACTCCACTTTGGGACATGCCTAAGGTAGAATACTTCAGTACAACATACAAAGATTAGTCATGGTTAGATGACAAGTATCAACCAGACATGCAAAATATACATAATTAAGATGTATGAAGAATTTGAAGATAGGACAACAACACATCTTTGGCATTGTTATCAAATAGGGAGATATTATTAAGAAATAAGATGATAGAGGGAGAGATTTAATCGTGAAAGAGAGAAAACTGACAGAAAGAGTTTCACATATTGAATGGATGAGAATCAAAATCAAACTAAGAATAGTGGTCAGTCATGGAAGTGAAATCTTTTGGATTGTATGGTAATTAAGTTATTAGTACTTTGGATATTTGAGATGTTACCATCAATGCCAAAGAGGGAGATTCTTGGAAACTTACAATTAGATCAATTTTTATTTTGTCATTGACATCAAATCTATGGATGAGACATATTACAACCTAATCTAAATGGCATGTCTATTTGATTGATGAAGAGGATTTGAGAGTTACTCATAACTATAGCACCTAGAGGAAATGTTGAAGTTATGAAAAGGAAGTTACATTGAATATTTAGTTAGATAGACTTTGATAAACAAAAGTAATTATTTATGTCAAGAAAGCCAAGACATACTAAGAAAAAGAGAAAATTACTAAGGAGTGCCTAGTAATGCTAGTGTCAATTGTGCCATAGTTAGTGTTGAGAAAATCTAGTGTTGACCAAACATTAGTATGGATTGAGAAAGTTAGTTGATATCAAGCCAGAAAGCTTAAACAATGACCAAGTATTTAATTGATGACTCATTATCAAAATTTAGTGATTTTTGAGCGATAGTAAAAGATCAAATTCAAAGGAATTCTAAGATCAAGCTAACTCAGTTGATTTCTGTGGAGATGTAAAATGTGCTAAGGATTAGATTGATGAGTTGGGTCATTAAATTCAAGGTGGTGATGACATAAAAACCTAATAGAAGGATTATAGAGAAGTTTCTAGAGGATGATCAAGAAGTTATACATATACATTAAATCAAGTTGAAACTAATCATAAACTCTAAGATCTATGGTGGATTTGGAAAATGGTAAAGTAGAAATTGCTTATTTAAAGGGATATTGAACCAAACTTTTAGTGTTGTGTCTAGTCAAGCCTAGCCAAACCCAACTAGTGTGTATGAGCAAGTTCATATACAAAGAAAGGTTGAAACACACAAGAGTGTGAATGCAAAGCTAAAGGAGAAAGCTTATAGATGTGATGCTGTTATTGATAAGTGATTTTGAGAAAAAGGCTTAAATGTTCAATGAGAAGTGTAGATTGATTATTTGAAGGGTGTCTAAGAAGATCAAGATGAGAGATGACAATGAAAGGATTATCGATAAATTGACATAAGGAACACATAGAGATATGAACTAGGAAAAGTGAGTTTTAATCACAAAAATAAAAACCTACTATTTCCTTTTTTATCATTGTAAACATTTTGTATTGAAATCCTTTTAACATAGGTTTCCCTAACAACCATTGGAGGACTTAACAATTTGTGTAAATCTTTTAAATAGTTGATATTCTAAATGGAATGATTTAAGTCCTCTTACAAGGCCACTCCTAACAAGCTGAATAAATCCTCTAACTAGGTCACATTTAATAGTGTATATTATAAGCCTTTAATAGGGTTGGATCCTACCAGAGCTCACTTCAAAAGAGTAAAAAAGAGTGACATGTTTTTGGTGGTTTTTACCAAATTGGGTTTTCACATAAAATCCTTTTGTCAAACTGTGATGAATGTCTTATGAATGTTTTACATGTGATACTATTTTTCATTATGCAATACAAGTTAATTTTATGACAATTTTATAGTATAGGCCAAGCAACAACAAGTTAAGTAGGATCAACAGAACATTGATGTGTTTAATGTTTAATAGTTCAAGTGGTGCATATAGACCTTGAGTAATTGATTCACCCCCCAATTATTATAAACATTTCTAACAATACATATACATATATCTATCTATATATACATACATATTTAGATATATTTATATACATGTATATACATACACACACACACACATATATACATACATGTGTATATATAGATACATACATGTGTGTATATATATATATACATGTGTGTATATATACATATATACATGTGTATATATATAAACATGTATATATGTATATATATATACACATGTATATATATATACATATATACGTGTTTATATATATACATATATACATGTGTATGTATATATATACACATGTATATATATATATATATACAGTAAAATAATTTCAAAGTCTAAATTTAAACTTCACCCAAGCACTAGTGGGGTTACATCAATCATATCTGTATTTCCACCACTAGCAAGTGTCATATCGATATTGTCTCTCCTCCCTCCATGATTGGATCCCACAATAGAAAAAGTAGGCTCTACTACCCATTCCTAGAAAAATATCATTCATTTACAAATATTAGTACATGCATATATATACTTTCTTATAGCATCTTTATTGTAGAAAAAATTAAATTAAATTAGGTACCTAAGTTTGAGGAGCAAGAGGGTCATCAATGACATGCACTATGGTGTCATCAATAAAAACTCCATCTCTAATTGTCCCAATCGTCTGTAATAATGAAGAAAGTAAATGGGTAATTAGATGAGATGAAAGTGGTGTAGAGTCACTAGTATTAGGACCAAATATCATCTCAATATATGATCCCATCCTAGTGCCAACATTAATCTGACTCAACTCTCAATTCTTCTCCTCAGGAATGTCTAGTCAATTAGTAGTAATACAAACATCTCTAACTTTTGTCCCCTTAAATGGATCTGTAGTAGATTTCTATGCAATAGAGTGCTGAGCTGAGTGTTATGTTGGGTGTTGTGTTGATTATTGTGATGTATGTTGAGCTGAGTGATGTGTCAGGTGTTATAATGAGTGCTGATCACCAAAGTCTTATGTAGAGTGTTGTGTAACACTAATCCTATATGTGAAATATTGTAAAAGTACCCTTTGAATATCAATAATGTATGAATATTCCTTTGAAATATTATCTAAAAAATAAAAGGCCATATCCATATGTTTATGCTCCCCACTAAGGCCACATATATCTTTTGGAGTAAGAAGACCTACAAATATATAAACCTCATTGCTTGACATGGTAGGTGTAGTACTAGATGATGCTCATGAAGATGATCTAGGACAACTGGGTCTACTCAATATATCTACCCAGAGTGTTGGATGTAATACTACTAATTATGACTAGAATGTGTTGTATCTTATCAATTGCTTCCTCCTGAGAAGGAAACGAAACTCTATCTACAGTAGTGATCATCACTAGTGTCACTACTGGAGTCCTCTATGTAAGAAAACTTAGGTGCAAAATTAGCTTCCTACATTAATCCCTTAAGGAAATTATTTTGCAAATTCCTATTAAATTCTTACAATTTCAGATTTGATATTATGTAAACAATAATATTGCAATTATCCATGAATAGAAAAAACATATAGATAAAGAAAACACAAACAAAAAGATATGTTGGTGGGGAAAAAACTTTTGGTAAAATAACCCCACCCCTCCCAAACCTACACAATGTATTATCTTTAACATAAAGGTTACAACACACTTGCAATGTAAGTTCTTTTAGGAGATAGAAGAATAATCTAGTCACAACAAAACACTACCAACAATACACTTTCACTCTCTCCTATTTGCAACCCTAATGTCACTTATATCATGTGCTTTCCATTTTTAGGGCAACATCCAATGAAGAACTATACTAGGGTTTTACCATTCTCCAGAAAAGTAGAAAACCAAATTTTCTTTCAGGACAATGCCCCAAACCTCACATGCTAGATGGAGACTTGAGTGTATAGTACTCAATGATCAATTGCCACATGTCTTCACATCTTCACCCATAATGATATCTTCCAAAGATAGCTCTTACGCATCATAGGAATCCATCATAACCATTTCAGTCATGATCTCCTTATACACAATTCAAGATGTTGACACATGCAAGTGGAGTGATACATCAACATGCCAACTAGACATGTACATTTAACTTAATTACATTATTTAAAAAAAATACATTTACAAAACAAATAATAAGAATAGGAATTATCCAAGGTTGAGACACCTTATTCCTAACACTTTGACCCACAAACTATTAAGGATCACATTGAGGTTTGTTGGATACAATTGGTTAATTGTGTGTTATCTTTGATGTTACATAAATGATATATCAATATCAATCAGTATTTGTTGAACTCACTTGGGTAGTGAAGATAGTTCTCTGTGTCTATCGAGTATTCCTATGTTTGCCTAGTTTTGAAGGCAATGTCTATAGAGTTTACGTAGGCATTGGAGGAAATGTTGCAAAAAGAAAGTGTTAACCAAGCTCACTCAGGTAACAAAGAAAAGTTGGATGGAACCAATGCTAACTGAGCTCACATATTTGCCAAAGGATTTTTGCAAGTTTTTAGTGTTAGCTTCTATTGGTTAACAAAGGAAATCATTTCTAAGTTAGTTTCTACCAAGCTTGGTTGACTAATGAAGGATTTTCTTATTTTGTAGTATTAAGATTAATTGATTTATCTAATGATTCTAGCCTACTTAGGTGATGACTACTGATTATTCTAAGTTGTATTTGAGATGACTTAACAAAGTGGAATTTATAAGTATAAAGTCAAGTTGTGATTTAAAGTGTGCAAGTAAGTGAAAGAGATGATGATGTGATTGAAGATTTAATGATGAGTAGAGGAAGTGAATTTGAAGGATAAGTAAAATATCCTTGTGAGCACCAAAGTTATATTCAATTAGGAAGGATCAAGTACAAGCTAGAATAGAGATCTAAAATTAGCAATTCAATTGCATTCAAATTAAGTCATCTCATTGTTACTCTCTAACCATTGTAGTAGTGATCTAAAATCTCCTAACAGAGTTGTCTTAACAACTATTTTCAGATCCTTTAACAAGGTGGTAATTCCATTGAATTGTTCTCAAGACCTTTAACAAGGACACTCCTAATAGGGTGATTAAATCCTTTAATAGGATCACACATAATAGTGAGTTTTGTAACCTTTAATAGGGTTGGCTTTTAACGTGGCTCACATTAGAGGAGTGAAAATTAGTAACTAGTTGCTATTGGTGGTTTTCCCATATTGGGTTTCCATGTTAGATCCTAGTGTCAACTAGGTTCATGCTATTTTCTTTATGTGTTTGCAACTAAGTTAAAGTAATGATTATTGTGGATAACATCTAATGATCTATGTGTTAATCATTTACTAAGCTAATCCATTTATTACCAAGTTACAACATTCTATATGTTTACCAACCTTTAGCAATATTCAATTATCTATTTGCATTTTGTACTGACATCTACGAGATCTGAGATTTATTTTTTTAGTAATTGATTCACCCCTCCCCTCTCAGTTACTCCTCTTATATTTAAAATAATTGGAATTAGAGCTTTTGGTGCTTGTAAAGAATGCTTCAAGGATCTAAGCTAAAGATCACGATGTCTTACAAATGAGAGTTTCTCAAGTTGAACAAAGATAGTTTTGCAGTATGACAAGGACTTATGAGATTACATCTAGCTACCATTAGTGATTCAGTTTGTAAGTATCTTGATGCTGAATATAAAATTCCCATGAGAAAATTATCAGTTGAAGACATTGTTAAAAAGAAGAATCATAATATCATGATGATAGATACTGCATCTACTCTTAGTTATGCCAAATTTGATGAGGTAAAGGATTGAAAAAATACTTTTGAAATGTTGAACAAACTAAAAGATATCTATGGAGGAGATGAAAATGTAACAAGAGCCAAAGAAAAAATCCTTAGAGGAAAATTTGATCAAATGAGAATGAGAGAAGATAAAAACATTGAAAAATATGTGGAAAGAATCAAGGCCAGTGTAAGTGCAATCAAAGCATCTGAAGGAGCCATCAAGGAGGAAACTATTGTAAGTAACATGCTCAAAACTCTTCTTCCCATTTATGCAATTAGAGTATATACTATTCAGGAAATTAGATGTGATCCAAATAATAAAATAGGCTTGGATTCTCTAGTTGGAAGATTGATAGTATTTGAATTAGACAATTATGGTAAAAAGCCACTCAAAGAATATTGAATTTGCATTTAAAGCTAAACTCTCACTCAAATAAAAGGGTAAAAATTCAAAGTCCAGTCAATCAAGAAGTGGAGAAGATGGACCATTAGAAGAAAGTTTAGACACTGATCTTGAAGTTGTTGAAGTCTTGCTTACAAGGAAGTATTCTAAAGGAAGAGGGAAGTACAAAGGTAAAGTTCCTTTGATATGCTTTTCTTGTGAAGAAATTGGTCACATTGCTACTAGGTCTCCAAATAAGGAAATCAAAGATGAGAAGAAAAGAAATAATCATAAAGGAAAGAAGGACTCCAAGAACTACAAGAGCTTCAAGGACAAAGGTAATAAAACTTGTTTTCTAGATAAATATTCTAATAATAGTGAAGATGAAATGGCATATATTGCTGTGAAAGATAAATCTGATGATAAAGGAGATAAGATGGCACTTATCTCTCATGTTAGCAAAAAAGATATATGGATTATTGACAATGGCTACTCACATGATATGACTGGTGACAAAACAAAATTTGAGCATATGGAATATTATTATGGAGGTAGTGTAAGGTTTGGAAATAATGAACCTTGTAACATAAAAGGAAAATGATGTATCTTGTTGACTAAAGAACTTGTATGTGAGAATGCTTATTGGGTTGAAGGACTAAAGAATAACCTAATAACTGTGGAACAATTAAATAACACTGGATTCAAGGTAGAATTCATGAATGGATAGGCCAAACTATTAGATGGGAAAGGAAATTTGGTTGGATTTGGCAAGCAAACAAAGGTGATCTATTTTATCTTGATCTCATTGATTGTTCATGTTTTATTGCTCAAGAAGAGGAAAGCTAGTTATGTCACAAAAGGCTATGTCATGTGAATTTTGATAATATAGTGAAGATAAGAAAACATAGAAGAGTAAGAGGTATTCCTAGATTAAAGAAGCCTAAGATGGGTCTATGCAAGAATTACCAAATTGGTAAGATGGGAAAGACAAGCTTCAAGAGTAAAGACTATTAGTTAGAAGATGTCTTAGAAATTATTCATATAGATTTATATCGACCTATTGGAATAGAGATTTATAGTGGAGAAATTTTTTTCATTCTCTTTGTTGATGACTACTCTAGAATGATGATAGTAATGTACCTAAATGAGAAATTAGAAGCCTTTCAAAAGATCAAGTGGTATTTGGCAAGAGTAGAAAAGGAAATTGGAAAGAAGTTGAATTGGTTAAGATCAGACAAAGATGGTGAAGTCATCTCTCCCATGAATTCAATAATTTATGCATTGAAAAATGAATCAAAATACAAGTATTAGCCCCTAATACACCACAACAAAATGGTATAGCAGAAAGAATAAACAGATCTATCATGGATTGTGCAAGAACACTAATGATTGAAAAGAATGTCACTCTCAAATACTAGAAGGAAGCTATCAACATTACAGTTTATACCTTGAACAAATTTTAGTTGAAGAAAGATTCAAACAAGACATCTTATCATCTATGGTATGGGTACAAACCTAATGTAAGTTACTTGCAAGTATTTGGAAGAAAATTTTATATATTGAAAGAGTATAGAAAAGGAAAATTTGATGTAAAGGGTGATGAAGGCATATTTCTAGGATACTCCTACAAAAGTAAAGCATATAGATGTTTGAATTTGTCTACTTAAAAAATTGTAAAAAGTGCACATGTCAGAATTGATGAATTTGCAGAAAAGAGTGAAGAAGAAAGCAACACGAAACCTAAAGACTATAGAAGATTTGTTTACTATGAACTTGATACTCTACCAAATCTATCTGAGAGAAAAGAAGCTTCATCTCCTAAGTCCCCATAAACTCCAATAACTATTGAGTTGTAGAAAATGCAACCTGAGCCACAAGGACCTAAGTCACAATTAGAGGCTATCGAGCTAGTTCAAATCAAGCTTGATGGACTCAAGTCATAGATAGAAGAACCCAAGCTTGAAAATAAAATTCAAGAAGAAGATGGTGGAACTCATTCAAAGACCAAGGAGATTTTTCTAGCAAGATATATCAGAAGGAATCATGCACCTAATCAGATCATTTGAGACAAATCAGATGGAATAATGACAAGAAGAAAATTAAAATGTACATGTTTACTTGCTGAATTTGAACCTAGAATAGTTAAAGATGCTCTATAAAATGAAAGTTTGATTGAAGCAATGAATAAAGAGATAGAACAAATAGAAAATAACACAACTTGGACTCTTGTTCCTAGACCCATGGATAAAAATGTGATTGGTACAAAATGGGTATTTAAAAATAAGTTGAATGAAGATGAAAAAGTTTCAAGAAACAAAGCAAGGCTAGTGTACAAAGATTATTCTCAAGAAGAAGGTATTGACTATGGTGATATTTTTGCTCCTGTAGATAGACTAGAAGGTGTTAGAACTTTACTAGCATATGCAATACATAGAGGATTCAAAGTATATCAAATGGATGTCAAATCTACATTCCTAAATGAAATTCTTGATGAAGAAGTTTACATTAAACAACTACAAGGTTTTGTATATCCCAACAAAAGAGACATGGTTTGAAAAATACATAAAGCATTATATGGCCTCAAGAAAGCTTCTAGAGCTTAGTATAAAAGAGTACATAATTAATTGGTTCATATTTATTTTCAAAGGGCTAATGATAGCAGTAGTTTGTGTATCAAGGAACAACCAATAAGAAGATTGTGTTGGCAAAAATATTTGTTGATGAAACTCTATTCATAAGAAATGATGATTTATGCAAAGCATTTTTAGAAGAAATGAGTAAAGAATTTGAGATATCCATGTTTGGTGAAATAAAATTCTTTTTTGGATTGCTAATATAGCAAAACAAGAATGATATCTACATCACTCAATCTAAGTATATCAAGGAGATTTTGAAACTTTTTTGAATGAAAGATTCAAGACTAGTTGGAACACCTATGTCTACTAGACATAAGCTTTCCAAAAATGATGATTCCAAATAAGTAGATAAGACCACATACAGATCAATGATTGGAAAATTGTAGTATGTAGTTCACACAAGGCCTAATATTTCTCTAGCAGGTGGAATAATGGCAAGATTCTTAGCAAGTCCTAAGGAAAATCACATGATGGAAATCAAGAGAATCATGAGATATTTGAAAGGAACTAAAGACTATGGTTTATGGTATAAACTCGGAGGCAATTTGGACTTGAAAGAATATATTGATTCTAATTAGGTAGGAAGTCTTGATGATAGAAAAAGCACTACAACTGGAGCATTCTTTCTTAATAAAAGACTAGTATCTTGGATAAGTGAGAAGCAAAATTGTACATCTCAATCGACAATAGAGGTAGAATATGTAGTAGTAAGAATCAATTGTTCTAACATTGTTTGGTTCAAACAAATATTGGAAGGAATGGAGGTAGAGATAAAAGATCTAGTTGCCATATATTGTGATAGCACCAATGTAGTAAATAAATCAAAGAATCCAATAATGCACTCTAAAACAAAACATATTGCTATAAAATGTTACATTTTAAGAGAGTTAGTGCAAGATAAAGAAGTTAGATTGGAATATGTAGATACAAAGGAATAGATTGCAGACATATTCAAAAAGCCATTACCTAAGGATGCATTTCTATATCTAAGAGGTAAGCTAGGGGTCATTCCCCTATTTGAAATTCACTAAATGAAGTTTAGTGAATGAATCAACCAAAAGCTATTGAAGATTAATAAGTTGGTGCAAAATTGGCAAGGACATATTGTAGATGAATCAGTACTTAAGATACATTGGTATTTACATAATTATTGTCTTTGGCATGTGTTGTCAAAGAGGGAGAAGTGTTCCAAAGAAGAAGTATGCTTAAAGAGGGAGAATGTTTTGAATGAACTTGGTCATAGCTATTGCAGACAGAATCCACTGAAAGGGAGAGCTCATACTAATAGAGGGAGTTCTCAAGTCTAAAATCCAAAATTTTACTATGCTATGACATGTTGTATTTCCATCAATGCCAAAGAGGGGGATTGTTGGATGCAATTGGTTAATTGTGTATTGTATGTGATGTTGAAAAAATGTTATATCATTATCAGTCATTATTTGTTGAGCTCACTTGGGTAGTGAAAAAAATTCTTAGTGTCTACCGAGAATTCCTATGTTTGCCTAGTTCTAAAAGTAGTGTCTACTGAGTTCACTTAGGCATTGAAGGAAATATTCCAAAAAGTGAGTGTTAATTGAGCTCACTCAGTTGCAAAAGGATTTTTGCAAGTTTTTAGTGTTGAACAAGCTTCTATTGGTTAACAAAGGAAATCATTTCTAAGTTAGTTTCTATCGAGTTAGGTCAGCTAACAAAGGATTTTCTTATTTTTTTGTATTAGGCTTAATTGATTTATCTATTGATTCCAACCAACTAAGTGGTGCTATGACACCACAACACTTGTAAGGAAACTTGGCAAGAAAGAATATTACCATTTCCACATAACTCATAATAGATCTGAAATATATATGTAATTGAAATCCACATGTAAGAGAATAGACAACATACCCAAAAAAATGTGACACAAGATATACCTTGGGAAACCCTCATTGAGGGAAAAATTTAGCCTCCATAGGCATCCATCACCATGTATTATTCAAAAAAAACACCATTGCAATAAAATCATGGATGCCTTCAAAGCCATAGCCACAACCAAGCAATCCATATGAACAAGCATGAATCCACACATCCCATGCCATGCTTCCAACCTTCACAAATGCTCCCTTGGCTAACTTGTCAAGCCTTATCCAGCTCAACTCTTTCCTTTTGTCTTCTCCTTGTCACTCTCACTCAATAACTACCCTTGTGGTTGCTTATATAGTAGTAAGTCACACAAAACCACCAAGTGGTATTACATAAACCATGTGCTACCTAACCCATTGACCCCACATTTAATATTGGGCATTCAATTCTTTTCCCCAACATTATATAATTACATGAAATATTATCACAATGTTACAATACAACTCATCAAGTATATCCCATGGGAATCTTTTCATGTTGCACATCCATCTAGGTGGAACATTACATAAGAAAATAAAATAATATAATATAACAATATTATGCATTGTGTGCAACGCCCATTATCTCAACTAGCTATATTCAATTAGGGATAGTCAAGTACAAGCCATAAGAAAGATCTAAAATTAGCAACTCAATTGTATTCAAATTAGGTCATCTCATTGTTACTCTCTAACCATTGTAGTAGTGATCTAAAATCTCCTAATAGAGTTGGCTTAACAACTATTTGCAAATCCTCTAACAAGGTGGCAATTCCATTAATTGTTCTGAAGATCTCTGACAAGGCCACTCCTAATAGGGTCATTAAATCTTTTAATAGGATCACACCTAACATGTGTTTTGTAACCTTTGATAGGGTTGGCATCTAATAGAGCTAACTTTAGAAGAGTGAAAATCAGTAACTAGTTGCTATTGGTGGTTTTTCCCAAATTGGGTTTCCACGTTAAATCCTGGTGTCAAATGTGTTCATGCTATTTTCTTTTAATTTTAAACTAAGTTAAAGTAATGCTAATAGCAACTAAAATCTAATGATCTATGTGTTAATCATTTATCGAGCTAATCCAGTTATTATTGAGCTTCAGTAGTATTCAGTTATTTATTTGCATTTTGTACTAACATCTAAGGGATTTGGGATTTATTTTTGTAGTAACTGATTCACCCCTCCCCTCTTAGTTACTCCTCTTATATTTCAAACAATGTGTAAGAGGAGAGAGAGAGAGAGGAGAGAGAAAGTGAGGAGAGAGTGGGGAGAGAAATTGAGAGGTGTAGTGAGGAGAGAGAGTTAGGAGAGAGCAAGTAAGGAGAGAGTGAGGAGAGATAAATAAAGGAGCTTGAGAGAGTGAGTAGAAAAAAAGTGAGAGGAGAGAGAAAGTGAGGAGAGTGAGAATAGAGAGAGTGAGAGGAGCTTAGTGTAGATGCCCAAAAATGGTCCGTGTCTATAGTTTCATCACATTTTCATACCAATTCATCCCATTTTCTCATTCCACTAACTTTTATCTTTTGACCAACTTGATCATATTTCAATAGTGTTTCAACATTAATTATAGATCATTTTGGAACCATTTCAACATCATCAAAAAATAATATCAAATCAACTAAGAATCATATCAAATCAACCTAGAATCACCCCAAATCTACTTAGAATCACACAAAATCAACCATAATGATCACAAAAGATGTCAAACATCCCAAATCAATCATCATATGTTGAATCCCATGCATTGTTGTGGATTCAAGTGCCTTAGAAACCTATCAATCTATCAAAGCTTATCAATTTGACCTTAGTATTGTCATGGCTCTTAGTCCTAGGTCAAACTATCATTCGCATCATTTGATCTTTGACATTATTGAGTCTCTTAGTGTTGGTTCATGGCATTATCAACTATTTAATAACATTGACAATGTTCATCAATGTTATTATGATGAACCATATCAACCAATCTCGATCCTATAGCTTTTACGATATCGGGTAAGTGTTACATGTCCTTAGTTCATGTCATGTGTCCTTGGCATGCTATCAATTTTAAGAAATCAATCAATTTGACCATGGATTTGGTCTATCTATCATCATCCTAGTCAATCTACATTATTGTTGCATTTCATCAAAGGATACCATTGCACCTATTTAATCAAATTGGCCAATCATCTACTAATTTTCTTTATAGGATTAAATAACCCATAATTTAATCCTATATCATTTCACTAATTATTCTTCCTATCTAACCTTTTCAATTAATTAATTGATTTATCATCTACAAGCTATGGGAATTCGCAATTTCTTAAGTCATATTTTCCACCATTAATTCCATTTTTTAGTAATTTCTATTTGTGTGAAATAATAGATTTTTAATTCAAATATTCCACATGGTATCGACATCTTCATGACACATGGGAATGACACATCATGAATTCTCCATCTACAATTTGGTTAAGATATGTCATAATCTATATATTCTTATTCCTTACGTATGTCCATATTTGGCCTCCATTGTCATAGATTCTTGGCTTTAAGTGGGTTTGAGGTGTCACATGATGAATCATAGATCCTCAACCATTTTTAGTTGTGCTTGACTTCCAAGCATCATACAATCCTACATTTAGCATCTTGTGTCATATGTGTCATGGATTCTCAAAGGAATCTCTTGCCAAGTTGCATATCCAAGGTGACTAGTCCAATGTTTTCATCTTTCGTGTTGATTATCATTATTCCTCTCATTTTTGGTCCTTCAACTCCTTTTTCTTTTGCTCTCTCAAGCTTAAATCACTTCTTCTATTATTCTCATAGCATTATCATTATCATAAACTTTTGCTTCCTAATTGTGTGCACTATAGACAATTGGAGCTACATCACATGGAGAAGAAAGGACATGGGAGCTACAAGTGAAAGAGGGAGTTTTAATTTTTTGTTCTTCCTTTTGTTTATTTGGCTTTCATGGTAGACTAGAGGGTATCAATGTATGTTTATTGAGTTTGTTCTTTGCTCATAGTATGTTAGATATTAGCCCATTCTCTAGTCCAACACTTAGAAAAAGTAAGGAGAGAGAAAGTGCTCAGAGATAGTTCGAGTGAGGAGAGAGAAATTAAGGAGCTTGAGAGGGTGAGTAGAGATAAAGTAATAGGAGAGAGAAAGTGAGGAGAGAGAAGAGAGAGAGAGTGAGGGGAGATCATGTTAGGATTTAACCATAAATAGAAATAACAATTACATGCAAATATAACCAATATCAAAAAATAATGGATCACATAGAAAAGAACACAATACATCAAGATTTAATGTGGTTCACCCAATCACTAGGCTACATCCACTAAACAACAAGTTCAATATTATTGTGATCTAGTGATTACAACTTGATTACAATCCATAATCTCCTACAGCTCAATACTACTGCAAGAACCAATTTTGCATCACAACTTAATGAAAATGCCTAACACTAGGCCCTTTTATACAAGTAATTTTATGTCGCTTTAGGGTTAAAACATGTTGGATATGTGTCAGCCATAATGTCAGCTATGCTAAATGATGCCTACTTTATCCATGCTCATGTATAAAACTATCAAATTTTAGATACCATTATCGAGGTGCTTACTTCAAGCCATATAAACTTTTCTTCAATTTGCATGCTATGTTCTCTTTACCTTTGACCTCAAATCCCTATGGATGAGCCATATATATCTCTTCATCCAAATCACCATGAAGGAAGGTTGTTTTAATATCAAGCTTCTTGAAATGCAAATCTTTAGTAGCCATAATACTTAAAATAGTACAGATCGAAGTCATCTTAATAACAAGAGAAAATATCTCATCAAAATAAATGCTCTTTTCTATGCAAATCCTTTTATGACTAACTAGCTTTAAATCATTTCTTACCTCCATCCTCTTCTTTGGACCTATAAACCCACTTATTCCATAACGCCCTTTTACTTGCAGGAAACTTGCATACATCCCATGTCTTATTTTTTAGCAAAGAGTTCATTTCATCTTTCATTACAGACTCCCACTAAATCTTAGTATCCACTTGCACAACTTCATAATAACATTTCGATTCATCAGCATCAATAAGTAAAATAGAATACAAAGAGGGAAAAAATCTTTGCAGAGGTCTAGTTTTTCTTGTTGATCGTCTAACATTCACTAGTGTGTGTGATATTTGTTATTGTGGTTGGTGCATATCATGACGAATGGTGGGAATGTCATCTTTTGGAGTATCATCCAACACTACATAATCATCTTCTTTCTTCTCATGTTGCTACAAGAGATCTTTGTACATTACTTTCTCATTCAATATGACATCCATGCTTCTTACAATTTTATGATTTTCAAAATCCAAAAGTCTCTAACCAAAATCATTAATGCCATATCCAAAAAATACACATTACTTTGACTTAGCTTCTAGCTTGGTTCTATTTTCAAAATCTATATGAGAAAATGCTTCACAACTAAAGGTATTGAGAAAAGAATAACTCACCTTCTTACTAGTCCATGCTTCCTCTAAAAAACCACAACCCAAAGGAGTAGAGGACCTCTATTAATAAAATATACAATAGTATTGACAACCTCTATGCACATGTATACGATCTGCCCAACATGCAACCTCATGCTCCTTGCATGCTCCATTATAGTCCTATTCATTCATTCAACAACTCCATTTTCTTGTAGAGTCCATAGCATAGTTTTCTCTTTAAAAATACCATTATTGGAGTAATAATATTCAAATTCATGACTAAAATAGTCACCACCATTATCAGATCTGAGACATTTTAATTTTTTACTAGTTTTATTTTCAAACAAGCATTTCCATTTCTTAAAAGTTTGAAATACATCAGATTTTTTTCTAAGAAAATAAACCTATACTTTTCTAGTTGCATCATCATTAAATGTAAAATAATAATGAGAGCCACCAAGGGAAGATAACTTATCCAGTCCCCATACATATATATGCATAAGCTCTAATTTCTCTCTTTTATTTTCCTTCCCAGTCATCACAAAGCTCACTCTCTGTTGCTTACCATACACACAACTATCACAAAAGTCCATATTAATACATTTCAAACCTCATAAATGTTAGTAATAAGGTGTCTCAACCTTGTATAACTCTTATTGTTATTATTTGTTTTGTAAAATGTATTTCTTGCAAATAATGTTGATGTGTCGACATCTTGAATTATGTGTAAGGAGATCATGACTAAAACGATTATGACAGATTCCTATGACATGTAAGAGCTATGTTAGGAAGATTCAATGACAGGTGAAGACATGCGGAAAATAAGATATTTGAGTACTGTACACTCTACCCCAATAGTGGGGTTCGGGGCATCACCCCAAATTTTTTTTTTGGGGTTCCTATTTTCTCAGAGAATGGTAAAACCCTAATACGGTTTACCTTTGGGAGTAGCCCTAAAGTGAAGCGCATGTTATAAGCATTTTTAGGGTTGTGAAGAGATGCGATGCAAAAAGGGTTTATTGTTGGTACTACAAGTAAGTACTGGAGTCTTCTGTTGTTGATGTTGAACTTGCATTGCAAGTGTATTATAACCTTGTGTTGAAGATAATACATTGTGTAGGTTCTGAAGGGGTGGGGTTGTTTTACCGAAAGGTTTTTCTCCACCAGAAAATCTTTGTGTTATGTGTTTCTTTCTCTATTTATTTTTTGTATGCATGGATGGCTACAATATTGTTGTTTACATGATATTGAATCTATAAGTGTAGAAGATTTTAATAGGATTTGCATTATACTTTCCTTATGAGATTAGTGTAGGAAGCTATTTCCACACCTGAGTTTCCTTACAAGTGGTATCAGAGCTTGATCAAATTTTGATCCTAGTTGTTGGGTAGGGTTTTTTTGAGCTAATCTCAAGTTGAGTGGGAGTCTTGTGCATAGCATCCTGAATCTTATTTGCAGATTGAGATGGTGAGTTCATCATATGGAAGAATGGAGGTGGAGAAATTTAATGGCACTAATTTTGAGTTGTGGAAACTCAAGATGGAAGACATGTTGGAAGATCATGACCTATGGGAAGTGACTAAAAATGCTACAAGACCAGTAACTATAGCTCAAGTAGATTGGGATATCAAAGATCGTAAAGTGAAGGGTCTCATAAGATTCTGTTTAATCAATGCAGTCCTTCTGAATGTTCTATATGAGAAAACCGCATATAGTTTGTGGGAGAGACTTGGGGCAGTGTATCAAGCCAAATCTTTGGTGAACAAGTTGTTCCTAAGGAAGAAGTTGTATTCTCTATGAATGGAGGAAGGTGGATCCTTAATGGATCATTTAAATGCATTTAATCTACTGGCTGCACAGTTGACATCAGCTAGTGTCAAGTTAGAGGAGGAGGATCATTGCTACACACTTTTGTGTTCTTTACCAGATTCATGGGACCATCTTGTGATGGCTCTCAGAAGCACATTAGTCACCTTCAAAATGGATGATGTGGTGTCTTTGCTGCTATCAGAGGAGATGCGAAGAAAGGCTTCTATTTTGGAAAAAGAAGCCCTTGCTATTCGTGGGAGATCCACGAAAAGAGGGAAGAAAAATGACAATAAGTCTGACAATAAGGGTAGATCCAAATCCCGTGGGAAGTCAAAGACTTCTAATAAGTCCAAGGCAAAATCTTGGAACTGTGATAAGACTGGGCACTTCCATAAAGACTGTAAAGAGCCTAAGAAGAAGAAGAAAGCCTTAGATTCTGGTTCTGAAAAATCTCAAGAAGATGGCAATGCATTCATCGTAGCTTTGGCAGCCCATGCATTTGATGATCTGTGGTTGGTTGACTTGGGTCCATCTTTTCACATGACCTCTCATAGAAATTGTTTCTCAAGATATGAAGAGTTTGATGGTGGAAAGGTGTACTTGGGTGATGATTCTCACCTAAAGATAGTTGGACATAGAAGGGTCACCATCAAATTTCCTGGTGGATGAGTAAAGGGAATCAATGGAGTTATGCACATTCCAAGTTTAGCATGAAACCTATTATCTATAAGTATGATGAATGATGTAGGTGTGCAAGTTATTTTTTCTAAAGATGGATGTAAGATGATGAGAGGAGCTATGGTGCTTGCTAAGGGTACTAGGAGAGGTACTTTGTTTTAGATTGATGCACACATTTCTCCGTGTAATAGTTCTTCTATTTCAAAGAAAAGAGTAGCTATCACTTCATCCCCACCATCTGAATGAGCAGTAAAGAAGACTGTGGTTAGTGGTTCTGATGGTAGTGCAACAAGTGTACCTAAGGGTGCAAACACTTTGGAAGGAAAGCTTCCTACAGAAAAGACAATGTTGTGACATTTAAGATTTGGTCACATTGGTGAGAAGGGTCTCAAAACCCTGAAAAACAAAAATCTCGTTGAGGGGTTAAATGATTGCAATCTCGAGTTCAACTTTTGTGAACACTGTGTATATGGTAAACAAAATCGTGTTTAGTTTTACTCTAGTTCTCACAAATCTTCTGATGTTTTGGATCTTATTCATTCTGATGTATTTGGTCCTGTAAAAGTTCCTTCAATCTCCAAGTCTGTATTTTTTGTATCTTTCATAGATGATTACAGTAGAAGGACATGGATTTATTTCCTTAAAATTAAGACACAAGTCTTTAGTCAATTCAAGGAATTTAAAGCCCTTGTAGAGAATCAGACTAGTAAGAAGATTAAGTGTGTGAGAACTGACAATGTTGGTGAGTTTTGCTCAGCAGAGTTTGAACAGTTCTGTAAAGAACAAGGTATCGAGAGGCATAAGACAACTCCTTATACCCCACAAAAAAATGGAGTTGCAGAGAGAATGAATAGGACACTGATGGAGAAGGCTAGGAGTATGCTTAGTGGAGCTAGTTTAGAACAAAGGTTTTGGGCCAAAGCTGTGGCCACTACTTGCTATCTGGTTAACAGATCTCCTACATCAGCCCTTGTTGGTAAGACACCCATGGAGGTGTGGTTTGGTAAGAAGCCTTCAATTAGACATCTTCGTGTTTTTGGTTGTGAAGCTTATGCACATGTTCCAATGGAGAAAAGATCTAAGTTGGAAAACAAAGCTGCTAAATGTATTTTCATCGAGTACAGTGCTGGTGTGAAAGGATACAAGATTTGGGATCCTATGACTAGTAAGGTGTTGTATAGTAGAAATTTTATTTTTAGAGAGCTAACATCTTCTCCTATTGTGCTACAACTAGATGAAAAAGAAAAGGAAAAATATGTTGTTCAGTTGCCTCATACCCCTGAGAAGACTGAACACAGAGACCATGTTGGGTCTAATGATGAGGAGAGCTCTTATAGCTCTAATAGTTCAGAAGAAGAGGAATAACAACCTCAACCTCAGCCCTTGAGGAGATCCACGAGAGAAAGAAAGCAACCGGAAAGGTTTGGTTATTCTATGTTAGATTCTAGTTGTGCTTTTGCTTTGATTACTAACACTAATGAGCCTAGTTCTGTGAAAGAGGCTTTGGGCATGGAAGATGAAGGTTCCTGGATTGAGGCTATGGATAATGACATGGCTTCATTAGAGAAAAAAAAAACTTGGGACCTTGTACCTTTTCCTAAAGGGAGAAAATCCATTGGCTGTAAATGGGTGTTCAAGAAGAAATTCTGTGCAGATGGCAGTGTTGAAAGGTACAAAGCTAGATTGGTTGCAAAGGGGTATTCACAGGTAGAGGGAATCGATTATGGTGAAATATTCTCTCCTGTTGCAAAGTTGACATCCATTAGATTTCTGTTATCTCTTGCTGCATCATATGATTTAGAGATAGAACAGATAGATGTGAAAATAGCTTTCTTTCATGGTGATTTGGAGGAAGAGATTTATATGTCATAGCCTGAGCACTACCTTGTTAAAGGTAAAGAATCCTTAGTTTGCAAATTAAAGAAATCTCTATATGGTTTGAAGCAATCTCCTGGGATGTGGTACCTTAAGTTTGATGCCTTTGTGTTGTCAATTAGGTTTGTAAGATCAAAATCAAATCATTGTGTTATTTCAGAATTGAAAATGATTGCCTTCTTATTGTTGCATTATATGTCGATGATATGTTGCTGTTTGGGAAGGGTAAGTGTATGATTTATGATTTTAGATCTCAGTTGTTAGCACAGTTTGAGATGAAAGATCTTGGGGTAGCTAGGTACATCTTGGGTATTGAAATCAGTAGAGACAGGTCTAACAAAAAACTTTGGTTGAGTTAGAGTAAGTATGTGAAGTCTGTGTTGGACAGGTTCAACATGGCAGATTGTAGACCACTATGTGTTCCTATCCCTGTGGGAACAAATTTATTTTTAGATGATTGTCCAAAATCTCCTACTGAGGTGGAGGACATGAGTAGAGTACCTTATGCTAGTGCAGTTGGCAGTCTTATGTATGCTATGGTCTGTACTAGACCAGACATTTCCCAAGTAGTAGGAGTCCTGAGTCAATTTATGGCTAATCTTGGACAGATACATTGGGATACAGTTAAGTGAGTATTCAGATATTTGAGGAGTACATTAGATTACTCCATATGTTATCATGGTAACTCTTCTGGATCTAAGTACTCAATTTGTATTCATGGGTTTGTGGATTCAGATTGGGTAGGTGATATTGATCACAGGAGATCCACTAGTGCTTATGTGTTCACTATGTTTGGTGGTGCCATCAGTTGGATGAGCAAGCAACAACCTGTGGTTGCTTTTTCCACTACAGAAGCTGAGTACATGGCTTCTACTCATGCTTTTAAGGAATCCATTTGGCTTAGGAGATTGTGTTATGATGTTGGTGTTGATGCATAATAGATTACTATTTGGTGTGATAGTCAGAGTGCTATTTTCCTTGCAAAGAATCCAACTTTCCATGCCAGAACGAAGCACATTGATGTGCAGTATCACTTTGTGAGAGATATGGTGGAAGATGGAAAGGTAAATTTGGAAAAGGTAGATACTGTGAAGAATGTTGCAGATGCATTAATGAAACCAGTGGGCACTAAGAAGTTCAGATGGTGTTCGGAGTCTATGGGCCTTCCAGCCTATAGCGGTTAGTTCTTGTTATGTTCCTGTTGCTCTTAAAAGGTGTTCAACAAGTGGGAGAATGTTAGGAATAAGGTGTCTCAACCTTATATAATTCCTATTCTTATTATTTGTTTTGTAAAATGTATTTCTTTTAAATAATGTTGATGTGTCAACATCTTGAATTGTGTGTAAGGAGATCATGAGTAAAACGGTTATGACGAATTCCTATGACACGTAAGAGCTATGTTAGGAAGATTCAATGATAGGTGAAGACATGTAAAAATTTACTTACAGTAAAAATTTCTTATAGTAAAAGTTTCTTTGAATGAATTACCATCATATCTTTCTCACTCATGTACCCAAGTCTATTGTGCCATAGTGCTATATTAGAATCTACAATACCTATTTGTTCTCCTCTACAACAACTATTCCTAAACATTCATTTTTCTCTGAAACAATTAAAGTAGAAGGAAAAATATGACCTGTACAAAGATATAAGGTGCCTACTTTCAAAACTTTTGCTAGAACAAGGGAACCTTTTGAAAAATTTCAATTTTTATCATTAAAAGTAACTAGACAACCCTCATCACCGAGTTGCCCTACTAAAATTAAATTCCTACTTAGCCTTGGAACATGTCTTACCTCATGTAGTAGCGTATGATTCCCATTTTGCAACTTAATCTTAACTTTTCCCTTTCCAAAAATCTAATAGAGTTCATTACCCCCAAATAAACAAGCCCAAAATCCTCTTGGACATTATCAATGAAATAACTTCTATGAGGTTAGCATGAAATGAAGCACTAGAATCTAAAATCCATGAATCATCAATACTTTCTAAAGACAAAAGTAAAACATCCTCTTCAGATTTGTTACCTACCATATTTGCCTCCTTGTCTTCATCTATTTTATCTCCTTCATTTTTTTTTGAGTCCAACAATCTTTCTTTTTATGCCCTAGTTTCCCATAGTACTAGTAGTCATTTAGTGCTCTCGATTGAGACCTACTCTTCTTTGACTTTCCTCTTGATTTCCTATGATTTTTGGAATTATTTCCTCTCTTAGTCATTCTGGCTTGACTTTGTACATTCAAAGCATTCTAGTTGTAGATCCTCTTGAGGATGTCCTATGAGTTTCCTCACTCAAAATAACATCAACCACATCATCTTATTTTAGGGTACTAGATACATGAGCAAAATTATTCACAACCATTACCAAGCCATTACAACTTTCAGACAAAGAACACAAAATCAAGAGAGCCCTAATTTCTTCATCAAAATTGATACCCATGGAAGATAGTTGATTAGTAATAGTATGAAACTCATTTAAATTATTCACAATAGATCCACCTTCTTCCATTTTCATTTTAAATAAGTGCTTAATGAGAAATACCTTGTTTGAAGCAGAGGGCTTTTCATATAGTTTTGCTAGGGTTTGCATCAATTCTTCTATCATCTTCACTTTTGTAATATTAAATACCACTGATGATGCCAGGCATAATAAAATACTTCCAAGTGCCTTTCTATCTAAAATATTCCAATCATGATTTGACATAGATCCCTAATTCTTGATTTTGCCTACCAATAGCTTCCATAAATCCTTTTGATAAAGATAGTCTTCCATTTGCATCTTTGATAACTAAAAGTTTTGCCCATTAAACCTATCAACCCTCAACTTACCCTCATCTACTATCACTCAAACTCAACGATGAGACTCCCACTCAACCATAAGTCTTTCTTGTAGAGGGTAATTGAAAAAAATCACCTCGCTCTGATACCACTTGTTAGGATTTAACCATAGAGAAAAATAACAATTACATGAAAATATAACTAATATCATAAAATAATAGATCACATAGAAAAGAACACAAGACACCACGATTTAATGTGGTTCACCCAATCCCTAGGCTACATCCACTAAACAAAAAGTCCAATATTATTACAATCCAATGATTACAACCTTATTACAATCCATAATCCTTTATAGCTCAATACCACTGCACGAACTAATTTTACATCACAACTTAATGTAAACATCTAACCCTAAGCCCTTTTATAAAAGTAATTTTATGTTGGTTAAGGGTTACAACATGTCAGTCATATATTAGCCACAAAAAACTAAGAGTTTAGTTAGCACAAACTAACAACTCAGTGAAGTATGTACAATACTTCCTTGATTAGTCACCACAAACTAACAACTTAGTAAAAGTAAGGAGAGAGAAGGTGTCCAAATAATATATGAAGCATGTACAATACTTCCCTGATTATTCATCACAAACTAATAGCTCAGTGAAAGTAAGGAGAGAGAAGGTGTCCACAGAGAGTTCAAGTGAGGAGGAGTGAGGAGAGAGAAAGTGAATAGACAAAAAGTGAGGAGAGTGTGTGAAGAGAGAAAGTGATAGGAGAGAGTGAGTTAAAATGTTTTTCATTTTCTAGATTTTCATTTTTTGTTTTCTATCTATACCTAGAGTTTTTCATTTTTTAAACTTATGATTTTTTCCAATTATAGTTTTAACTATGTTTTTTCAATATTTTCTAACTATTGTTATGTTCAAAACTATCTAACATAGTAAAAACACACTTATCTATGTACATAAAAGTAACTATGACAATATGTAAGCATAAAACTAATTAAAATATATTAGAAAATAACTAAATTTTCATAAAAAAACTAATTATTCATTTAAAAAAGCTAAATATTCATTGAAAATAGTTAAATATTCATAAAAAATACAAAAAAGATGGAAATACATGCCCATATGCTCAAAAGAGGTAAAAAATGGTAGATGGAGATGCAAGTTACCATGTCACAAACTTTAGTCTAAGCCCCATGGTCCACCAACTCCTTGAAATAAGACTGAGATAAAAAGTGAAAAAGTCAAAATTTAAAGGTTACCAATGCAAATAGGGGCTTTAAATGAAGCCCTTATGCCTAAGAGCCATGTTGGGCTTCAAATGAAGCCTAGGGATTCATTCAAAGCTCCTAGTGCAAAGGCTTCGAATGAAGTCCCTAGGGACCTTCATTCGAAACCTATTAATAATTGAGCTCACACTTTCCATTCAATTACATTGTGATGGAAAGTGGGAGCCATTTTTGTCACATCAGCCCAACATTGTTTTCCTCCCATCAACACTTCCCTAGATCAAATATACACCTTTTAAAAATAAAATTACATATTCTTTAAGATGACTCTTTCCTCTAGGGCTAAATATAAATTTTCACTATTTTTGATATGATTTACAAAAAAAATTCCCTTTTTGAGGGATCATCTTCTCAAATGTTAAAATACCTACTTATAATATTTTAAATTATAACATATCATAACTAATAGAAAAACTATGAAAAATATAATGATGATTTGTACTTTGAGATCTATAAAAGGGTATTTTTAGTTTTTGAAAAGCATTGAGTTTTGATGGAGAAATGAGATTTAAACAAAACAAGTTATACAATCCTAAAGGGTGACACATATATGTGCTTTGAACCCCTTGCCAAAAATAATGCCCTTATTACTTACTCATATTTAATGCTCTACAATCAATTTCCATTTTCAAATGCTATTTTTTCCTCCTATACTCATCCTAGTTTCTATTAGCCTCTAAGATCTAATCCTCTTCCAATTTTCTATGTATTATGGGAATTCTCATCTTGCATACCCCTCAAACCATACTCGAGATGATCCATGTAATTACCCTATTTTTATAAGAGGGTCCCCTATTTAGTTAGAAGAGATAGGAATTGGTCCATCCCATGATTAAGATCATCATCAAGACCATCTCTAGATCGATCCATGTTACTATTTTTGGTCTGCATGGTGAGTGATTATAACCTACACCAAGAAAAATTGAAATATAGAAAACAAGAAGACCAAGGGCCTATATTATATTGTGCTTTAATACCACATGTAAATAATACATTTTCTAATGCCACATAAGAAATAAATACCAAGCATGAAAGGTTGAAGAAAAAATTCAAAATTTGACTCACCAGACATGCCATTGAAATAAAATTTTGGTGCAGGAGCACCTAGGAGGACAAGTGATTTAATGAAGACACCAAGGACTAAGGAGGAGATCTTGATAACAAAGCCTATAAATTGGAGTATTTTAAAGCCTATTATGGCCTTTCGTAATGAAAAATGCAATGTAATGGAGAATTGTCTTAAAGGTCCTAATAGAGGCCTTAGTTCTAACATGCAATGTAAATGGGCTAATAATGCCTTAGGAGTCTAGAAAGCCTTATCAATAAGTTTAATCAGGTCATAGGGTCAATAGAATGGTATTAGTATTGGTTAGGAGAGTCTTTTCATTAAAAAATTTCAAATTTGAAATAAGCCTAATGACTAGTTGGGATTATGGGGTTTTTAAGATTGTTTTAATGTTTTATTAGTTGTAGTCATTCCAACTGAATAGTGGAAATTAGAATGTGAGTCTATAAATCCTAGAGAGGCCTATGAACTTAAAAAGAAGAAGAAGAAGGATCTCTGTACGGAAGACACAATTTTGAATGAATAAAAATATAGTTCTCTTGTCATTTCACATCATTTCATTGTATTTGCATTGTCTATAGCATTTAACTCTTGTTGGATGAAGTAAAACTTTCATACAATCATTTTATGGTTGTTTGAAGGGATCTTGAAGCCTCAAATGTCTCTTTGTTTTGTTATTGTCACTAACAATTTTGACACAATTTGAAGAATTAACTATTTTGAGAGGGTTTCATGATGATTTGATCCATTCCTCGAGTATTTTCTTACTGTTTCTTAAGGAATGGATCTCTTGTAACATATATCTAATGCTACTAACCAATTTGATGTTAGGATAAAACCATAGACAAAAATAAAAAACTACATGCAAATATAACCAATAACAAAAAAAATAGATCACATAGAAATGAACACAAGGCACCAAGATTTAATGTGGTTCACCCAATCCCTAGGCTATGTCCACCAAACAGCAAGTTCAATCTTATTATAATCTAGTGATTACAACCTGATTACAATCCATAATCCCTTACAGCTCAATACCACTGCAAGAACCAATTTTGCATCACACTATGAAACAATCCCTAACCCTGAGCCCTTTTATACAAGTATTAAACCACTTTAGGGTTATAACATGTCAGACTGAATCCATGAATGGAGAATCTATGAATCTCGATAAAATAGGGCCCAAATTTTGTTTTTGGGGTGATGCCCCGAATCCCACTAATTATGGAGTATGTACAATACTTTCCCAATTAGTCACCATAATCTAACAATCTCCCACTTGGGGACTAATCAGGCTCCACACTAAACAACAATCTCCCACTTGGAGACTGATCCTATAGAAATACCACAACCACATGGGGCTCCCACTAGATCAAACCACCCAAGACTTTTTTATTCTTTTATTTATGGTCAGTATAGAAGACTAATCGAAGCTGAAGAAAGTTTTGGCTTCTCCCTTATTACAACCTTTATCAACATATTTTCTAGATTGTCATTTGTATTTATCTTCTCTAGCTTTAACTGTCAATCCTTCAAAACTGACTGAATGAAATGGTATCGCAACTGTATATGTTTGGTCTTAGAATGTAGAGCTGAATTCTTTGCAAGATGAATGGCACGCTAACTATCTATGAAAAAATAATTATCCTTCTGAGGATTTCCCAATTTTTCCAAGAAGAACTAAAGCCATATCATCTCCTTGGCTTCCACTGTAGTAGCAACATACTCTACCTCTATAGTGGATAGAGCATTAATCTTCTGTAACCTAGAAACCTAGCTCATAGATGCCCCACCAACAGTAAAGACATAACGTATAGTACTCTGCCTAGTATCAATATCCCATGCCAAATCTGAGTCAACATAGCCCTATAAATTAGTAGTAGAGCCCCCAAAGTGTAAAAAATTATTAGATGTTCCTCTCAAATATCTAAGAATCCACTTGATATCATTCCAATGCTCAAATCCTGGATGACTCATATACTTGCTAATGACTCCCAATGCATGGGGAATATCTGGGCTAGTGCATACCATAGCATACATCAAGCTTCCTACAACTGAAGCATAGGGTATCTTGGACATCTTATCCTCCTCTTCCTGTGTCTTAGGACACATCTCCTTAGTCAATTTCAAATGACCAGGTAAAGGTGTGCTGATAGCTTTAGCATGCTCCATAGAGAAACATTGCAACACCATCTCAACATAATCAGCCTGAGATAGCGTCAATGTTCTGTTCTTCCTATCTCAACAAATCTTCATACCAAGGATTTTTTTTGTTGCTCCCAAATCCTTCATAGCAAATGCATGTGCTAACTGGCATCCTAGCCCCTTAATATGATCCATGTTAGACCTAGCTACAAATATATCATCAACATATAAAAATAAAATAATGTAGCTATCATCATCCAACCTCTTAAAATAAACATAATAATATGAATGACACTTGTTATGGCCATGCTCATGCATAAACCTATCAAATTTCAGATACCATTGGCGAGGTGCTTGCTTCAAGCCATAGAAACTTTTCTTCAATTTGCACATTAAGTTCTCCTTACCTTTGACCTCAAATCCCCATGGCTGAGCGATATATATTTCTTCATCCAAATCACCATGAAAGAAGTTTTTTTTAACATCCAGCTACTCTAAATGCAAATCTTTAGTAGCCACAAGACTTAAAATAGTACGGATAGAAGTCATTTTAACAACAGGAGAAAATATCTCATCAAAATCAATTCCCTGTTTTTGTGCAAATCCTTTTACAACTAACCTGGCCTTAAATCTTTTCTTACCTCCTTCCTCTTCTTTCAACCTATAAACCCACTTATTCTATAAAACCTTTTTACCTACAGGAAACTTGCACAAATCCCATGTCTTATTCTTTAGCAAAGAGTCAATTTCATCTTTCATTGCAGACTCCCACTAAATCTTAGTGTCCACCTACACAGCTTCATCATAACTTTCAGGTTCACCAGCATCAATAAGTAAAATAGAATACAAAGAGGAATAAAATCTTTGTGGAGGTCTAATTTTCCTCGTTGAACATCTAACATTCATTGATGTGTGTGGTATTTGTTGTTGTGGTTGTTGCACATCATGAGGAATGGCTGGAACATCGGCTTTTGGAGTATCATCCAGCACTACATAATCATCTTCTTTCTTCTCATGTTGCTGCAATAGATCTTTGTACAACACTTTCTTATTGAATATGACATCCTGACTTCTTACAATTTTATGATTTTCAAAATCCCAAAGCCTATAACCAAATTCATTAATTCCATATCTAACAAAGACACATTTCTTTGATTTAGCTTCTAGCTTGGTTCTATTTTCAGATTCTATATGAGCAAAAGCTTCCCAACCGAAGGTCTTGAGAAAAGAATAGCTCACCTTCTTACCAGTCCATGCCTCCTTTGCAATACCACAACCCAAAGGAGTAGAGGGACCTCTATTAATCAAATATAAAGTAGTATTGATAGCCTTCACCCACATGTGTAAGGGAAACCTAGTGCAACCTCATGCTCCTTGCGCGCTCCATTATAGTCCTGTTCATGCGTTCAGCCACTCCATTTTCTTGTGGAGTGCTTGGAACTATTTTCTATCTATGAATACCATTAGTGGAGCAATAATCTTCAAATTCATGAATACAATACTCACCACCATTATCAGATCTGAGATATTTTAATTTCTTACTAGTCTCATTTTCAACCAAGCATTTCCATTTCTTAAAAGTTTGAAATACATCAGATTTCTATCCAAGGAAATAAACTGGAACTTTTCTAGTTGCATCATCAATAAATGTAACATAATAATGAGAGCCACCAATGGAAGATACCTGAGCTGGTCCCCATACATCTGTATGCACAAGCTCTAATTTTTACTTTTTGTTTTCCTTCCAAGTCTTTACAAAACTCACTCTCTTTTGTTTTCCATACACACAACTTTCATAGAAATCCATATTAACACATTTCAGACTTGATAAAACTTTCTTTGAATGAAGTACTTTCATACCTTTCTCACTCATGTGCCCAAGTCTTTTGTGCCACAATGCTGTATTAGAATCTACAACAACTGTTTGTTCTCCCTGCTCAACTGCAACAATTGTTCCTCAACATTCATTTTTCTCTGAAACAATCAAAGTAGAAGGAACAATATGACCTGTACAAAGATATAAGGTGCCTACTTTCACACCTTTTGCTACTACAAGGGAACCTTTTGAAACCTTCCAATATTTATCATTAAAAGTAACTACACAACCCTCATCACCAAGTTGCCCGGTTGGAATTAAATTTCTACTCAGCCTTGGAACATGTATTACCTCGTGTAGCAGCCAATGATTCCCATTCTGCAACTTAATCTTAATTTTCCCCTTTCCAACAATCTAACAAGGGTCATTATCCCCCAAATAAACAAGCCCAAAATCTCCTTGGACATAAGCAATGAAATAACCTCTATGAGGTGTAGCATGAAAAGAAGCACCAAAATCTAAAACCCATGAATCATCAACACTTTCTAAAGACAAAAGAAAAGCATCCTCTTCAGATTTGTTACTTACCACATTTGCCTCCTTGTCTCCATCTGATTTATCTCCTTCATTTTTCTTTTGATTCCAACAATCTTTCTTTTTATGACCTGGTTTCCCACAGTACCAGCAATCATTCAGTCCTCTCAATTGAGACCTTTTCCCCTTTGACTTTCCTCTTGATTTCCCATGATTTCCAGAGTTACTTCCTCTCTCAGTCGTTCTGCCCTTGCTTTGTGCATTCAAAGAACTTCCTGATGTAGATCCACCTGAGCATTTCCTACAAGTTTCCTCACTCAAAACAAAACCAATCACACCTTCACATTTTAGGGTACTAGATCCAGAAACATAATTACTCCCAGCCATTACCAAGCCATTCCAACTTTCAGGAAAAGAACACAAAATCAAGAGAGCCCTAATTTCTTCATCAAAATTGATACCCATAGAAGATAATTGAATAGTAATAGTATTAAACTCATTTAAATGATCTGTAATAGGTCCACCTTCTACCATTTTCATATTAATTAAATGCTTCATTAGAAATACCTTGTTTGAAGCGGAGGGCTTTTCATATAGTGTCGCTAGGGTTTTCATCAACTCTTTTGTTGTCTTCACTTTTGTAATATTAAATGCCACTGATGGTGCCAGGGATAACCAAATGCTTCCAAGTGCCTTTCTGTCCAAAAGATCTCATTCAACATCTGACATAAATCCTTGATTCTTGGCTTTTCCTTCCAATGGCTTCCATAAATCCTTCTAATAAAGATAATTTTCCATTTGCATCTTCCATAGCTAGAAGTTCTTCCCATTAAACCTATAAACCCTCAGCTTACCCTCATCTGCCATCACTCCCACTCAACCGTGAGACTCCCACTTAACCGTGAGACTTTTCTACAGAGGATAACTGAAAGACAACCTTGCTTTGATACTACTTGTTAGGATAAAGCCATGGATAGAAATAAAAAACTACATGCAAATATAACCAATAATAGAAAAAATAGATCACATAAAAATAAACACAAGGCACCAAGATTTAATGTGGTTCACCCAATCCCTAGGCTATATCGACCAAACAGAAAGTCCGATCTTATTACAATCTAGTGATTACAACCTAATTACAATCTGTAATCCTGTTACAACTCAATACCACCGCAAGTACCAATTTTACATCACACTATGAAATAATCCCTAACCCTAAGCCCTTTTATATAAGTACTAAACAACTTTAGGGTTATAACATGTTGGCCCTAATCTACGAATGGTGAATCTATGAATCTTGATAAAATAGGGCCCAAAAATTATGGAGTATGTACAATACTTTCCTAATCAGTCACCATAATCTAACATTTGAGTGCAGAAAGAAACATTTAAGGGGTAATCACCGTGACTAATTGTGGAAAAAGAAGAGGAAAATACTACTGCAAGTATAATATTAGAAAATCTGCCTTAACAAGGGTAATATTTTATTTTTGGATGAGTTAGGGCATGTCTTAGAAATGGTTTTTCAACTTTGAATGGATCCTAGAAGTGATTGGAAGTGGGAGAACTAAGAAACCCTTGTTTTGCATCATTTAATGAGAGGGTGTTTTGGAAAACATGCTTAGAAGTGTCAACTTGGAAAAAAGAACTAATGAATCCTTAGTTTGGAATAAACATACCATACTATGGAAAGTTTGAGAGTTAGGGGATAAGTTTAAAGGGTACTTACTTTGTAAAAGTGGCCTAATTTGGCCTAATTTTGAGACAAACTGTCCTGTTCCATACAACCATTCCAAAGGAGTGATATCTAAGTTTTGGATATGTTATAAAAATATGAAAAGGGTATCTAAAAATCATATTTATTTGCTAGGTGTTTTCAAAATTTTATGAGAAAAATCAAGAAAACTAGGTCTGCTGATCTAACAAAGAGAATAACCTAGTCAAGGAGGGTAACTAGGTTTGTGTATGAACTGGGTTTTGGAGTTGTAAAACCTATTTAAACATGTCATTTTAAGCCTGTTAAAACACTTTGTGGGGTTGGAATAGATAGTTGAAATTATATTCCAAACTTGTGCATTTGAAGCCATTAAATGCCTTTGAGAGCCTATTCAACTTTGTGAATTTATCATTGAAGTTTTGTTGTAACCTCCTTGGCTCGGCATCAAATTTTGATTTCATTTCATAAGGAAAGTACAAGGACTTAACCAACTTAACAAATAGGATAAAAATATATGAATTCAATAAATATAAAGAGATACTAACCAAACTATGAAACACACTATCATTACATATAAACACAAAATTATAAAATCTTTTTTGATGAATAGTCCCTTCCTTATATTAAAAAAAATACAATAAAGTTACGTATTCACAAAAAAGGCGCTGGTGGGTATTGGATCACCCTACAAGTTCATATGACCACTGGTAAAAAATTAGGTATTCATCAAAAAACTTTAGAAAGTAATAGAAAACAAAAAAATCCTCATGCTACCAGTGCAGTGCTAGCCGAGGAAGGAGGATCCTTATCATTAGAGCCCCACCCAAAAGTGGGGTGAGTAGATGGATCAAAGGGAGCCCAACCATCATTAGCAGCAACAATATTATCTTCATCTTTATCTACCTCAGGTCTAGGAGGAGAAATAGCTATGTCTAGTTAGGGAAACACCAATTTGGGGTTTGAGTGATCAGAGGGCCAACTGGTAGTAGGAGAAGTAGGAGGAGCTATTGCGGACCACCCCAAACTAGACCTCTAGGTAGGTGAGACCAAGTGGTGCCAACCACTAAAACCTCCAGAAGCACTACGCTAACCAAAAGCACCATCAGTGGAAGAGCGATGCTATTGAGTGTGAGGCATGTCTGAGTGGCAAGTAGAAATGCTATGTCCTCGATGATGAGCATGAGGAGGGGTATGCTTTCTAGAAGCCAAATTTGGTGGAACACAAGAAATCATATAGGGGGCATTTCCCCAATGTGCCAAAAGCTCCTCTAAGTGAGCCACCGTTGAAGCCACTTTATCCATCTGTACTTGAATCTACAACATGACATTGTTATATATACATGCTTTAGAGTACGTAGCTACATTAATTTCAAGTGTTTTGTTAGAATAAATGACTATATTGCAATATTTCCATATGGTAAATAAGATATCCATTCTAAAAACATTCCATATCAGGGCATATTTAAAGGGAATCAAAGTATTATCACTCAGAAGAACCATATGCCAAGAAAAGGCTTTTGGTGGAAGGGGCAAAAGAGATCATGGATCCATTGCCAGTACTATTAAGCCCATCTATAGAACCAAAAAATGTGCAAAAGGGCTCTACTTGACCATGGAAAGGGCAACAAGGTCAGGAAATCCTAGATGCCATAGCTAGGAGCCTAAGGGCAAGCCTTGTAAAATAATATGCTAGGAAAAATGCACAATTTTGGGTTTAGTAATGGCATGCCACATAGTGGAGAATCTATGGCTCCAAGTGTGATACGATGATTGCAAATGCTAATGTTGGTTGAGCACATCAACCATGGGTAGGTGAGGAACCAACCATCAATAACACAACCTAGGTTTGTAGCTAGTTATCAGTGTTTGGATACCACTTCCAATCTTTCCACCAAGGGTGAGAACATTGAATGCCCACTTTGTGTAAAAAATGTGAAGGCACCATAGAAACTAGTAGATCAAAAGTCTATCAATCTGGATGAGTGAGCCAGAATTGCACTCTCAATTCTTCCCACAACCACAAGCTCATAGTAACTCTAGGGAAAAAAATCTTTAGGGGTCCTTATGCCATGTTTAAAGAAATGCAAAGCACTAGCCCCATGTACCTTAGCCAGGGGAACACCTTGAATAGCAAAAAAAGATGACCAACAAAGATTATGCTGGTTCAAGGAAAGCCCATCTCTGAATCCATTTCCAACCTAGTGAAGCTAGAGCTTAAATACTTCCTAGGCTTTCCAAATACTCTTGGCAAAATAAGTACCCTAAATTTTAATACGTTTAGGGGTGACCAAAAGGGATTGAAATCCAATCCCGTTCCAGGCTGGCCAGTGAATTGGAAAGCCTAAAAAAATGCAATACCTTAACAAAATCTTCTAGGCTTCATTGCTGGAAAGAGCTCAAATCACCCATTTGGCACATAAACCAATACCTTTCTTCTAGGTGGACAACAAGCCAAGGCCACCAAACTCCTTGGGAAGACAATAGAAATCCCAGGAAACTTTATGAAAGCCCTGGTGAGAAGTGTCTAATGCTCAAAGGAAGTCACATAAAAGGCACTCAAGTTTGAGGTATGAGGCCTTTGAAAGAGCCCAACAAGAAGAATAATAAACAATGGTGGCGGCCATCACTTTGGAACAAATTTGGAATTTTCCTACTAGGAAAAGAGTTTTGGTGATCCAATAATCTAGCTTCTTCTCTATTCTAGCAAGAACCACATTCTAGAGCTCAATAAATAAAGCTTGGAAGGTGAATGAGATACTCAAAAAATGAAAAACTTCCCCATGTTGAACCCATTTCCATTGGTATTGCTCAAGCCAAGTAGGATAAGGAAGGTAAGACTACCTGTATAAAGGGTTTTGTGCCATCGAATGGTAGACCCTAAATCAAGACAGAATGTGTCAAGACATTGCAAAGTGGAAGCAATATTCTCTTCATCCTCAATGAGAGTGAGGAAAGAGCCATCTGCAAAATGACCATTCACAAGCTGATCAAGGGAATCCAAAAGGGAAATACCTTGAACCCTTCTTTTTAAGATGACATTTGTGAGTAAATACCCAAAATCTTTTGTTGTCAATACATATAAAGAGGGTGCTTGTGGGCAACCTTGGCGAATTGATCGATAAAGCCCAAATGCTTGAGACTAATGAACATTAATGGAGATTCAATTAGAGGCATCTCCAAAGAGCATTTGGATTGACTACAAAAAGGTAGGGCCAAACCCAAGAGCTTGAAGCATGGCCAAAATGAAAGGCCACTCAATCTTGTCATAAGCTTTAGCAAAATCAATTTTGAGAAAGATACGCTATTGCTTTGAATGACAAGTCCATTCCATTACTTCCCACACAAAAATTATATTGTCCAAGACATAATGGGACTTGATAAAACCTATTTGTTTAGGGCAAATGATTTGAGGAATAAGATGACAAATTTGTTGTGAGAGAGCCTTGGCAATGATCTTATAGGAAATGTTCAACAATGTGATAGGCCTCCAATTGTAGATGTCTTTAAAGTCACCTACCTTAGTTATGAACTTAATATTCCCTTTGTTAATAAGATTACCTAGAGAATAGGAATTGTATGCCCAACATAAACCTTATGTAGATCTAGACCAATCTCAACCCAAAATGTTTTGTAAAATTCATAAGGGAATCCATCACAACTAGGGGCCTTATCATTCACCATGGAGAAGAAAACTTCCTTGAGGTCCTCTAGAGTGAGCTTTTGCTCATAGAATGCATATTGTTCTTTAGTGGGTCTTTAGTTGTGACAACCAAACAAGCCTGCAAGGCTTGGTCCTTGTCGACTGAGGGACCTTACACTGTGAGATTTTTTTCATAATGGTGAAAAAAGGCTTGAAGAATATCAGGAAGCTCATAGAGGGTATGCTAACCTTCTTGAATGCACTTGATCCCCACCACAGAGTAGCATGCCCTCAACACATTAGAATGCCTTGGAAGCTTGATCACCAACCTCTAGCCAGTGTAGGTAGGCTTGAGTTTGGCTCCTTAGGTAGTATAAATATCTACAACTTGTTTTTGATGGAAAAGGTTGGCAAGCAAAACCTAGAGATCCATATCAAATGAATTCATGGAAAGAGCTTCAATGGCCATAAAAAAATCTTTGATAGTGGCCTCATAGGATCTCTTGTGATATATGGCCAATTTCCTCCTATAAATGTGAAGAAACCTCATAGTATGGGTGATGACATCATTCAACCATTGAATGCATCAAGAGGATGAGTGGGGCCTAGGTTCAAGGTTCCAAGTTTGTAAAATATGGGCAGTGGTGGGCAGATGTAGTAGCACAAAAAGTATTAAGGTAAAATTGAGTTCTACAATAACAAGGAGGGGAAAAATGCCAAGTAATGGAGAAGTGGATGGGAAAAAGGTCCAAAAGAGTCATGTTGGGGAGTGGAGTGATAGGAAGTAGACTCATGTGAGAAAAAGAAAAAAGGACTGTGCACAAATTGTAGCATGGCCCAACCTTTTGAGGACCCTATTAGCTCCCTCTTGAAAGTTGGATGATGTATACATGACATCATCAATCTGGTGGTGATGAACATTGGGATCAAAAAGACATAACTTGTTTTGCATGTAGAGCCAGGCTTCTTGCTCATTGGCTGACCATTAGAAAGGAAAAAGGCTCGCTTTATCAACAACTAGCTCAACCATATTAAAATCCTCACAAAATAACTAGGTGGCAGGTGACAAAGAATCAACTAGCCACTTCCATAAGTGTGAGCACTCAATTGCATCATTAGGGGCATAGATATTGACAATGCCAAAAGAATGATTTTGAAAAGACAAAAAAATCCAAACTACTCTCTACATGGGGTTAGAACCATGGGAAATAACAAGAGGAAAAAATCGAGGGGAGAGGAGAGTGACTATACGACCTTGACCAAATTTATTGTAAGAAGCAAAACTAACACCATTTGACCATATCACACAACAAGATAAGTTGAGAAGGAATCCAGAGACTTTAACTTCTTGCAAAAATAGAACATCAATATTGCCAAGCCTACGCTCGGTATCACAAACATAATACTTTCAAGGGAGGTCTATTAGCCCCTAAAAATTCCATGAGAGAAAATTCATCATAAACCAATTTGCATATTCTCCTTGTCCTCAAGCAAGGAAAAATTGTTATGCAAGAAAGCAGAGGGTTCAAACAAAGAGTCACCCAAAGTGATGGCTCTTCACTTATTGCCTTCAAGGTTGCAAAATTGACATTGAGATGAAGAAGAAATCATAGAAGCTACTTTAGGCACTTGAACCTAGGTAGCTCATAACTCCATCTTAGCTATCCCCTATCATGCATGGTTTGAAATGGGTAGCAACACAACTATAAGGAGCTGCACTAGAACTATGGTGGCTAGATTTTTGAGAAGTTTGGCTTAGCAGTGCCCTTGCCTTTCTTGACAACTGTTGTCCACTCATCTTTTTAATAGCTAGAGCTAGCTTAGATTCCTATACTAGAGAATGATTATGCTCAAGAAGAGGACAATCCTTGATCTTGTGACTTGTACATTGATAGTAAAAATAAGTATTTAGGAGATTCAAATAAAGTATCTTTTGAGAAAAGGTGGTAGCACCAATATGAATTTCCATAGTCTCTTTAAGGACCCTAGAAAGGTTGGCCTCAACATAGACCCTTCACTGAGGATGGGCATTAAAAAAATTTCTCAGTTCCATGCAAATGACTTTGTCCATAGTTTGGGAAATTTTAGTGAGAAAAGACTAGCAAGGGATGGGAAACCCAGGAAACTCTACCCAAATTGGAACCCTAAGTTTGTGGTCATCTGAGATGCAAAAATCTTAAGACAATCACTTGAAAATGAGAAGTGACGAGCGAACTATCCACAACCCATGACTGAAAATACTCTTAGCCTGGGAGGGGCTACTAAAATGGAATAGGAATAAACACTTGGTGAGGTTTTGATTCCCTTCAAGGAGAATCCCCTAGAGGGACAAGGCCTTGGATACCCATTCATGTAGTGTGCTTTCAAATGGAGTGCAACCAACAAAATACCCAATAAGGGTTTGGGCTTCTAGCCATTGGCAAGCAGATTCAAAAGAAAAAATATTCAGAACCAAGTCGAGAGAGGAATTACCTCATGAAATACCTTGGGCACAAATTTGTGCAGGTGTTTGCTCGGTAGGGCCATTTTTGCATGTAGTAGCAACTCTAGCACTAGCAGTAACTATTGGCCCAGAGAGGGCCAAGGCCATTATAAGCTAAAATAAATTCCTGCACTAAATGTAGAATGACAGACAATAATACAGAAAGGGCTCATATGAAAACTATATAAATTGTAGTAGAGCTCATAAGTTCACCTATCATAAGATCTTTTTCATCAAGAGGTGCCAACTGAATCATCAAGAATCAAGTACATCATAATAATAATCAAGAACATGGGCTTAATTATACTAAGCACTAAAAATAAAGGTCATCCTACCCGTGAGAAACATGTATACAAAATGCATCAATACAAATTACATCAATCATATATGGACCCTGAAGCTCAATCATGATTACATGATAAAGAATACAATTGATCAATCACTATTTGCTAATCTATTAGATGCCTATTTATCTACTATCTTGAAATTAGAGTGTGGTCCTATTGGAATCAATTATTCAATTGTATATTATTATTGATGTTCACACAAATCTCAATATTAATCGAGCATTATAGAGTTTGTAGTATTAACCTTTTATATTTTAGTATTGACCAAGCAATTAGGTAATGAAGACTTTCCAATATTAACTAAGTAGTTGGTTAATGAAAGGATTCCTACTTGTAGTATTGACCAAGTGGTTGGGCATTGCAAAAGTTTAGTATTGAATTGACTGGTTGGGCAATGAAGAAGTCATAGTGTCAATCGAGCATTTAGTTCTAGTGATGACCAAGTGACAATAGATTGAAATTATACAATGTTTTATTAATTGAGATTGAATATTTTGATGTTTTGAAAGGGTTTTCATGCTAAATTTTCCTAGCTTATGATATATAATAAAGGTCATGTTGTGAGGAAAATATGGGTATCAAGATTAATATGAAAGAGATGGATATGTGAGCAAAGGCAAGATAGAGTAGGAAAGTGTGACAGTTGAGCTACAAAGAAACATCTGATCAGGAAGAATCCGAATGTCAATCTAGAAAAAAGATCTTAATCAACAAAGAAAGTTTCTTCTTAAATCAGGTCAAATTGTCAGCATTTTAGGAGTTAATGAAAGTTCATATATCAAGCATCAGTGATGTTGGTGTATTCTACCTTAAAAATAAATATGTGCCACAACCCAAGCTCATGATAGTGGAAAAAATAAAGGAAGCAAATGACCACAATATTATGATGATTAATATTGCATCCTCTTTGAACTATTCTAAATTTGACGAAGTCAAGGATTTTCCTACTACATTTGACATGTGGGAAAAACTAATGAAAGTCTTTGGAGGTGACAAAAATGTGCAAAGATCTAAGGTAGAAAATTTGAGAGAAAATTTTAACTAATTGAAAATGAAAGAACATGAGAAAGGGTCAAAGAAAGTGATAGTGCAATCAGAGATGCAAGAGGTATAATTGATGACGAAATAGTAATTGACAAGGTACTAAGAACTATTCTTCCTATTTAGACAATTAGAGTTTCAACTATTGAAGTTACGAGATGAAATCTATTACATGATCTAACTTTAGATACCCTTGTGGGAAGATTGACTACTTTTGAGCTATATAACTTTAATAATTATGCTCCTTCTTTTAGCAATCTTGAATCTACATTCAAAGGAAAACTAACCCTTAGTAGAAAAGGAGGAAACTCAAAATGCAAACAAGTTGACAGTGAAGATGAAGATGAGTTAGATGAGGATCTTGAAGTCATTGAATCTCTACTAAAAAAGGGTAGCAAGAGGAAAATGAAAATTTAGAGGAAAGATCCCATTGATTTTTTTCTCATGTGAAGAAGCTGGTCACATTGCTAAAAGGTGTCCAAGCTTAGAAGACAAAGATGAAAAGAAGTTCAACAAATTCAAAGGAAAGAAAGACTTAAAAAATTATAAAGATTTCAAAGGAAAATTTAAGAAATAATATTACATTGAAAAATAATTTGATAGTGATGATGATGAGGATGACGTAGTTTATATTGTTGTTAAAGATGAATATGATAATAAGGAAAATGAAAAGATGAAACTTATCTCTCATGTTAGAAAATATGATACATGGATCATAGATAGTGGTTTTTCTGTTCACATGACTATGATAAAACAAGATTTGAACATTTAGAACACTATGATGGTGGAAGTGTTTGATTTGGAAACAATCAACCATGTTATGTAAAAGGGAAAGGAAACATAGCATTAATTGATGTAATCAAATGTAAGAATGCCTATTAGGTTGAAGGAATAGGACATAATCTACTTAGTGTAGCTTAGATGAACAATATAGGATAAAAATTTGAATTCATGAATGGAAAGGCTAAACTATTGGATGAAAAAGAAAAACTAGTCGAAATTGGTAATCAGACAAAAGGTAATTTGTTTTACCTAGATCTCAATGAAACCTCTTCTTTATTAACTTAAGTTGAAGAAATTTGGCTATGACATAAAAAGAATGTGTTATGTTAGCTATGATATCCTAGTAAAAAATAAGAAAGTACAAAAAAGTACGATGCATACCTTATCTAAAGAAATCTGAGGTGGGAATTTACAAACAATGTCAAATTTGAAAAATGAGTAAAAGAAGTTTTAAAAGTAAGTCCCACAACCCTGAAGAAGTTTTGGAACTAGTTCACACAGATCTTGGTGGGCTAATTGTTGTAGAAAGCTACCGAGGAGATATATATTTCATTTTATTTGTTGATGATTATTCTAGAATGATGACTACAATATTTTTAAAAGATAAGTCTAATGCTTTTCAAAAGTTTAAATGGTATTTGGCTAGAGTTGAGAAATAAATAGGAAAAAACTAATATGTCTAAGATTAGATTGTTGAGGAGAATGTGCAAGAAAAAATCCATCATGGAATGTGCAAGAAAATTATTATCAGAGAATGATGTTGCATTAAAGTACAAGAGAGTAGCAATTAGCACAACAGTTCACACACTGAACCAAGTTCAATTGAAGAAAGGTACAAAAAAAATACCTTCATAATTATAGCGTGGATATAATCCTAATGTTTTCTATCTTAGAGTGTTTGGAAGAAAATGTTATATCTTAAAACATGTAAGAAAAGCTTGATGCAAAAAGTGATGAAGGAATACTCTTAGGCCCCATTTGGTGGTAGGAATTAGGTAGGAATAGGAAAATCGAAATACCCACATTTTCAATTTAACGTTTGCTTGAAAAATAAAAAATTAGAATTAGAATTCACCTATCCTAATGTGACCCCAAAATGAGCATAGAAAAGTTCCTTAAAAAAGGTGGAATAAGAATGGCTTATTCTTATTCCAATTTTTAATAAACTCAATTTGGTGGGTTGTCAGGTTCATGACTTTGTCATTTGATTGTATTTTGCCACTCAAATGCATTTTTGGAATATTTTCTCAATTCATCATAAGATATAAACTAGGTCAACATTATTTAAATATTTAATATGTGTTGTTTTTAAATGACCAAAAAGACTTTTATCAAGTTTGATATATTTTCTAAATTGTCATAAAATTAACTTGTGTTTAGTCTTATAATTAAAACTATGTTGAAAGATAATTTAAATATTATATTAATGATTTTGACTTATTTGTATTTTTTATTTTCTTTAATATATTTTAAAGTAAAATAATTTTAGTTTTGATCTTATACTCATTAAAATAATTTGATTTAATTTAGAATTAAATTTATAATATACAATATAATATGTCCTTTGATTTTTGATGAATTTCAAAGGTTGTGGTATATCTTTCACTTATAAGTTAATTTAAAAAATAAAATAAAGGCTAATTAAAATTATTTGGGTTTTAAAAAATGAATAAAGAAACAAGTTTTTATAAATAAAAGTCATTTTTATTTTAAATATTATCAAACTAAAAAGATAAATTAATTATTAAAATTTTAAAACAAAACTTGTTCCAATTCCTATTTCAATTGCTGCAACCAAACATAGAATATGTATTTGTTGACTCCTCTTCCAGGTCAACCAAACAAGTCTAATTGATATTCCAGAACTTATTTTAAGAATTCATGAATACTAGAAGAGAGCTTATTCTAGTGTAGATGAATGTTACATTTGGCAATTCTTGCAACCGAATAGACATTTAGGGCACTCAAATAAAAGAAAGGCATAGAAATTCCTAAATCTTTCTACTCACAAATTCATAGAAAGTACACATGTGAAAATTGATGAGTTTATAGAAAGAAGTGAAGAATAGAGAAACAATGAGCCTAAAGATTACATAAGGTTTTTATACTATGAAGAACTTGAAACCTTACCTTTGAAGCTTGAAACCAATCAACATCTAAGTGCACCTAGATATTCATATGTAGTTTAGCCTGAATCACAAAAAAAGGCACCCAAGACACAGTTAGTTCAACCCAAGCCATAGGCAGTACTACCTGAGTTACATCAAGTTCAACTAGAGGAAGCTGAGCATCAATATGAAGATCTTGAAGAACCAAGTGAGCCAAGTCCTGAGAAAAGAAAGAAAGATCCAAGGCTTTCCAAATATGTTAGAAGGCATCATGCACTCAATCAAATAATTGGAGAGACATAAGGCATATTGAAAAGGAAAAAACTAAAAGGTACATTTTTACTTAGTGAATTTGAATCTAGATTTATAAAAGCTTCTTTAGAAGATGAAAGTTGGATAGAAGAAATGAATGAAGAGATTGAGAAAATAGAAAAGAATAAAACCTGGTCTCATGTTCCTAGACCCAATGATAAAAATATGATTTGTAGAAAATAGATATTCAAAAATAAAATGAATAAGAAAGGTGAAGTAACAAGAAACAAGGCAAGACTTGTCTGCAAAGGTTATGCTCAATAAGAAGGTATTGATTATGTGGAAACATTTTCCCCTAATGCAAGACTTGAAGGAGTTAGAACACTTCTAGCATATGTAGCACAAAAGGGACTCAAAATATATTAGATGGATGTCAAAAAAACTTTCTTGAATAGAGTCCTAGCAGAAGAAGTCTACATTGACCAGCTGGAAGGTTTCATAGATCCAAGCCAAAGAGACATAGTATATAAACTTCATAAAGTCCTATATGGATTAAAGAAAGCCCTAAGAGAATGGTATGAAAGACTTCAAGGATATCTAGTAAATATTGGTTTTGAGAAGATAAATGACAATAAAAACTTATATATCAAGGAAGGACCTAGAACAAGATATTGCTTGCAAAAATATTTGTAGATAATATCTTATTTATATGACATGATAAAGTATGTAAATCATTCTTTGAAGAAATGAGGAAAGAATTTTAAATGTCTATATTTGGAGAAATCAAATTCTTTGTGGGTCTACAAGTTAATCATATGAAGAATGGGATATTTATCACTTAATCAAAATACATAAGGGAAAAATTGAAAGTATTTGGAATGGAAGATTCCAAACCAATGGGTACTCCTATGTCTGTTGGATGTAATATCTCAAAGAATGATGATTCAAAAGAGGTAAACCAAACTAATTATAGATTAATGACTGTGAAACTTTAGTATGTGGTTTAGATAAGACTTAATATTGCATTAGCAGTTGGCATAATTGCAAGATTTTCTGCTGATCCTAAAGAAAATCACATAATGGAAGTCAAAAGAATCTTGAGATATCTAAAAGGAACAAAAAACTATGTATTATGGAAAAAAAAGAGGAAATATTGAATTAGGAGCCTTCACTAATGTAGATTGAGCAGGAAGCATTAATCATAGAAAAAATACTAGCGGAGGAGCATTATTTCTTGGGAAGAGGCTAGTGACTTAGACAAGTAAGAAGAAAAATCGTATGTCTCAATAAATTATTTAAGAAGAGTATTCTGTTGCAACAGTAAATTTCTCTAACATAATGTGGATCAAGCAATTGATGTTAGGAATGAAGGAAGAAATCAAGGAACCAATGGTTATCTATTGTGATAATGCAAGTGCAATCAATATATCCAAAAATCAAGTGATGTAATCAAGTAAAAACCAAATTGCAATCAAATGTCATTTCCTAAGGGAACTGGTTCAAGACAAAGAGGTGAGATTAAAATATGTGAACACCAAGGAGTCGATAGTAGATATATTCACCAAAGCTTTACCTAAGGATGCATTCATGTATCTAAGAGGTGAACTAGGGGTTATTCCCCTCTCTAATGCTCACTAATGGAATCAACCAAGCTATATTAAAGATCAATCAAGTTGATGTAAGGAATTACAAAGCACATTGCATATGACTTAATACATAGGGTACATTGTAATTTTAGATGTCTGTATCCTTTGAAAATTGATGTCAAAGAGGGAGATTTTAGTGTCAACCTAGAAGAGTTCTATGAACATTTGTGAAAAGCTCAATATTAATGAGATTGAGGGAAAGTCTTGATGAAAGAGTCTATAACTAAGAGGGAGAAAATGACAAAAGATAAGTAATAGGAAAGTATCAGAGATAAAATCCAAGAAGAATCTTAGATGGAGCTAGTATGGATGTGAATACAAATGAAATTAAGGATATTATATAGTGCTCATACATTTATCAATTTACGTTGACATGTTGTGTTGCCATAAATTCCAAAGAGTGATTTTGTTGGAATAAATTATTCAATTGTATATTTGCATTTATGTTCACAAAAATGTTAGTATTAACCGAGTAATATAGAGTTTGTAGTACTAACCTATATATCTTAGTGTTGACTGAGTTGTTGAGTAATGAAGACTTTCTAGTATTAGCCAAGTAGTTGGTTATTGAAAGGATTCCTGCTTGTAGTATTGACCAAGTGGTTGGGCATTGAAAGAGTCCATTATTGATGGAGTAATTGGGAAATGAAGAAGTCATAGTGTCAAATAAGTGTTTAATTCAAGTATTGACCAAGTGACAATAAATTGAAATTACAATATTTATTTTATTAATTAAGGCCAACTATTTGGATGTTTATTGATGTTTTGAAATGGTTTTCAAGAAAAAATTTCCTAGCTTATGATATATAAGAATGGTCATGTTGTGAGGACAAGATGGGTATCAAGATGAATATGAAAGAGATGGATATGTGAGAGAAGGCAACAGAAAGTAGGAAAGCGTGAAAGTTAAGCTATAAAGAAACATCTTCTTAGGAAGGATCGAGAGGTCAAGCCAAAAAGAGATCTGAATAAAAAAAGAAAGCTTCTTCTTAAATCAGGTCAAATTTTTGTTCCTCTATAACTATCGTATCAATAAATAAATCTCTTAACATGCTTGACTTAATAGTCATTTTGTAAATCCTGTAACAAGGTGACATTTATAGAATGAAGTGTTTGAAGACTTCTAACTAAGATACTCCTAACATGGTGAACTAAATCATCTAACAAGGTCATACTTAATGGTATGTTCTATAATCTTTAACAAGGTTGGCTCCTAACACGACTCACTTCAGAAGAGTGAAAATTATCATGACTAGTTGCAAGGTAGTTTTTCCTAAATTGGGTTTCTATGTTAAATGTTGGTGTCATCTATGTTCATGTTATTTACTTATGCTTTATATTTTTGCAACTAAGTCACTAAAGGATAAAATAGATTAATACATCTTAAGATTTCTTTGTTAACCAAGCATAGGTTATATTCTAGCATTAACCAAGATATTTAGTATTGTATGATAAGTAGAATATTGTATTGACATCTAAGGGACAAGGACTTATTTTTGTGGTAATTGATTCACCGCTCCCCTCTAAGTTACTCCTCTTATATTTCCAATAGATCTAGGCTCTTTTTTCACTTAACCACATAGTCGTTAGCTTCCTTAGGGCTCATCTTGAAATAGAAAATATGTCAACCCTACTTGAGAATCCTAGCTAATTTAAACTAGTGGACCATATGGATCTAGTTCAATCATGTACAAAGAACTACAAATTTTAGGTATACTAAATAAATCTAAACATAGATGTCGTAGGAGTTGCAACACAACTGACATATTAGTTAATACACATGTACATAAGCTTAAGCCAAAGCATTTAACCAATTTCCTTATATGTAAATTAGGATGAAAAATAACCATATTTTTTACCATTCCTTGATTGCCCAAATTCAACACCCTTCCAATGTGACTCAAAAAATTCATAATGTAGAAATAAAAAGTCAAGAAAGATTTTGGAATTAAGTTTTTTCCCTCTCAATCATTTTATAGAACTAACCAAAATCAATATCCATGTTTGTATATTTCATAAAAAAAAAATCCTATTTTAGAAATGAAAACAATGCCAATTCATATCAAAATTAGTTGAAAGATCAAGTCAATATCTCACAAAAAATGAAAAATCTCTAAGGAACTAATTACCTACATATCTAGTGCCATAATATAGAATGTACTACATATAAATAAATCAAATTAAATAAATTTTTAAGTTAATTTCATTCCCACTACTCAACATGATCTGATTTTCAATAAAAACTAGCAGACACATTATTGGTGTATTTCAAACACACTATATATGCTTAGATTATAGGTTTCTTTTGATTTTATTATGCTAGAAGAACAAGAGATTATTCTCATTGCACATCTAAATCTTCTATCCTTCATTTAATAACTTTGAAACTATTGTAATAATATCAAACTATTTTTCTTAGTGGTGTTGGTGTAATTAAATATTGATAATTAAAATTTACTTAAATTTATGTAAGAGAATGGATTTTTACATATTAGTTGTCATGAAGATATATAGGATTTTTTATTTTGTTTTAACACGCGATGTTGGAAAAATCCACTTGTGGTGGAGTTAGTTGACATCTCATGCCTCTTTGTGTGTGATATCCACCTTTAGTTCTCCTATCACATTACAATTCTCTCATTGTTGCACATGTTGCACATACATTTTTGTATAATGGAGGATGATCCACCACTAGTTGACATATGATGACACCTTGTCTAGTTGATAGGTTATCTCATATATATCTCATAGTTATCATGCATTTCCTATATATTCAAACACACTTTTGATTCATTTAATATTTGAATAATTGAACAAGCATTGAATAATGACTGGAATTTATTATTATTTGATCAATATTAAACCAATCATTAGACTAAATCATTATATATCTCTTACTTGCTCTTTCAATGAAACTTCTAGATCTTGACTTTTTCATTATTTGCATTAGGAAAATTATTACATGGTATCAAAACCAGAGGAGTGTCATTGCATGGCCACTGGAAAACATTTTTTTCAACTCTTAGAGGCCTACAGGTCATGATCCAAATTCATGATCAATATCTTGTTGAAGCATCTGGAGAGATATCAAACCTCGGTATTGTATTTGGGTGGCTATTTTGGCGAATTCTCACTATAAGTTTTCCTACCTTGAGAAAAAAATAAAATTTGGGGAAATTATTGTTTACAAGTTGGACTTGAGAAGCTTGATCTACAAGTTGGTACCAGGGGAGAGGATCCACTACCTGAACAAGTTAAAATGGTTGTGATAGGAGTTGTTGACTTGTTACCTACACTTATTAACTTAATTTCTATTTTTTTTGACAATATTGCACCAATACTTTCAACTTTAAAGTTGTTAGTACAATGACGACTACCCAAAATTGAATGAAATGTACCTTTAGTTGTAAAAAGTAACCAATGATGTGATTTCACATCACTTGTGCAAGTATACGTACCCTTTTTGTAAGAACATTGATCTCTCTTTTCATTTGGCCTATTTTGGAGAAGTTGGCAAAAATTATGCTAATGTGGCATCATTTTTGATGATGTGATGACTTGCCAAGTAAGATGTTATAAAAAATTATGAGTGACTTGAAATTTTCAAATAGATTTTTGATAAGTGCTAAGTTAGGATGTTCAAATAGTAAGTTCTCTCCCTTATGATCTACTAAAAAATTTAATATATGATTTTATTTAGAATATCTCCTATCAAAATATTTGGGGAAAGGTCATTATTTTGTTAGTCATCAAAGTGCGTATAGTTTGATAATTGGGCAGATTCTTAAGAAGTCTATTTGTTTCAATTCAATCATTTGGATTCGATGCAAGCTTTGCATGATATGGAAGTCAAGGAATAAAAATCTTCTACATCTGATCCCTTCATATTCTCTATAAAAAATGAAAATTTGTACTTTGTGTTTCATCCATTATCGGGCTTGATTAAAGAATCAACTTCCATCTCTATGATCTACCAACTAGGTGAGCTTCATTTGCCACATAAATAGTTAGCCTAAATTTTTTTTGGCACAACAAGGATTATCAAATAATATTTTTCCATATTGTCTACTCAAGAGTATAGGTTTCCTAGGTATTCTTGGCCTTTATTTGACATGCATTTAAATTGAAGGTGTTGAAATTGATGGTCATTTTATTATAAAACAAGGGCATTTTTATTTTTTCTATGGGAAACATTTAGTCAAATTTGATCCAATAGTTTGATGATTTTATTAAAGATTGAATTTTTACAAACGGTTTAAACATCACAAAGTAAAGCTTGATTCTTAGGCTAAAAGTAGTCAACAATCAAAATTAACTTAGTTTTTTCAAGGATATATTTTACCTAGGTATATGATATTTAAGGGTGGTCAAATCTTCTACCCCTTCATTATTTGTAGTTTTGATTTCATAGTTCAATTTTGAGAGAGAATAAATAAGTCATGTGGACACCAATTTGATAGCAATTATTATTATTATTTTGGATGGAGTTTTCCATGTTTTGTAGTGGGTTCCATTAGTTTATAATTTTCATTGATAAAGTTTCTAGAAATTCTAGATTTTGGTCATTATACCCATCTAATGTTTAATTTTATATTTCCAGAGGCTTTGTTGGGCTCATACAAATATACTTTTAGGGTATATTTTTTTATAAGTACATATTTTTTTTAGAACAATCTAAATCTTTTAAATAAAATTATAGGTTTATTTCGAGGAAAAATTCCTTTCATAATTTGGTCTAATTTGGCCTATTTGGTGCTCATAATCAATTAGATTCTTTAGAGATATTTTGACTTGATTATTTTAGTCTATTATTGATCTATAATTGTTATTAAATTAGGAATTCCACTTTATCCAATTCTGGAAAGTGAAAATTATTCATGCACTACAAATAAAGTGCCAAAATCATGTATTTTGGTGGATGCACTGATTGTTAGAGTAAATAATTATTATTTACACTTTTACTTGAGTTTACTTGGGTTAAATGCATTTATTTATTAGTTGCAGTCTAGGAGTTGACAACACGGGAGTTTGTTCCTATTTAAGTCATACTTATCTTCTCACCTTTATCGAGGATATTCCACCTTTTGTGAATGTATGCCTAGTTGTCATACTTATCTCCTAGCACCTTTTAGCTTGTTCTAGAAGTCTCCTTGAGAAATTTATATTTAGGCTCTCCTATTATATTTTCAAATCTTTTGTCTCAATATTGTATAGCAATTTCATTTTTCATTGTTGCAATATCTTCTCTCTCAGTCCGTTTAGTTTCTTGAAGCTCCACCCTTCCTTCTTCGATTTCTCTTTAGCAGGTTATTTGCATGTCGGTGATCTTGGCACACTATGAAGTTGGTTTTCATCAACTTCTACATGGTATTAGAGCATCCCTGCTACTTCTAGGTTGAAGGATTTTTGAAGCCATGATTTGAAGACACAATCCCTAGTTTGTTTGTGATTTTTTTCTTCAATCAGGGGGAAGAACATATTTTTGGAGCACTTTGGGCTTAAATGAACACTACCATTGAGTTCAAAATGCCCGTTATAGTCAGGATTCATATAAAATTTTCCATTTTTGGCTTTTGTAGTGTCTTGCAAATTTTTTTAGCCCCCTGGGAGGACTTTACGAATTGTATGGACCAAAAATATAAAATAAAAAACATTTTTTTGTAGGGCCACCTAGAAGCCACCACCTTGCTACTGCAATGCCACCACCACACAACCTAGGCACTATCACAGCCAACCACACCGTTGTAGAGCCACCACAACAATGCCAGGGCTCGATCGTCGCCAGTGCGCCACCAACCAGCCACCGCCACTAGTGGTAGCCACTGCTATGGCCACCTCTGCTTGGTTCCACTGCCCTACGACCACCACTACTACCACCGCTAAATAGTCCTACTACATCTATAGCCCTAGATAGTTGGCACATTCTATGAGTGCCACATGGCACAAGTGGCATGTTGGCACCTGCCACATGGCCCATGCCACATCACTAGTTGCTCTATACTACCACATGGCTACCAAATGGCACTAACACCTAGTAGTCTTTTTTTGCCATGATGACCATCTAGCCATCAATTTTCAGCTAGGGAATTGCTGACATTAGCATGATGTTAGCACTACATTAGCACTCTTACAAGCATTCAAAGTTCTTTTTTGACCTACTTGTGGTTTTTTGGCCATAACTTGAGCATATAGAGGTATTTTTGTGATTAAAAAGAAGTGCCAAAAAGCTAGTTCTGAGATAGAGACATTGGTGTAGGTATTTTGTGGTTTTGATGCAGTTTTGTTGCCAATTTTTGTAGTTAAAGTTAGATGTTCTATTTTTGACTTTGGTGAGCTTATCTTGTGCATCCCATCTCTATTTTTTGAAAATTTTATATTCTTGGAAAGCTGGTTCTGTCTACTTTTCAAAAGTGCTATAATTTCCTTCAGATTCTACCTCATGCTCTTTCTATCATGTTTTTGTCTTTTTTCCTCTATGGTGGATATCTTGGGTGTTCCAAGTTTGAGGATCATTTTCATGGCATGGGATCTTTTGTTTTGGGATGTACTATCTTTTGTATAAGCTTTTTTACCCTTTCCAATCATTGCTGATATCATTTACTAGCATCTTTATGTAAACACACTAAGATAATGTGCCACTCTTGCATTTTAGGTTCATGAATGTTATTTGAGATAGTGGTACATGCACTATTTTATAAAGCACCATGGCGGGGTTAGTTGTTTCCATTTTTGTGCACTCTTCCTTTTTCAAGTGAGTGTCCCTTCTATGACATTATCCCCATGATGTATCGGTGACACGTGCTTTTATAGGTGTTTGTACCTCTTACTCTCTCATCCTATTCTTGGTTCTTTTTGCAAAGGATTTTGGCCCACTTTCTCAATTTTTGGTCACCTCACCCCATCTTCATTAAGGGGGTCTATTTTATTGTTCTAATTCTTACTTGGTTCTATGGTTCGATAGTGTGAGCTATGTATTCAATATTTGATCCTACATACTAAGCAATTTTAGTGGCTGGCTACCTATGCATTTTGATGAGATGGATCAACTACCATATAGACACTCTCGGTTCATGCCTTCTATATATGTGGAGGATCTTTAGATCAATAGTTTCTTTCTCATAGAGTTTGTGGCTTCTTCATGCTTTAGTGATGCTTTTCATGATCTTCTCTTTGTTCTTGTTTTCTGGGACATTCCTCTAGTTGGAGGCTTTTTCAATCCTTCACTAGATTTTCTTACCTCCTTTTGGGAGAGGGTTTTTCCCATGTGGTTTTCTCTCTTTCCCTATTTTTAGAGGTTGCATTTTTTTGCATTGTACATGGGTACCTAACATGGCCTTATTGTTGGGACCCATTTTGTATTTCATCTTAGCTATTGTGAGCTTAAGTTCATTCCCCTAAGTTGTACTTAAGGGGGGTGTTAGAGTAAATAATTATAATTTACACTTTTACTTAAGTTTACTTAGGTTAAATGAATTTATTTATTAGTTGTATTCTAGGAGTTATTGACAACATGAGAGTTTGTTCCTATTTAAGTCATACTTATCTTCTCACCTTGATCAAGGATATTTCACCTTTTGTAGACGTATGCTTAGTTGTCATACTTATCTCCTAGCACCTTCTAGCTTGTTCTAGAAGTCTCCTTAAGGCCTTTATATTTGGGCTTTCCTATTTTATTTTCATATCTTTCATCTCAATATTGTACAAAAATTTCATTTTTCCTTGTTGTAATATCTTCTCTCTTAGTTCTTTTAGCTTCTCCGAGCTCCACCCTTCCTTCTTTAGTTTCTCTTTAGCAGGTTATTTGCATGCAGGTGATCTTGGTGTACTATGAAGTTGGCTTTCATCAACTTCTACATTGATTAGTTTATCACACTATTTCTCATGTGATAATTTTTATTGATGTACATGAAGGTAGTACTTAATCTTGACATAATACCTTTCACTAGAGATAATTATGCATCATACGAAAAATACATAATCATAAACTATATATGGCTCAATATGTTGCCTCATTTCTATCAACTAATTTATACACCACAAGGAGAGTTGATTCAATCAATTTGGGAAGATAAGAACACTTACATTGAAAATCTTCTTACTATAGCCTTAAATTTGTCTCTCTTCCATACATTCAATAGAAAGATCATTGATATTGAATGCCCACACAATTGAGACAAAGGCCAAGTTTCTCCATTCTCAAAAGATCAAGTTGGAGATTGTTTCCTTTGGATTGATAATGAAAAGAACATTTCCTTCAATGAAGATGCCTTAAAATTGATACATAGTTGAGATCTTTATCTATAGGATGATGATTATTAAGAATTTGTATTAGAGGATACTTTTTTTGAGATCACCTCTCTTGATGATGATAATGATTTAGTAAAATAGGAAATTTCTTGTCTTTTAGACATTGTTCCATGGACTGATTTCTTGAAAAGTATTGCATTTTTTTGTGGAGTTCTAAATTGAGGATTTGAAAGGTACTATTTTTGACATTCATATTCTTTTTTCTTAGGATTATTCCTCTTCAATTATTTTGAGAGAACATGCTTACCCTTATAGTTCTTCATTTGATCATTCTTTTGCGTTTGACATGATTATGGATCCTTTGGCACAAAATTTGGACAAGGTCTCCTTTTACTGTAGAGAAGGCATTTGATTTTTAGGATATTGGGTTTCATGACTCTAAAAATTCACTTGAGATGCCACATTTCATGGTGGATCATACTTAGGCTTTGGATATTTCTATTTAATTTCCTAAGATATAATACATCTTCTAGATTCTTCATATTGATTGGGGAGGACTCTTTGATACACCTATGATGTCATTTCTTCCCAAGGGAAGAAAAATTATTTAATTTTAATGGTGTAGTATCTACATTAATCTATGAGCATCTATCATTGGTGTACCTTCTACGTGGATTTAGACTACTTTTCTTCTATTTCCACTTCCTATTTTGATGAGACCTCTTTGTCTTTGGAGTTTTATCCAAATTATTACATGGATTAGTTACCAGTGGTTCCTTTCTTGTCACCTTATTCTATTGGTCTTCATTCTAATTATTTCATTGAATATTCATCAACTAAGGCCATGGTGACACATAAGAACACTTCTTAGATTTCATACTTTACTTTGATTCTCCTTCCTTCATTCTATCCAAAATGTGATGCCTTTTTTTCACTTGTATTTGGTCCATCTTCTTTATAATGTGAGAAATTTTGTTTATAGGCCCAAGACCATGTTTCCCTTGAATCATTCACCATTCTTTTAGGATATCATTCATTATGGGTAGATATAATGTCTCCTTGTTTCCTTCCTATAGATAAATATGTCATGCCCAAAATTTACAAGGCAAAACACAACTAACAATTTTTTTTTGAAAGGTGAACTAAAGGATAGTATGTATAGATCTGCACTTTGTTATGAATATTTTATTGAACTATGGGGTGTCTAGAATACAACAATTCCTGTTTCCTTGAGATTATTAGAAAGCTTCTTATTCGATCATTGGGTTGGGATAATTAATTTTAGTTGATGTGGGAGGTTTTTGTTTCATGCAAAATTTTGTACTTTAATTTCCCATGGGAGGTGAAATTGGTTTTCTAATATTCATTGAAATCCTAAGTTATAACATAATGGCAAGATGACGTTTTCTTTTCGATTCTACATCCTACCTTTGAAATGGGATGACAAGGTGCATTTAGAGTTCAAGATTCCTAGTAAATTGAGGATGTGTAGGTATACATATTTGTTTTTAGATGTTCTACTTGAAATTCGTCCTTCAATATATATGTATAATTTTGCACTTATAAAGTGATCTTGATCCCTTACATTTTTAGGCCAATTCCATTCCATTTTATTTAATTATTTAATATTTAATATTATTATTTTTCTTCTTTTTATGTATAGGTGCACCAATTTTTAATGTACTCTTGCACATTGTTATTTCATTAACTCTAATTTATTAACCAATCAATATACCATTATTTTGACTATTGAGAATATATATATATATATATATATATCCTAATACTACTTAAAATCTCATTATTAGTGATCAACTAATCAACATTGATTAACATCCAAGTTTGATTATTTCTCATCCAAAAATAAATAAATTAAATTTTCTATACCGACCAAGGGTCATTACGTATCTTAATAACCATTAACCCACTAACTAGTCTATACTTACTCTAATAACCAATTTCTCCACTCAATTTAACCATGTTATAAGTTTACTAATTTAAGTTTCCTAATTATAATTTTAATTATTACACACCCTAGCTCTCTCCCCTACTATCCACCCTTCCTCTTTCCAAGACTAAAATAACTTGATAACATAAATAAAATCATAATTATTTGGTTTAGCTACTTAAATCTTACTTTATTTACCTACATTACTACTTGACTCACCCCTTTTTCTAACATCTTCCCTTAACATATAGTTACACATGTCTAACCCAACCTTGGCTATTATTTTAGTCCCTACGTTCCCCCAAGTGAGTTCCCCCATAACCTAGGCTCACGTGCCCCTCTTCCTCCTTTCAAGGTGACATGACATTGGTTCCATCACCGCCCACCCCTTAGGTGCCTAGTTGAAAACTTGGGCTGTATTAATAAACATGGTGACTTACCTTTTTACCAAGGGTGGAGGTGGCTAATGAATGGGTTGCTAACATATGTCAGTAGAAGGTCTTTTCCTAAGTGCCCAAAAGATTTCAAAAAGAGGGACGATGCCTAGGAGAGTGGGGATCATTATCCCCAATACTTATATTGTTGACTTTCCTACACCATTTACAAATGGTGCCAAGGTCTTTCCTTTTATTGGTGGTTAATTTTTGTTTATTGTTTTTTTTAAAAAAAATGTTTTGTTTTGTTTTGTCTTGTATTTATATGGAGGAAGACTATGTGTACACATGCCTACACTCAAGGGAAATTTACTTTATCATAGTTTTGATGTGAGTTTGGAATGGATTAGGTACCTAGGTAGGTACTTAGGTTGATTTAGTATATTGTTATGTGGCTTCATTTATTCTATGTGATTATTTTAATTATACCTTATAAAGAAGATCTTGGGTATATTCTATCTGAATAAAATATTAGCCTGCAATAGGTATCAACTTATTTTTCCATCCTCATACAAATTCCAGAGAAATAAAGTGCACCTACGACAAACTTTTCCTTATAAAATTTTAAACTATGTCATATAAGGAGTTATTTTCTTTCACTACAACTATGAAGATAAGATGTTTTTTTGATGATGAAATTGATGATATCCTTTGTTCTATATAACCTTATAGATTCAAAGTTACAAGACAACTAAAAGTTTAACACTTCAATGTACAAGTCCATTTTAGATGTTTTTAGAGGATGATTATTATCACATGTGAAACCAACTACTCATAGAAACAAGTAAATTTAAGATTATTAGAACCACATATGAAACCAATTTCTCATAAATACAAATGAATTCCTTCTATGCATACTTATGTACAATTATAGGATTGGAACTTTTAATCATATTTCACCAATCACATAACAAGAAACTTTACAATAATCTCACTTACCCTACCTTGGAAATGAAATATCAACACTGAATTTGTCACAAGAAATTACCACAAGGTTTAACTATAGATTGAATATATAAATCTACATGTGTATAGTGAATCAATCTCCTATCTGTAACATGAATTCTAGAATGATGAATATTACTTCACTTGACAATTTCCAAAAAAAAGATATAAATCCCTTACATAGGCCATTTCTTTCTTCTTATACAAAATGAAGATACTATATTCTTTCTTCCACACTACCAACTACATGCACAACATAGCCATATTTCACATCTCTACATTTACCTTTACATTTTAGAGAACATAACAATGAAGATTTGACCCCCCAAAACTCATAAAAATATGACATAAAGAGGATGAACTCATCACAATTCTTGATTATGCGATCATGTCAAAGGAAGACCCTAACTTCTTCTTGATGTTCATTTCCATAACCTACACAAAATAACACAAAACTAGGAACCATAGAGGCTCACCTCCCATCCTAGGTTTCTATGAAGCCACCCATCGAGTAGGGGAAACAAAACCCAAATGGATCACACACATAATATTTGCTAATGCATGAAAACACACAACACAACACATAACAATCCCTTCCATGACCTGCACATTGATTCACCATTGGAATCATAAATACATTGGGTGAAGGTGGGATCTTCAAAGAGGAGATTTTCCATGTCAATATAATTCACATAGATTTTTTTTCACCATGCCTCTACAAGGCTTACATCATACATGCTTTTGTTCAAAATTTCCACTTATCACCCGTAAATCATAATATCAAGACAATGGCTTCAATGAAGCCCATACTCGATGAAATTTCCCCCCTTCTATCCAAGAAAAGAGGCTCTCTACTACATTGTTGAGCCCAACTAACCCTTTCATGCAAGACTTATCTTCCCTCCCAAGGGTGAGTGAAGCCTTCACACCCATTAAAAAATTCAACATTTAATTAAAACAAGGAGCTCAAGGAAGAAAACCAAGAAAATACATGGAACACAATGCAAAATCACAACACAATGCAAGATTTCAATAACAATACATGATCCCATAAAAACATTCCCTACTTCTAGATTCATTATGCAATGCTAAAAAGAATAGCGATGGTTTGAGAATAAACCTTGGTCCAAGCTAAGGCAATGCTATTTGATGAAGAGCTCCCCTTGCCTCCCTCCAAAACCCTAACTGTCTCTAAAATTAGAGATTGGTTGAACACCCCACTAATTTGTCCAAGACTCTCTAAAAAGGCTTTCCCACTAGCCATTTTGGCAAAAACACCAAGCCAAATGCTCTTAAAAACTTGTCTCCCCCTAAGTTTTCTATATTTGACTTAGTGGCAACATGGGGAAGAACTCATGTGACAATTCCATTTTTGAATTGGTGAAAGAATGCATGGGTAAAAGGGCATTCTAGGCTTCCTAGAAATTAATAGGGTCAAAATTAGGTCCCTAACATGCTACACTATCATATGGGTATCTTATTTTCCCACCAAAGGCACTTTGGGACCACCTAATGACCCTTCAAAATCCTAGTCAAGTCTAAATTCGAATTTCCTTTTTTATAATGACCCACCATAGCCCTTACAAAGTGGGCTTACTTAATCATTAACAAGGTAATTAGTTTTAGGGTAAAATCCTACCATGGCCAACTCTAGGTGACATATCATTAACACACAAAGATCTACAAGTGTCAAGTGACACCTAAAAGCATATTATACATCATTATGGCATGTCCCTAATGCATTTTTGATATTAAAATTTCCATCCACACACAAGCAAGCTCACATTTATGAAATAAAATACATCAAAACAAGGCTTTTGAACTTTCCAAAGATTCACCTTGGCTAAACTGTGTTCACATGGGTTTGGACCTCATTTCCCCCAAAATTTCCATGGTTCCACTTCTTGCACACTACACTCAAGCATCAGTAGTCCAAGGAGGTCATATAAAATAGATATCATAAATGCATTTAAATCCAAATGTTACGTAATCCATATAAACATAATTCAATTAAATTACTTTTCTTAATCATTTCAAATAAAACATTCAAAATGTTAAGATATCAAAATCTTCATATCACCTTTAATTGTAAATCATCATAATCAAATTAGCATTTCTCATCACATCATAATCTAATTTCAATTCTACCATGTGTAAAGTTGCATCCATATTTGTTCGATCATCCCATAAACAATATTAGGTTCTTAGTGCATATCATAGATGCAAAACACTACTATAAAAGTCAAAATCAATAGATAAAACAAGTCATTGTCAATCTAGTCTTGAATAATGTAAAAATATCCAAGTCTCGAATATTAAAATGCAAGTAAAAATATATTCTATGATGGGTCAAGGTGAGGCCTCACATGATACTTTATTGTACATACATGATGCATGTCATAATCACAAGATCATAATTACTTCATTCATCCATGCATCTTGTTTTTCTCATCTCTCTTTCATGGGGAGGATTTTTCCCAAAAGGTGTTCCCCCTTTTGACACTTTATGAGAGATTACATTGCATAACTTTTGCATTTTCTTAATGTACATGGATACCTAACATGGACTAGTGGTCAAGACCCATCATGTATTATCCTCTAGCACTGTGATCTTGAGTGTATTGCTCTAAGTTGTACTCAGGGGAAATTTACTCAACTTTACTCAAGATAATGTATTTACATATTAGTTTTGTAAAAAAATTAGAAGTTTTCCTTTCACTTTAGCACATGGTATTTGACAAATCCTCTCGAGGTGGAGTTAGTTCTCATCTCATACCTCTTTGTGTGCCATATCCATCTTTTGTACTCATATCACATTATCATCCTCTCATTGCACATATACTTTTGTATATGGAGAATTTTCTTCTATTGGTGGACATATGATTACAACTTGTCTAGTTGATATGTTATCTCATCCATAATTCCTAGTTATCATGCATTTCCTATTCATCAAGGCACATATACTTTGTATTCACCAAATAATTCAATATATTGATTGAACATGTTTTATTTTTATTTTTTTATCAATATTGAATCAATCATTTAATTATATCATTTTTGTATTTGTTTTATCAATTGTACTTATATATTTTAGTATTTTCATTCTTTTCCTTAGACAAATTTAATGTAAAAAATTTAAAATTCACATTTAAAAATAATTGGCCTTCCCAATAATTCCAAACTAGAGGGAATGTTATTTGTTAAACATATCAATACAATGCCACAGTCTATTTCTATGAAGACTAACGTGCAACTATCATTTCAACACAAAAGACCAAATTCAAACAAGATACACAATGCATCAAAGTTCCTAGCTAAAGTATGCATATTTTAAAGTAGAATGAAGTAGAAATTAAGGTAGAGAAGGAATGAAAGAAGGAACAAAATAAATGGATAAATGGTGGTTGAGAAGGAAATGATGGAAAATCTTGAAATAAGAGATATATATAGTAAAGGAGATGTAGATAGAGAATTAATGGAACACTTAACAATCATTGCACATAAGTGATGCTCACCAAAGCAAAGCACTAGGAACTATTTACCATTTCCCTGTGATTTATCACAATCTTTAGCTAAATCTAAGAAGGGAGTTCCAATAGCTTGAAGAATTTTTAATTTGTAGTTGTGGAGGTGGGTTCTTACTCTCTTTTCTTAAATTAAGCATATGTAGAAGCATATAAGTAAAAAAAAAATGCATAAGATTGTTAGCATTAGTATAAGAATTAGGACTTAACTAAGAGGGTAATCTAAAATCAATAGATGCAACACAATTAAAAATGTCAAACTAACACTCTCAAGTAGTACTATTAAATACATTCTCAAAACTTATCACTCTTTATTCCCTTGATTTATGATAAATAACATAGACTTATAAGGCATACAAGTGAAATGTACCAACATGTAGGAATTTAATAAATGTATCAGGCTATGTTGTATTATTATTTCTATTATATATTGAATGTGAGAATACAAGAATCATAGTAATGACTAACGGGTAAAGGAACATTGTATATTGTTTGGACAAAATTGACATGGATTGTTTAGTACTAGTTCTATTTTTTTCTAGAAATTCTTCCTTTACTATAGTTGGTGAGCCTTATAAAAATGATGAAAAGTAAATAAGTGTTCATCAATTACTTGATGAAGGAATGCAAATGCTATTGCATTCAAATATTTTTGTTTATTGTGAATGTATCAAAATAAAAGTTAAAAATATTCTACTCTATTCATTCAATTCAACGTGTCATTGTAGTTCTATTTTTACCAAACTAAAAAAAAAGTATTTTTTATCATCTTCCTAAATGAGAAAGTGTTTAGATTAGATTTTTAACCAATTATAGATTTAAAAAAAATAAGTCAAGCTAAAAAAAACTTAAACTTAAAAATTATTTTAAGAATTTGTTTATACATTTCAAAAAATAGCTTTTACTATTTAACTTGAAAAAAACATGTAAACTAAAAAATTATGAATATAAAACATCTTTTTACTATTTAATTTGAAATAAATATGTAAAAATAAAAATTATGAATATAAAATTACTTGTAATTATTTGTAAGAACTGATTTGATTGTCTATAACTTTTTTTTAACATCAAATTTGAAAGTTCTTGAGATAATTATCATTGATTTTGAAAAATGTTATATCATTATTAAAATACTTGTATTTAACAATACCATATTAGCATTTTTCAATATGAAAGTATGCAAAGGGGAAAGGGGAAATGAAAGTTCAATTTTAGTAAGTATAGGCTATTCTACTTACAATTTATGGAAAGTGTCACAATTACTTACACTTGTTACACGATGTGTTATCCCAATAAACTGAAGGAATGCCTTTAAGGTCAAGAATGGAAAATCATGTAAGATTGTTTGACAAAATTCCTCAGGGCAATATGATAGGTTGGACTACTAGGATCAGAGCTTAGGCAAGAAAATAATAGTCCCAAGAAGTATTTTTATTGTTTGATCAAATGCAAGTAGCAGGAATTCAAGTTGATGCATTTTAATAAACTAGTACTTGCATCTTTGAAGGGTGCAAGGGTGATGCTGACAGTTTTATATATATCAAATCATGTCACTGTAGTGTTGACCCATAAATTTTTCTTGTAATGTTTTCTATACATATTTAAATATTGGAAAGAAAATATTTAAATCTTTACTATTTTGTCTTCCTTGTGTTGGAATTACAAGGGGAAAGAGTAAACTTCTGAGGGGGTGGGGTGAATCAGTAGTTTAAACTTGGACCCATAAAAATTTCTCCATATATCCATTTCATGCATTCAATAGATAAATTTTAATAGCATGTAAAGCCCATAATCTAAATCATGTAAACATGTAAGCAATCACACACATAACACTAGATATGATTACCTAGAAACCCTCCAAGTGAGAAGGTAAAATTAGGGTGGGGATGAAACCCACAAATCTTCACTACTGTAGTAATAAAGTGTATCCAATGTTACAATGATTTGACCATGAAACATGATCTATCCTATGAAAGGTCTACCCTATTAAAGGCTTAAAAAGACTATTAGGTCTCACCTTGTTACAAGATTTCAACGCCCTATTAGAAGTGTGCCTTGTTAGAGGACTTCAACTCACAAGTAAGCACACTATTAAAGGATTTCATATAGCCTGTTAGGACTACTCTGTTAAGAGATTTAATTGAAATCACCTATTAAAATGTCTCAATATAGATCCTACAATTAGCACTTGCTTGCCTGATAATAGATCACCTCTACACAATGTCTTATTGATCCTTCACGATCAGATGTCTCAATGTTGTATCCTTTGTTCTATCACATGTTCTTCTCTAATTAATTTTGAAATTAATGTTCTACATGTAAACTATCTTGTTTTCTCCTTCAATTCCTTACTTGCTCACTGAATCTCTCTATAAAGAGCTTAGGGCTTCGTCCTTGTTAAGAAGACTTAGATGGCTTAGGGTTAGGTATGAATCTACAGCTAAGATTCATCCATTTTTTCACTGAATCCTTCCCATTTTTTGATTAGATTCATGTAATTGCATAGGTAATCCAAATAGAGATTCATCCTTTTCTCCAAAATATCAAAATATAATCTTGAGTCAACTCAAAAATGGTTTACATAGTTGTTTGTGCCATTACAAACAAACATGTCAAAAATGTGTCACTCAGCATATGAAGTCTTTGGTGCTCGGCATGCGTTGTTCTGTATACTATGACTTAGCACCTGAATTACTCAACATCCACTATTTATTAAGCTCTTGAATCTATCTACTCAACACTTGAGTTACCTAGCACATGAGTGACTTGACACTCATTACAACTTGACATGATCTAATATATACATGTTGTTCTCGACATGTATTACTAGTTCGGCATGAACTGAGTAAGTGGCTTAAGTGTGTTGACACTCATCAAAACCAATCTGAGATCAAAAATCTTCCCCTTTGAAATGAGTGTCAAAACACTTAAGTATACAATATTATCCTTAATTTCTTCAGCATAACATATCCATGACTCAACATATATACAAAACTTAAAAATTTCAAAATTTTGCAATAACATAGATACCTCAAAAGTTGATAACTCCCCGTAAGTTAATATGTAAGTATTGTATCCAAAATATGTGCTCTTGTCTGAGTGAATGTATCTCTATTGATACACTTTAACTTCAATGTGTTGTAATATTGATACTCTTTCATCTTATACACTCTCTCTTAGCTAATATCTATCTTTTTTTGCTCGGTTTCTCTTAAAAATGTATATCACCCCAATCATATAACTCTTCTACTATGCTCCCCTTTTCATATTTCTCCCCCATGATGTATTTCTCTCTCATGTTATTTGTCTCCCACTTTTTGACACTTATGTCAAACGAGCTATACACCTATAGTGTGTTTTTCCAAAAAAGATATGTGGAAATCCATTATTATCCTTAGAGCTACATTCTAGTTATTACATGCAACATCCAATGAATTAATTTTGATTGCAAGCTCGAGAGCAAGGTGTACTAGGCCATCTAAAGTAGAAAGATTGGGTTCATTCTTCAATAGAGTTTTAACATAGCCTAGCTCCTTGTGCATTATCTACATATGTAGGGTGAGGGTAGCTTAAATACTTTTCAATTTGGCTCTAATATTAGCCTCATATTCTATGAAGATAGCTAACTAACTCTATGTCTAAAGCATTTTTTTGAAATTTTTCTCACTTTGAGCTAGATTTGATGGTAGTCTTGCACTTGATGCAGATATTTGACTTTCAAGACTCAGAATGTGACTTCTAGTCTCTTGGGTGAAGAGTGTAGGATTGCATAGTTTTGTGTACAGTGAGAATATATTCTTAAGTATATTCTTCACATCATTAACCTTGGTTTCCAATGCAACTTGTTGTAGTGATATCTCATTGGATATTTTCTAATTTACCTTGCCTTGAAACTTCTTTTCAGACCATTCTAAGAGTTTTACATTTGTATCAAGGTCTTCATTAGTGACCTTTTCCACTATATCAATTAGTTTTTCTATGATTGGTTTGGTCTCTTTATGAGTTGGCAGATTGAATTCATCTAGAAAGATGCCCTTGATATTTTGAAGTGCTTTGTTCTACGTGTGTTCTCTCCTAAGCATTTCTTGATGCTTTTTCCTTTCTAAGGCTTACTGTAAAATGCCTATTTGCTCCAATGTTATAGTATCATAGTCATACTTTGGAATTAAAATTTCTTCATCAAGGCTTATGTCTCCATAATGTATTACCTTTTATACTTTTGAGGAGCTTGGCCTTAACACTAAGATTTGCAATGGAATGGCTTTTGTGCTTGGCTTCTAAAGAGCTTTTGTAGAAGGAGTGCCAGATACTGGTAAGGCTACTAGTGCTTGGATGCCCACTTGTTCCTTCACCTTTGGTGTTAGTTCACTCTCTTCAGGCTTTCCCTATTCTATCAACATGACTTGGCTAGCACTTTTTCTTTTTTTGTAGGTATAGATGAATCTATCTATCTTGTTTCTTGTTGTCCTATAGTGGTGTCTTTCTCTTTTGCTTTCTTCTCAATATTATCAATTTTAACACTTGTATCAACCTTGGTGGATGTGTTTATTGTTGTTTAAACCAAAGGCTATACATGAGTAACTAACAAGATGATGGAACATGGTTCTTATGTATTCACCTTTTCCCTTGTGAGATCAATTACTATCTTTTGTAGTTCTTCTACACTAACCAAAACTGGATTCTCACAAAGTTTAGCTTGGTGTGTAGACTGATCTAGTATTTTATTCAAATCTTCTATAGTAAGTGGATTGATATTCTGAGCTAATGCATCAAAAACATCCTTAATAGTTATAGTTTCAATAATTTTTCTTGTGTCACAGGGAGGATTAATACTCAACACTTGTGTGTCCTACACACTCTATTTATCTTGCTACTGGTCAGGTATTGCCTTGTCATCATCTTGCTTTTCTATCTCTCCTCCAACTATATTATCTTTGTCATAATCTTCCTTATCATCATCTTTACCCTCTAAAGGATTAGCTTCACCTTTCTTGACAGTGGTTAACCCATAAATGAGTTTCTATATTTGTGTTGACTTTTTTTACAACATCCTCAATATTATTGTGGAGAATGTTGAAGGCTCTATATTTAGGTGTAAACCTAACTACATATCTCTTGAAAGCCTTAGAAATTTGTTGCTTTTTCAACTTTGGCATTACTTGGGCTAATGTTGTTTCCCTGATCTATCTTTCCAAGTTCAAACAATCATGCCATTTTTGCTCAATAATATCATGGATGATGCCCATATCAATGCTTTCCTACAAGGTACAAAACCATTTGGCACTATTTACTTTGAAGGACCAAAATTAGAATGTCATGAGTTTTGTTCAAATGCTACTATTGGTGAAACTAAGGATGTCATTCAGCTCAAAGAAAACATGATACCTAAAGGGTTAGTTGAACTAGAGAAGCTCTTTGACAGGCAGGATGTTTACCCAACTCAAAATTCAACTTTCAGAGAGGTTGAAAATAATGATTGTGAGAAAATCAATATAGGTGATGAAGTTAACCCAAAAATGGTGAATCTAGGGTTTTAATGTAAAGAAGATGAGAAAAAACAATTCACCAAGCTATTAGGTGAATATAAAGATGTGTTTGCATGGTCATATGAAGATTTAAAAACTTCCAGAGGAGGACAACTTAAGCATCACATCACTTTAAAGCTAGGTACTTTACCTTTTAAGAAGAAATTAATAACCTATAATCCAAAGGTATTAGATGCAATCTTTAAATAAATTGATAAAATGCTCAAAGGTTGCATCATATTCCCAATACATCATTCCACTTGGGTGGCAAACATAATGCTTGTGAGAAAGAAGAGAGGAGAGATAAGGATCTGCATTGATTTTATAAACTTGAATCAAGCAAGTTTGAAAGACAAATTTTCTTTACCTATTATGGATCAAATTCTTCAAATAGTACTAGCTTAGAAATGATGTCCTTCCTTGATAAATTTTTAGGTTATAATCAAATAGGCATTATAGAGGAAGATCAACACAAAAATGCATTCACAACTCCTTGGTGTACTTTTGCTTACCGAAGAATTCCTTTTTGGTTAATAAATGTTGGTGCAACATTTCAATGAGTGATGGACTCAACCTTTGGACATCTTTTGGACAAAATTATCATAGTTTATCTAGATGATTTGACCATGTTTTCAAGAAGACAAAAGAAGCATTTGAAATACCTAAGAGAAATCCTGCAAAGATGGTAGAGAACATGGGATTTCATTGAACCCTAAGAAGTCTATCTTCTATGCAACTGAAGAGAAATTGAAGGGCATATAGTTTCAAACAAGGAAATCAAAATTGATCCAGTGAGGGTAAGAGTGATACAACAATTGTGCCTCCTAGTAAACCGCAATGGCATCGCGTCTTTCTTCAGTCAAATAAATTTCCTCAAGAAATTTGCACTTGACTTTGCTAAAACAACCAAGCCCATGGTAAATCTATTGAGTAAGAAGAATAACTTCAAATGGGATGATCTGGCCAGAAAATAATTTGAGGAAGTCAAGGTGGCTATTGCTAAAGTGCTAGTCCTCATTCACCTTGATTTTAATTGGGATTTTGTGATGTATTGCTATGCATCTAAGCGTACCATGTCTAGAATTCTTCTTCAAAAGAATGAGAAGAATGAAGAAGTTCCTATCTCTTTTATGAGTGTTTCTTTGAAAAAGAATGAGTTGTGCTATTTTCTTTCTGAAAAACAAGCTTTTTTGGTTGTGAAGGTTGTTAAGTAGTTTTGGTATTATATCCTAAATTCACACTTTGTGGTGTATGTTTCAACTATAGTTATCAAGAGCATTCTCACAACAAGACATAACCATGAATAACCATGCCACTTGGGTATCAAAAGTGTAGGAGATTAGTCTCAATATCAAACTAACAAAATTTCTCCAACGTCAAGTGGCTTTGTAAGTTAATGGTGAAGAATAAAAAGGAGGAACCTTCCCCTAATTGCCTACTTGTAAGATTGAGAAATGAGTGGTTCTTAGATATAAGATATTTTTTGACATATTGAAACTACCCAGAACACTTAAAAGGAAAAATTAGAGGAGTCTACAACTTAGAGCTACAAAATTTATGATCATAGATGAAATCATATATAAGAAAGGCTTGGATGGAATTTTCCTTAGATGCATCGATGTTGATCAACAATAAAAGCTGCTACAAACCTTTCATAACGAAGCATGCGATGAACATATTTCTTCTATAGTGACTACTTTTAAGATCATAAGGAATCGGTAGTACTAGCCAGGTATGTTCAAATTTCACTATAAATGGGTTAGAGATTGTGGAAAATGCAAATTTTCACTGGTAAACCACAATTAGCTACCCTTCCTTTAAAGCTAGTAGTCATTGAAGAACCCTTTCATTAGTGCGGGTTAGATTTTATAGGTACCATAAATCTAATCTAGTGCCAGCCACACTCATATTCTTATTGCCATAGACTACTTTACCAAATGGGTAAAGGCAATGCCAATAAAAGAAACAACATTACAAGTAGAATGGAAGTTCTTAATTGTGAATATTTTAACTCTATTTGGGGTACCGATCAAACTAGTGAGTGATAATGCTAAAAAATTTCCATCTCAAGAAATTCAACTTTTCTACCATAATCATGGAATTTGATTGTCACATGCATCTAACTATTTTTCACAAGGTAATGGGCAAGCCAAGTCTATGAACAAGAATTTCATTAATATCATGAAAAAATTGGTGGATGATAAGGGAAGAGATTGGCATAAGAAACTCTATGAAGCAATTTGGGAAAATAGATCTTCTCCTAAAAGAGCCATTGGCATGACCCCTTTAGAGTTATTTCATGCAGTAGAAGCACAATTATCTCTCCCTTGAGAATTGGTTGCACTAAATCTACAAAAAGTAATAGAAGGTAGATGAAGATTTTTATCAACTCTCCTGAAAAGTGGACATTTTATCTTCAAAATATTGAAGAAAGAATGGATTTGGTAGACCATTTAATAGAACGTAGAGATAGGGTGAAAAAAATTTGATCAAAGAGAAAGACCTAGGAAATTCATGGAAGGAGACAAAGTTCTACTATGGGATAAGAGAAGAGAACCCATTGGCGTGCATAGAAAATTTGAAAGCCTATGGAAGGGGCCATTCATTATTTCTTGGGTGCTAGGATCAAATGCTTTCAAGTTAAAGTATTTCAATGGAGATGATCTACCCTTGTCCTATAATGGACGGGATCTTAAGTTGTTCAAACTTTAGTTTTTTCCCATTTTCATTCTACATATCCTTTCTCCCTTATTGGTTTCCCTATTTGTCTATTTTGTTTTGATGTTCCCATTTGAGAGCTCCTTTTTTTTTTGTTGAAGTTAGTTCAAAGATGAGTATTTAAAGCTAGATGTTCTAAATTCCTACCAGGTCCTTGTAGTCTTAGTCCCTAGTTGGAGCTAATTGTTAGCCCCAAATTTGTCTTGCCAATTTGGAATATTGATACCCAAAGTTTTTAGATTTGAAATTTTTGCATACTTCTATGGTTAGTCATTTTGGTTAGTAGCAACATTTGGCTATTTGTTGGTGTTTGGATGATTCTTTAGTCTTTCATTGTGATCTTTGTGATTGTCATATGTTGTATGTCATGTGTGTCCTGCTAGTCACAAAATTTTCTTGCCAATTTGTTATACTGATACCCATTTTGTTAAATCAAAGTTGAACTTGTATTGAGTACCCATTTATTTCAACTTCCACGTCAAGCTAGTATCTTCTGTGTAAATGCAAAATCCTTGGACTTCTATTTCTTCGTTAGTCCAAAGGGTCCCATGCAAAGAAGGACTCAAAGTTGAAGAAAGAAAATGTAAATTCAACTTCAACTTCATCTCTTTTATTTCTAACATTTTCTCTTGTTTTCTTCTCCCAAGGATTTAGTTAAGTAAAGCATGCTTGTTTTACTAAAAGGAGGTCCCACTTCCTTGCCATGTGTCAAAGATGTAAAAGGCAATAAATGTGATAGTTAAGCGACATGTCAAAAGTACTAGTTATTTTTGAGAAAGTAAAAGTAATGATTATCTAGAATCATTAAAATGAGTTTGCATGTTGATGTGATGGATATGATTAATGATAAACAACTAGAAAACCAAAAGCATTACTGATGGCATCGACAAAGTCCTATAACACTTGAAATCTCTTAGTTGTGTGCTTTCTAGTTTTTATTTTCTCTGCTTTGTTTTAGTCAGTTTGCTTGGTTAGATAACCAAATAACTATCTACTCCTGGCAGGGTTATTTTGGATTTTGTTATCTAGCCCCAAAGGGTATATAAATGTAATAATTGTTTTCAAAAAGACTCTCTTGGTGGATGCAAAAATAGAAATACTTTTGATTTGGTATCTAGGTTTTTGAAAAGAAAAAACTTCAATGCAAATTTTGGTTGTGATAAGAAATATAAGATTCTATATTTATATATTTTGAATCTTTTCTAGAATAGATAATATTGTCTATTCTGTATTAAGTTGTATCCTTAAGGAGATTGGTCATTTGCGAAAAGGCTTGCATTGTCTTATTACAATTTTAGATATTTCTGTTGAGGTTGAGAGAATTTGAAAGAATTATAGAAAAAGTGAACTTTAAACCATTTTCATTTATAGGGATTAATCATGTGGATAATCTTGGTTATTCAATTTAAATGGTTTTTTAATTTGCACATTCTTTTCATTTTTATGAATTGATTGTTTAAATTTTTTTAGTATTTTCTTTAAAATACTCATTGTGGAGGTTTTCACTCAAAAGTGGAATTAATGAATATCTTTTCAAATTAGTTGTTGCACCTTATAGTATTGTGAAACAATACTAAGTAGATAATTCCTTACATTTTGGGAATTTCAATCTATTAGTTTATCGATAGTTTTATCTCTTTGAGGTTTAAAATTAAAGGGAAAAATTGTTTACTAACACATCGATAATTGTCTTTTAAAAAAAAAAAATCTTGGCTTATATTTATCTTTGTTCTAAGGATCTTCAGGTGGGTTATTACAAGAAAGCATAGCCTTGTTAGTACTTTTCAGTAGGCTAAGTACTATTGTGATACATTTTAAATTTTACACTTTAACTAGTGATTGGATTTTTAAGTTTGTATGAGTCAAAATTTATTGATTTTAACTTTTGTTACTAAACTAATATGTTGCATAGCATAGATGCAAGATTTTTAACTTTACATTTTAATTTTTTTTTTCTTCTAAGATTTGATTGAGTGAATTCATTTAGCTCTTATATTGGTTGACTTTGATGGATTGCATAGTTGTTTTTTATTAAAGTGAATGTGATTCATTTTTAATAATTTTTATGAATGTAAGTGGGTTGTTTTAGATTTTATATTTTTATATTACATTTTTTATATAATTTAATTTTTGTCATTCAATTAAAAATATTTAAAAAATGATATTTCTTATATTATGTAATCATTTAAGAAATATTATTATATATTATTATTATAAATATATTATATTTTGTTTTTAATATAATAGTATCACATGATATATATGCAATAAAACACACACACACACACACACACACACACACACACACACACACACACACACATAACTACAAATAAATAAAATTTAAATTATAGTTATAATTAATATTATTATAGAAAATTATAATTATAAAACTAAAATAAATTTATTAAATTAATACTATATTTATATAAAAACTAAAGGCAAGTACTAAGCCACACTTGTTTTTTTCACAACACCAATATTGATGACCTAAACTCTTATTAATCTTTTTAAAAGCAATGATGCTATCTATATGCTATCTTGAAAACACATAAATTTTCCCTATAAATCTCAAAACCATTACTTCTTAAGAAAACAACAATCAGGAATAGATTGTCATACAATAGAGATGAATAAGTATAAAACATGTGAGATTTAATAGGCTTAATGTGTGTATCTCAAATTAAGGCCTTTTAATTGCATTATGTTAAAATTGGTTTGAAGAGTTAACCTTCTTAATGTTGAGAATTGTGTCTCAACCTTGCAATATTTTTCTAGAAAAATCTAGAAATTTTTTAGAAAATTCTAGAATTTTTTTTATAGTAGTTTTCCACATGTCTATGAGTTCAAAAAGGTGCGAGTTGTTAAAAATGTGTCTAGTCTCTAGAATAATGTAGAAGAGCTATTTTTAGAGTGTAAACAATTCATATGAATTGTTTGGGGGTCTAAACTAGAGGACAAAATTAAGTGGGTAACATGTGGCATGGTTGTTTTACCCATGGTTTTGGCCCATGGTTTTGTAAAACCATAAATGGTTTCCAAGTGAAAAATCACTATAAAAGGAGGCCTTGGGGAGATGTTTGAATCGTTAGGTTTAGTTTTCAAGATTGGTGGTAGAAGGAGTCTCTCTAAGTCCAAGTTTGAGTTTGAGTTGTGTTGATGCGCTTCTATAAGAACTTGCATTACAAGTGTATTGTAATCTTCTAGATTTGAGAATACATTGTGTGCATTTTGGAGGGTGGGGTTTTTCTTCTGGAAGGGTTTCCCCACAATAATCATTGTGTTATGCATTCATTGTTATTTTGGTTAAGTTATTATGCATTTCTTGAGATCTCTACAATAGTTAGTTGAATTTACATAATTATCCTCTCAAAGATTAGTGTAGCAAGTGATTTTACACACCTTAACTTACACTTAAATCACATTAATTTCCTCCTATAGCTATTTAACCAAATCGAATTGTGGTAATCATAAGATGATATCACTAAATAAAGCATATGGTTGTTCTAGATTGGTCACAAATAATCATATCTATAGGAAAGGAAAGAGTCACTTTGTTACCCGAAACCAAGTCCAAATATATAGTATTCCCTTCAGATTACCCTAAGTCCCAAATTCTCTATCAGGAATTGATTTTTCTAACTATTTGATTATGCCTAAAATTGAAGAAATAAGACTTGAGCCTAAAGATATAGATACACCTTGGGTTTTGGAGTTTGGTGGAAGTTTCTATATAAGTAGGTCTAGAGCTATCATAGTATTAATATCTCCTCCAGGGAAGACTTTCCCTTCCTCTTTCAAAATCACTTTTAAAAATACAAACAATACAATTGAGTATGAGGCCCTGTTGCTAGGATTGGAGGAAGTAAAGAAGAGGAATATAAAACTAGTCAAAGAAAAAGGAGATGCCAAATTAATAGTAAAGAAAGTTAGTAAGTTGTTCTCAGTGAAGAATGAAAGATTAAGACAATATGAAAATCAGGTATGGGATGAACTTGATATGTTTGATGCTTTCTCCATCAAATCAATACCCAGAGAGCTCAACACAAAAGCTGATTCTTTGGTAGTCTCAGCTTCTTTAATGATTCCTCATCCTAAATTTGTGACTGACAAATACACTATATAAATAATTCATAGACCTAGTATACCTAACAACAATAGTTCATGGCAAGTGTTTAGAGATGATGCCCATAGTAATGCTTTCCTACAAGGTATAGAACCATTTTCCACTAATTACTTTGAAGGATCTCAATTTGAATGTTATGAATTTTTCTTAGATGCTACTACTAGTGAAACTAAGGATGTTATTCAGCTCAAAGATAATGTGATACCTAAAGGGTTAGTTGAACTAGAGAAGCTCTTTGAGAGGCAAGATGTTTGCCTGACTCAAAATTCAACTTTTAGGGAGGTTGAAAATAATGATTATGAGAAAATCAATATAGGTGATGAAGTTAACCCCAAAAATGGTGAATCTAGGGGTCTAATGTAAAGAATATGAGATTGTACATTCACCAAGATATTAGATGAATATAAAGATGTTTTTTCTTTGTTATATGAATATTTTAAAACTTTTAGAGGAGGAAAATTTAAGCATCACATCACTTTAAAGCCAGGTACTTCACCTTTTAAGCATAAATTAACAACCTATAATCCAAAGGTATCATATGTAATCTTTAAAGAAATTGATAAAATGCTGAAAACCTACATCATATTAACAATACATTATTCCACTTGGGTGGCAAACATAATGCTCATGAGAAAGAAGAGTAGAGAGATAAGGATCTACATTGATTTTAGAAATTTGAATCAAACAAGTCTAAAAGAAAACTTTTTTTTACCTATTATGGATCAAATTCTTCAAATAGTACTAGCTTAGAAATGATGTTCTTCCTTGATGGATTTTTGGGTTATAATCAAATAGGAATTGTTGAGGAAGATCAACACAAAATTGTATACTCCTTGGGGTAATTTTGTTTATCAGAGAATGATTTTTGGGTTAATAAATGCTAGTGCGACATTTCAATGAGGATGAACTCAACCTTTGGACATCTTTTGGACAAAAGTATCATAGTTTATCTGGATGATATGATCATCTTTTCAAGAAGATAAAAGAAGCATTTGAAAGACCTAAGAAAAGTCCTACAAAGATGTAGAGAATAGGGGATTTCTTTGAACCCTAAGAAGTCTATCATCTATGTTACTGAAGGGAAACTATTAGGGTTTATAGTTTCAAAAAAAGGGATCAAAATTGATCCAGAGAGAGTAAGAGCAATACAAAAATTGTGCCTCCTAGTAAATCACAATGGCATTGGGTCTTTCTTTGGTCAAATAAATTTCCTTAGGAAATTTGTACCTAACTTTGCTAAGACAATCAAGCCCATGGCAAAGCTATTGAGTGAGAAGTAGAACTTCAAATGAGATGATCTGGCTATCAAGTCATTTGAAGAAGTTAAGGTGGCTATTGCTAAAGTGCCAATCCTCATTTAGCCTAATTTTAATTGGGATTTTGTGATGTATTGCTATGCATCCGAGGACACCATGCTTGGAATTATTCTTCAAAAGAATGAGAAGAATGAAGAAGTTCCTATCTCTTTTATGAGTGTTCCATTGAAAAATAATGAGTTGCATTATTCTCTTATTGAAAGGTAAGCTTTTGCAGTTGTGAAGGCTATTAAGAAATTTTGGTATTATATCTTGGGTAAAAGTACAAAGTTGTGTCACCTTTAAGGCTCACTTATTAGAATGACTGTATTCGAGTATTTCTATTTAAAAAATCAATTTTGGTCGAACATATGATCTAGGTAAATTCATTCTAGCTAAGTTATATTTGTTCTCATACTTTTCCAATTGGAAATGTTTGTTAAATGCAGGTTTTGTACTAGTTTGTATCAAATTACTAAAGAAATAAAATTATTTTAGAAATGTAGTGTTTCAATATCTCTTACTATTTTTTATGATATTATTATAGCATATAAACACCATTTTATATTGTAATTAAAAAATTCTACAAGCACATATTTTAACACTTGACAAGTTGTCGATTTTGAGAAAGAAAACAATAAAGTAAATAATATCAAAAAAATTAAAAAATTATCTTAAGTTCTAGATGAGGGAGTCATCTTCTAGAATGTGTCATTTTTCTCCTAGTAAGAATATATTTATTTTGAAAAATGTGGTGGGATATTAAAACTATCAATTTTAGGTAATTTTTAAAAAAATAATTATAAAAGGGAAAATATGCGTCTAAAGATGATTTTTGTTTTTGATTGTTCTACCTATGTATCTTATCTATAAAATAGTCCAAGATCAAAGGGAAACAATTTTATTTCCATATAGTTTTGTGGTGGGAACTAGACCCATAATTTTTAGTAGCTAAAAAATTATCTTTAAAAAATAGTAATATATATCATTTTTTATTCAAAATATTATTAAAAATTATAATCCTAAAATTCACCCATTTCTACACATTGCTGTAGTAGCGGAGCAGGAAATAAAATAAGAAATGTCTTATGTTTTCAATATTTAAATTTAATGTTTTCAATAGACGTCCTACATGTGGTGGCATACCTAGAGTAGCAGTTTGATGAGCTCTCCAGATATAACCACCTAGGACCAGGTATAGGTTTTTTAAATTAGAATAGTTTTAATTCATAGATAATGATTGTCAGATTCCAATAATAGGTAGTAGGCAGTTTTGAATTCTTATCCTTTTCTTGGATAGAAGACAAAAAAAATGTGGATATTTAAAATGTGGCCTACTGCATGATTGTTAGATTCCAATAATAGGTAGTAGGCAGTTTCAGATTCTTATCATTTTCTTGGATAGAAGATGAAAAAAAGTTCCTCATCCTTTTATTAGAAAAGGAGAGTTAGTTTTAAATAAGCCGGTTGGCTATGTAAGAGAGGCATTCGAATTTGGGTAATAGAGAAAGTTTTAGTTTTTTCCTTAGAAAGGATATAGATAATTGACTATGAAGTTTGGCAGCAATTCGAACTTGGTCTCTCTTGTCAAAGTGCAAATATATTTTCTTTGAGGACATTCCAGGTTAAAGATCTTGGTGTGCGGGTGAAGATAAACTATGGATATTTATATATTCGGATTAATCCAATCTTGAGTTTGGTTCGAGTTCGATCCCGGCTGATTGATGTCATGCCCCTTGAAGTAACTCAGTTGAGTGAGTATTCCTCCCAAGCTTTCCAAGGTGTGGCTCTGCATCATTTTTGGTATCAGAGCTTGAGAGTTGCAGGTTGTGAAGTTATATGTTGAACGCCCCTGATCAAGATTCTTCAGTAGGGTCAAGCAAGATGGTGACCAATGCAGAGTTAGCGAAGAAGGTCAAGGAGCAAGAAGAACTTCTCCAGAACAAGAATAGAGAGTTGAAGGGGATAGTGGCAGAACTAGCCAGTAAGTTGGAATATACGCAGAGTGTAGTTGAGAAGAAAGAAATGAAAGAAGAAATGGAAGAAGAGGAAGATGTACCTGACAGTGAAGAAGATAGAATAGCTGAGAATGAGAGGCCATTTTTTTAAAGCTTTAAAGGCTTTGGGAGGAAAACCCATTGATTTACCTATGTTTACAGGAAAGATGGACACAAAATTAGTGTTGGAATGGATTGAAGCCTTAGAGAATCATTTTGAATGTGAGAAAGTTTCAGAATCACATCAAGTTAAATTTGCCAAATCCAGAATGAAGGGAGTAGCCCTTACATGGTGGAATTTCGTGCAAGCAGAAAGGGTAAAGGAAGATAAGAGGAAGACATGTTCATGGAAGAAGATGGTGTCAATGATAAGAGAGACATATCTCCCTGAAGACTATGAGGTACAGTTGCATCAGAAGAGGCAGAATCTCAGACAAAGGGATATGGATGTCTGTACTTATACAGAAGAGTTTCAGAAGTTAAGTCTAAGGTCAAAATTTGCAGAACCTGAGAGTATCAAGGTAGCAAGATACCTAAATGGTTTGAGGATGAACATACAAGAAGAGTTGGAGTTGCTAAGTCCTAACACGGTAGCTAAATGCTATCAGCTAGCTTTGAAGGTGGAAGAGAAAATCAAAAGGAGACAAGAAAATAATAATAGAGGCAGAGGAAGACAACCATTCAGAGGAAGAGGTACATTTGTAGGAAGGAGTCCAAATTTTTAGCCACAAACAGAGATGCATAATGAAGTTAATAAGTTTGATAATTTCAGAGGAAGTTTCAGAGGTAGAAGGCCAAATTTTAGAGGAAGATCACTAGGAAGGATGAATGGACCAATAAGATGTTACAACTGTAATCAGGAAGGTCATATGGCACACAAATGTCCAGCAAAAGCAAGCTCTAGTACTCATGGCGAAAGAAGAATACATCTGGCACAAGAAGTGGATTTACAAGAAGATTCAGACAACCATGGTTATCCGAAAAAAGGGGAATCACTTATGATGAGAAGAACACTGTTGAAAAGGCCTATCAGAGAAGAACCACCACAAAGGAAGTCCATTTTCAGAACTACCTGTAAATCTGGAGGAAAAGTTTGCAAGGTACTAGTAGACTCTGGTTCTACAAAAAATTTTGTGTCTCTTGAAATGGTGGAAAAGTTGAAGCTACCAAGAAAACAACACCCATATCCTTACAGAATATCTTGGTTAAATAAAGGGCAGCATACTATAGTAGAAGAGTAAGCTTGGGTGGAATTTTAGATTGGAGCCTATAAGGACAGATTATTGTTTGATATTGTTAACATGGATGCATGCCATTTACTTTTTGGCAGACCCTGGAAATATGATCTCAAGGCACATCATGATGGAGTGAAGAATACATATACCATTACAAAGAATGGAAAGGTCATTGAGCTGATACCTTTAGTTGAGCCAAGTCAAGAAGAAGCAAAAGCCGCAGAAGCCAAAGTTATGGTGATGGGTAAGAAAGAATTATTGAAAGAAGTGAAAGAAAAGAAGAGCCCACTCTTTGCACTGATTCTTGTACTCAAGGAAAAATTGCAGAATGATGCTGAAAATCAGACTGAGAAAGAAAATTCAGAGATGGAGTCTTCAAACTTGAAGGTGGAAGTGATAGAAAAGAACAAGGAAAAGGTACCTGACGAAGTGGAACCAATTCTGGACAAGTACAAAGAAATTATAGCTGATGGAATGCCAACAAGTCTCCCACTAGTGCGAGAAATCAGTCATTGCATTGATCTCATACCAGGATCAACACTACCCAACAAGGCGACATATAAACTAACACCACAACAAAATGAAGAAATGGCAAGACAAATTGGAGAGTTTCTAGAGGCTGGTTTGATTGGTAAAAGTCTAAGCCCATGCGCCATACCAGCAATCCTAGCACCAAAGAAAGAAGGAACATGGAGATTATGCACAGATTCAAGAGCACTAAATAAGATCACTATAAGGTAAAAATTTCCAATGTCTAGAATAGAAGATTTACTGGATTGTTTAGAGAAAGCAAGATATTTTTCAAAGATTGATTTGAAAAGCGGGTATCATCAGATAAGAATTATTCTAGGAGATGAATGGAAAATAGCATTTAAGACAAATGAGGGATTGTATGAATGGAAGGTAATGGCATTTGGATTGTCTAACGATCCTAGTACGTTTATGAGGCTTATGAATGAAGTTTTGAAGGATTTTACAGGGAAGTTTGTGATAGTATATCTAGATGACATTTTGGTTTTCAGTGAAACAAAAGAGGAGCATCTGAAACACATAGATTTGGTGTTGAGAAGGTTACAAGAGGAAAAGCTAATGATCAATATTGAGAAGTGTAGTTTTATGCGAGAGGAACTGACATACCTTGGCTTTGTGATCTCAAAGGGAAAACTCAAGATGGATCAAGATAAGGTAAGTGCAACTCTTTCTTGGCCAACTCCCAGAACTATTGCAGCAGTTAGAAGTTTTCATGGTTTAGCCACTTTCTACATAAAGTTTATCAGAAATTTCAGCTTGATTTGTGCACCTATTTTGAACACCATAAAAGGAGGCTAAAAGTGTAAATTTGTTTGGATAGAAGAAGCCAATAAAGACTTTGAACTTCTTAAGCAAAAAGTGGCCCGACAACCAGTCCTGGCATTTCCTGATTTCAATAAAGTCTTTCAGATAGAATGTGATGCAAGCAACATAGCCATAGGAGGTGTTCTTAGTCAAGAGGACAGACCATTAGCCTTTTTCAGCGAGAAGCTCAATGAAGCCAAACAGCTCGATATTCATCATATGATTTGGAAATGTATGCACTTGTTCAATCCTTGAAGAAATGGAGACACTATTTGCTACCCAGGGAATTCATTGTATACACAGATAACCAGGCACTTAGTTTCATCAACAGTCAAGAGAAATTGAATCATAGGCACATGAAATGGGTGGAGACATTGCAAGCATTCACATTTTCTATCAAGCACAAGAAGGGAGTAACAAATAAGGTTGCTGATGCATTAAGCAGAAGAACTTTGACTACGTCACAAATTCAGATGGAAACTAAAGGCCATTTCAAATCTAAAAGGTATGTATGTTGATGATGCTGATTTCAAAGACATTTATCAAGCATGTATTAATCTAGATGAAAGGTACAATAGGGAATATTCTGATTTTCTAGTTCAAGAAGGATTATTGTTCAAAGGAGGACAACTTTGCATCCCAAAGTGTTCAATGAGAGATAATATCATACAGGAGAAACATAGTGGGGCATTATCTGGTCACTTTGGACTGGATAAGACTTTAGAGCTGGTTTGTAGACACTATTTTTGGCCAAAGTTACAAAAGGATGTGTGGAAGTTTGTGGAAGAATGGACGATTTGTCAGAAAGGTAAAAGTAAAAGCACCAATGCAGGATTGTATCAGCCCTTACCTATTCCTTCACGACCATGGGAAAGTATTCGTATGGATTTTCTTATGGGACTACCAAGAACTCGGAAGGGGTATGATAGCATTTTTGTTTTTGTGGATAGATTCAGTAAAATGTCACATTTCTTACCATGTAAATCCACCAAAGATGCATTATACATTGAAGATTTATTTTTCAAGGAGATAGTACGAATTCATGGACTACCACTAAATATTGTTTCAGACAGAGATGGCAGATTTGTGGGTCATTTTTGGAGGACTCTTTGGAAGAAACTAGGCACAAATTTATCATTTTCATCTGCATATCATCCACAGACCGATGGTCAAATAGAAGTTGTCAACAGATCTTTGGGAAATCTATTAAGATGCCTTACAAAACAACATGGAGAAAAGTGGGATTCCATACTTGCTCAAGTTGAATTCTCATACAATGATACAGTGAATAGAAGTACAGGGAAATATCCATTTCAGATTGTGTATGGTACACATCCAAGAGGAATTCTTGAGCTGAGGGAACTTCCAAATACTTTTCCAAGTAGTTCACATGCTGAAGAATTTGCTGAAGCTATTAAAGAGGTCCAACATCAAGTCAAGTTGCAGCTACAGAATTCAAATCAAAAGTACAAAGAAGTTGCTGATCAGAAAAGAAGAGAAGTACAATTCGAAGTTGGTGATTTAGTATGGGTGTATCTAAAGAAAGAGAGGTTACCTCAAAGGAAGAATACAAAGTTACTACCTAAGAAAGTTGGCCCTTGTCAAATTCTGGAAAAATATGGACATAATGCTTACAAAATTCAGTTACCTACAGACATCGGTATTTCACCCATATTCAATGTTTGTGATCTCACACAATATAGAGGTTCTGAAACACAAGCCACACATAAAGATTCAGTAATAGAAGATCTGCAACAACTACCTAAACCAGCACCACCTCAATTGGAGAGAATCCTAGATACAAAAATAAAGAAAACTCGCAAATGACAATACACTCAGTATCTAGTCAAATGGAAGAACAAACCAGTGACAAAGGCTATTTGGATGGATGAGCAACAAATTAGCAAACATGGTTCATCAGTACACGATCTCATCTCAAGTGGACTTGAGATTATTTCTACAAGGGAGTATGCTGTAGTAGCAGAGCACGAAATAAAATAAGAAATGTTTTATGTTTTCAATATTTAAATTTAATGTTTTCAATAAATGTCCTACATGTGGTGGCATACCTAGAGTAGCAGTTCGATGAGCTCTCCAGATATAGCCACCTAGGACCAGGTATAGGTTTTTTAAATTAGAATAGTTTTAATTCATAGATAATGATTGTCAGATTCCAATAGTAGGTAGTAGGCAGTTTTGGATTCTTATCCTTTTCTTGGATAGAAGACGAAAAAAAAGTGGATATTTAAAATGTGGCCTATTGCATGATTGTCAGATTCCAATAATAGGTAGTAGGCAGTTTCAGATTCTTATCCTTTTCTTGGATAGAAGACAAAAAAAAGTTCCTCATCCTTTTATTGGAAAAGGAGAGTTAGTTTTAAATAAGCCGGTTGGCTATGTAAGAGAGGCATTCGAATTTGGGTAATAGAGAAAGTTTCAATTTTTGCCTTAGAAAGGATATAGATAATCGACTATGGATTTTGGTAGCAATTCGATCTTGATCTCTCTTGTCAAAGTGAAAATATATTTTATTTGAGGACATTCCGGGTTAAAGATCTTGGTGTGCGGGTGAAGATAAACTATGGAGATTTATATATTCGGATTAATCCAATCACACATTTGAATAGTTTACTTCATTTTCAAATTCAAAATAATAATACCAATTTTATGTCATTGAATGTGAATAATTATACTTTTTTTAGCCTTTTCCTTTACAAAAGGGTGATACAGGGTTGTGCTTCTACCCTCCTACATTCACACTCTGTGGTCTATGTTTTGATTGTAGGTGCAAAGAGCATTCTCACACAGCAAGACATAGCCATGAATAATGTGCCAATTGGGTATCAAAAGTGTAGGAGTTTGATCTCAATATCAAACCCACCAAAAATTGGTCTGAGGTTAGGAGCTTTTTAAGTTAATGGTTGAGAATAAAAAGGAGGATCCTTCCCCTAATTATCTATTTGTAGGATTGAGATATGAGTGGTTCTTAGATACAACATATTTTTTGACATATGGAAATTTCCTGGAACACTTAAAAGGAAAAGATTGGGGAAGTCTGCAACTTAGAGCCACAAAATGTGTGATCATAGATGACATCCTATATAAGAAAGGCTTAGATGGAATTTTCCTTAGATGTGTCAACGCTGATCAACAAGATAATCTATTACCAACCTTTCATAATGAAGCATGCGATAAAAAAATTTCTTCCACAGCGACTGCTTTTAAGATCCTAAGGAATGGGTACTACTACCCAGGTATGTTCAAATTTTCCTATAAATGGGTAAGAGACTATGAAAATTGTAAAATTATTCACTCGTATACTAGTTGCCCTTGCTTTAAAGTCAACAGTCATTGAAGAACCCATTCAGTAGTGGGTGTTAGAATTTATAGGTCCCATAAATCTAATTTCTAGTATCAACCACACTCATATTCTTACCACCATAGATTACTTTACCGAATGGGTAGAGGCAATGCCAATAAAAGGAACAACATCACAGGTGGTATAGAAGTTCCTAATTGATAATATTTTAACTTGATTTGGGGTACCAATCAAAGTAGCGACTAATAATGCTCAAAAATTTTCATCTCAAGAAATTCAACTTTTTTGTTATAATCATGGAATTTGGTTGTCACATGCATTTGGCTATTTTTCACAAGGAAATGGGTAAGCCAAGTGTATAAACAAGAATTTGATTAATTTCATGAAAAAATTGTTGGATGATAAGGGAAAAGATTGGCATAAGAAATCTATGAAGCAATTTGGGCCGATATAACTTCTCCTAAAAGAGCCATTGGCATGGGCCCTTTTGAGTTAGTTCATGGAGTAGAAGCACAATTATCCCTCCCTTTGGAATATGCTATACTAAATCTACAAAAAGTAATAGAAGGTGAGATTTTTAATATAAGAATGTCTCTTTAAAGTACATGCATAAAAGCTCAAGTATGCTAAACAAGTATACTTGTGTAAATTATAGTAACAAATAAATTTAAACATATAAATTTATATTTACCATAGCATCATATAATGCTTTGTCAATCTAACTAATATCTTCATTATGTAGTGATAGAGTAGCTTGGTCTAGGTTGACAATCTCATCTGAAATCATAGTGGTAAATAGACCCTATCATACTATGGGGGCCTGAGTATGGGAGGGTGCTATAGGAGGGGGGGGAGTGGATGTTGTAGGGTCCTATGTAGGAGGAAGTGCTACATGATCCTGAGTAGGTGTAGGGACAAGTGTTGTAGGGCCCTCTATAGAAGAAGGTGCTGTAGAATGTGTAGGGATATCCTCCTATCTCTATAAGGGCTGTGATCCTACTATGTGTGAGAGATTATGGTTGATGTGTCCACCGATGTAACAAAGAGGAATCCCTATGACTTTCAATAATTCCTAAAATGAATTGAGAAGATTAGATGGTAAATAGGATGCCATACGACACAATGCATCCACATATGATATAGCAGAAACCTCTAGTGGAGATGGTATATCTGCTATCTCATACACATCATCAACTCCTATACTAGAGGATGCAACTATCAAAATGGTACTATGAGATCTTAACATATATCTACCACATCAATATGAAGACATCTCCTATAACTATGTAGCAATTGTGGCAGTGCTAGAATATATCTGAGTCATGACTATATCATTGGGAATAGTCATACCCATAGCAACCATCTATGGAGCTCTCGGCATGACCAAAAGGTTTGGACCCACCATTGCCCATTTATTAATAGGTGTAGGGGTGTCCATAGGTCTAAATCTCTTTAAAAATATACTGAGGCCCTATCTACTATGACCTGTAAAATTGGTATAATTGACATCATGATGTAATTGAAATTTTGCAAACAATTGTTTGTAGAACTAAAGAGGAAACTCATCCTTCTGTGGCCACTGGTGATGCACAACTAACCACCGATGATATATAAATGGTAAAAAAATCTGATCTATACACTTTGGAGCCAAATAACCTCTAACCCTATGCCTATCTATATAAAATGGAAACATACTCTTCACCATAGCCATGGATACCGCTCCATCAATCTATTTATACTTCACAGTGCCAGTGAAACTATGAGAAAGGGAAGAGTAAAAAGTCTCAATACTGATATCATCAAATGGGTTGTAGGTCTCTATCACCTCAATCATATGGCATAACTCATCTCTCATAAAAATAATCTTCTCCCTATAAGGGAGAGTGGTAGAAGCCAAAAGTGTAGAATCTAGATACTCTATAGTAGGAGATAACCTAGCAACATTATCTCTAAATAAATGTTGTCTCTCCTTAGAGGATGATATTGGTCTATGTGTTGTGCCTGACTCAACACTATGACCCCCTCCCTAGACACTATCCTTCCCTAAGGATGTAGGTACTAGATGGCATAATGATATATGCAAAGAAGATCTCTATCTATAAATGCAGAGTTAAGATATATGTAAGTACATATAAAACTAAAAATTAAATTTAATTTAAAACATGTATGTACAAAGTTGAAAGTAACTAAAAAATATAGATCATTTTAATTTAACACACATGTTAAATTTATATATTGAAACTTGATGTATCTAGCTCATGTATGTGAACAAAAAATATGCACCTATTATTAAATAGTACATAGGTTTACTATGTGAATGTTTTCTAAAATGTAATTAGTTTTTAGCTATCTTGAGGTCTTAACAAATTTTTTAAGTTTCATGTACATGCATGTTATTATAGTTTCCAAGTTAAATTCTAAGTTTGAAATTGGTTAAATTTATTTTTTCCAATTTGAAATACTAGTATGTATTATAGTTTAGTTAGATACCTAATGTTTCAAGTTACATGTTAGTTATCCATATAGGTTTGTACTATGCTAATGTTTTCTCAAATGTAATTACTTTAGTTATCTAGTTCTCAACTTGAATTTTCTATGTTTGATGTAAAATCTACATTTATGATTAAATAGATATTTAATTAAAAAATAGTATATAGTTCTTTAAATCTAACATATTGATCTAATTATATTAAAAAAATTAACTAGTCTAAATAATCAACTACTACAACACTTTAATTATAATTAATTAAATTAATAAAACACTTAAAATATAATTAATTTAGTTACTAAAACACATAAAAGACAATTAATTTAACTAATGCTAACATATAATAACTAAAAAAAGAAAAAAAAAAAAAAAACTAAAAACATCACTTACTGGTTATGGCTAAAACACTGTAAACCACTCCCAGAATTTGTAGCAGTGCAAATGACCCTCCACAAGTGATTTTCACTTTTTTATAATACCACTAGGGTTTCAGCCAAAATAATTTTGTCTAAAAGGGTTCTAGTCAAAACCCTAGTTGCCACATAGGTGCAAGAAAGTGCCACATCTATATAGTCAAAGGAGTTATGGCCAAAACCCTTTCGGCTAAAAGTATTTTGGCCATAACCCTCTCATATATCCCAAACAATGACATAGATTTGTGCTTTTACCCCTCTATTTTTCCTTGGGAACTACACTATCTAAGATTCTTCATATAAATAGATAAAAATTTTGTAGTCATCAAGTTCCTATTTTTTTCCATAATCTTTCTAGTCTACAAACTCATCAAATCTTACATTTGCACTTTCAATCATTGTGTTAGTAGCCTTGTTCAAATATTTATTGGATTTTCTCGTAGAAGAGTAAATAAGAAAAATACCTTAGTCACCTTTAGAATCCAATTTCTCATTCCTTGCATCTTTATGAATGTAATAGGATGAAATTATGGATTTGTGTCACCTTTGGTGCTAACTTTATCAATTTGGTGGCATTTAATCTGGCTGGACCACATCCAACCAAAACCACATGACACCATGTAGGCACCAAGTGGCATGTATAGATCCATAGGGATCCAAAATCTGATTGAAACATTGAAAATCATGTAAGCTACAAAAAGAAAAATCCAATAGTCATTTGCATCACACAAGCTTGCTAGAAGTGCGGAGTGGGAAGAGCTACAAGAGTTATTTGGTGAGATTAGACATGCCATCATTTTCTCTCAATTTTTTAATATGTTTTGAGTTTTATTTTAGGTTTCCTTAGGTTAAAATATGGTTTTTAATGTGTATTTTTAATGTAGATTATTTTAAATAGTTCATTTTTAAAATATTATTATGCATTTATGTTTTAAATATTGTAATATTACATAAAGTTTAGAAAAAAGTATTGAAATATAATAAAATTTATACATTATTAAAGAAATTAGATTAATTGTAAAACATTATTTATAGAAAATAGTCAAAAATTATATAGACAATACTAGGAAATTTAGAAATATTAAAACAGTTAGAAACTTCAGAAAATAATAGAAAAAAATTATTTAGATATAATATTAGAGAATTTAAATATTTTTATTTTGTTTTTATTAGTAATCATTATAAATTGTTGTAGGTAAAAGTTTAGAAAGTATTGTAAACTAGTAACTAAAACCATTCGATTGAACTAAATCAAACTCTACTTCTTACTGTGAACACAAATAAATTCTAATTGAAACCTTATAAATTATTGGTAGGTGCAGAACCTAACATTGAATATAATTAAACCACACTATTAAACCTAATCAAACTCGAACTAAAACTTTCACATTGAACCAAATTAGACTCTAACTCCTATATTTAACCTTAAATTCAAATATTCTTACCTAAACCCTAAATGTTAAACCCTCTCTCTCTAGATCTCAAACTTGTAACCCTCTATCTCTCTCTAAGTCCTAAACCTCATCTCTCTAAACCCTAAACTACTCTCTAATCCCATAATCCCTAAACCTCTCTCTCTCTCTCTCTCTCTCTCTCTCTCTCTCTCTCTCTCTCTCTCTCTCTCTCTCTCTGTGTGTGTGTGTGTGTGTGTAGAACTTACATAACTTCATCTCTCTCAACCCTAACCTCATCTCTCTCTTTCTAGATCTCAAACTTTTAACCCTTTGTCTCTCGCTAACTCCTAGACCCCATCTCTCTAAACCCTAAACCACTCTACAACTTGTAAACCCCATCTCTCTAAACCTTAAAGTGATCTCTAACTCCTAAACCTCATCTCTTTAAACCCTAAATCTCTCTCTAAGTCCTAAACCCCATCTCTCTAAGCCCTAAACTACTCTCTAACTCCATTAAACCCCATCTCTTTAAACCCTAAACCACTCTCTAAGTCCTAAACCACATCTCTCTAAACCCTAAACCACTCTCTAATGCTATAATCCCTAAACTTCTCTCTCTATAGAACTTAAATAACTTCATCTCTTCCAAACCTAACCTCATCTCTCTCTTTCTAAATCTTAAACTTTAAAGCTTTGTCTCTCTCTAACTACTAGACTCCATCTCTCTAAACCCTAAACTATTATGTAACTCGTAAACCCCATTTCTCTAAACCCTAAACTACTCTCTAACACCTAAACCCCATCTCCTTAAACCTTAAATCACCTCTAAGTCCTAAACCACATCTCTCTAAACCCTAAACCACTCTAACCCCATAATTCCTAAACTTCTCTCTCTAGAATTTACATAACTTATCTCTCCCAACCCTAGCCTCATCTCTCTCTTTCTAGATCTCAAAATTTTAACCCTTTGTTTCTCTCTACCTCCTAGACCCTGTCTCTCTAAACCCTAAACCACTCTGTAACTCATAAATCCCATCTCTCTAAACCCTCAACCACTCTCTAACTCCTAAACCCATCTCTTTCAACCCTAAATCACTCTCTAAGTCCTAAACCTCATCTCTCTAAACCCTAAACTTCTCTCTAACTCCTAAACCCTAAACCACTCTCTAAGTCCTAAATTGCATCTCTCTAAATCGTAAATTGTTCTTTAACTCCATAATTTGTTAACTTCTCTCTCTCTAGAATTTACATAACATATATCTCTCAACCATAGTGTCATGTCTTTATTTCTAGATCTTAAATTTTTTAACCCTTTGTCTCTCTCTAACTCCTAGACCCCCTCTCTCTAAACCCTAAATCACTTTGTAATACAAAACCCATCCATCTAATTCCTAAATTGCTCTATAACTCTTAAACCCCATCTCTTCAAACCCCAATGACTCTCTAATTCTTAAACCCCATATCTCTAAACCCTAAACTTCTCTCTAACTCCTAAAACCCATCTCTTTAAACCCTAAACTACTCTCTAAGTCATAAAGCACATCTCTCTAAATCATAAATTACTCTCTAACCCCATAATTTCTAAAATTCTCTCTCTAAAATTTACATAACTTATCTCTTCCAATGCTAGCCTCATCTCTCTCTTTCTAGATCTCAAAATTTTAACCCTTTGTCTCTCTCTTGCTCCTATACCCCATCTCTCTAAACCCTAAACCACTTTGCAACTTGTAAACCCCATCTCTATAAACCCTAAATCCCATCTCTTTAAACCCTATACCACTCTCTAACTCCTAAACCCCATCTCTCTTAACCCTAAACTTCTCTTTAACCTCATAATCCCTAAACTTGTTAATTAAATTTGATTTGTGTGTATTACTGAAAAAAATCTAATGTAGTTAACATTTTTTTATATGTTGTACAATAGGTTTTTTGAGCAAGATTTGTTTAGTGTGTTTTGATTCAATTAGTTTATATAATAATTTGTGTATATATGTATATGTATGCATGTGTAGATCTCTATTATCATCTTTCTAGTTTTGTTTGTTTGTATCTTTCATCATTATGGCATTAGGGGGTAGTGATTCTAGAGAGGCCAGTGTACATGGTTGTCCCTGTAGTGGTTCATCCCATAGATTGACTACTAGTATCCAAGATAGGGAGAGATTATTCATGGATACTATTCAACACTTACAGAGCATACATGATACTATTGATCAGAGTCTATAGGCTTCACCTACCCTAAATCATAGAGATAAGGTGACTATGATTAGAGATGAGTTGATTGACATGATGCACATTGTTAAGGGTTTTATCCCTTGTGATAGTGTTATTTTTGACACATTTTATAGCACTCTATCTAGAAGTGTTAGTGGTGGTTTAAAGTGGAGGGAGATAGATGAGATGGTCTCAGTGGAGAGTGTGAAGATCATGTTCCCAAATTATTGACCTTTGAAAAAGGTTAGAGGGTACCATGCTATGAGGTGTATTGATCCATTGGTAGCAACTTGAACATGTATCCTCATTGGTTAGCTATACATCACATTGATATCCCTAGGCATGCTAAGTAGGGTTAAAATGTCTTCTCAGATAAATTTAGACATCTAGATGCTCTTGCACCTATTAATAAATAGGCATTGATTGGTCCAAACCTTTTGGTGATGCCAAAATGTTTGGAGTTAGTTGTAGTTAGAGATAGAGCAGAAGATGATATAGGGAGAGATGTGTATGAGAGGATTACCACTATCACTACCTAGGTGTAGGAGATGTCTTCTAACTGAGTGCACAGATACATGACACAGTCATGATTTACATCTATAGGTGGTCACACTGCTGCATCATCTTCAAGCGATGATATGTATCATGAGTTTGACATCCCATCTCTAGTAGATGTCTCCATGGAATCTTCAATAGACTCCTTGTGGGCTATCAATACATGTGTTTTTCCATTGATCTACCTTTATCCTATCAAGCTATTCAATTGTTGATCGAACAACTACTTAGTGCAATGCCATCATATGTGAGTGGTATCATTGGAGGTACATTAGAGGCATAGGGTGTTTAGGGACAAGAGGACATATATGTTACAACTAAAAATCCACCAAAAACCACAATTGAGGATGATGTAGCCCCCCTACTAAGGTAGGTTCTTACCCACCACAACATTCATTGTTCACAAATATGCTCACAGATGCTACACTTAACATAGAAGATATGACCTTTAGTGATATATACTTGAGTGAGATAGGTAGGCATATATTTGCAATGACAATGGTATATGGGGACTTGCAAACACCTATGAAACTTATACAATAGGAGACACAGGTAGATCTTTACAAACATGTCTATTTAATTGGATCTAAAAATCTTATATTTAAAACTTTAGTAAAGTATAACTTGTGACAAATTTGTTTCTTCTATTGTACACAGATTGCATCTACAGCTCGTGAGGGTGGAGATGGAGAGACAACTAACAACCCTAGTCATCTTGAGTTGAAGGTAACTTTAATTGTTCTTATGTTATTAATTATTGAATTTATACACATGCTCATGATACATTTGTTCTTATATTGGACACAAGGTTTGAGATCTCATCCGAGTTGATCACATCATGGAGCATGACATAACCATGTTTGATATTCATATGTGTCATATACATGATGTTTGATATTGATTTATGATGATAGATCATTTCGATTTACAACTATGAGACATTTTACATTTACAACATGCTCATATTTGACATTTTTCATATTAGCATGAGTTATCTAACCATTTCTATTTATAGTAGAGATATATGATATTTTGATGAGTTATGTGACCATTTACATTTATAGTTGACATATTTGATTTTTAATGAGTTATGTGACCATTTACATTTATAGTTGACATATATGATTTTTTCATGAGTTATGTGACCATGTTAATATGTAATTGATATATTTTATATTTATATTTATAGAATATCTTTTAGGTAAATGTGGAAACATGTTTTTGAAATATCTCCTACATTTTTATTTAGATAATTGTTAATGTGCCATAAATTTATGTGTTCTATAAATTAATGAAAGTAAGTGTTACATAATTTTCTAGGTGTGTTGTAAAAGTGTCTAGCAAATTTAAATGTAAATAGAAATAAATAAATTATTGTTTAGATAATTGTTAATGTGTAATAAATTTACATGTTATATAAATTAATAAAAATAAATCATACATCATTTTTTAGGTGTTTTGTAAAGGTGTATAGATATTGAAAAAACAAAAACATCTGTTGTCAAAATATCAGTCAAGTTTGTTATTAGTGACATACACTTATTTAGATTGTAGATAGCTATAGAGCTTATTAAATAGATAACAGTGTTTGCAAAGCATTTCAATTATTGCCAAGTTCTATAGTTGCTACCAAGTCCTTTGGACACATTCCAATGTTTACTAAGTAGTTACAATTATAGTGAAAATCAACAATGTAAACCATGCATCTCAGTGAATGCCGAGTTTACCAGTGCAAACCAAGCTATGTAGTCCTTACTGAGTTTGTAGTTTATGTGATGCAAGTCCAATGTTAACTGAGCTATTCAGTGTTAACCAAGTGACTTAGTTTATACCAAGCTCAAGGTGAGAGTGTTTATCCAGCTATGTAGAGGTAAACAAGTGATCTAGTTTATATAACGAGTTTCATAATATCACTGAGTCATCAATGTAGACTAAGTTCAAGACTACTTGAAAGTGATCAGTACGAACTAAGCTTCTATGTCTATTGAGTGCATGACAATTTCGAGCATTAATAGTGAATGTCGAGTATCAAAACATCATTGAGTCAGTCTTTAGAGCCCAAGTGTCTACACTTGAGCTAACTTTGTAAAATTTGTGTAAACTTGTATGGTGGCCAACTTTGTAATTTGTATAATTGGATTGGTATATATGTAGCTTATTGTATCACATCCAATTTGAGTTGTAAAGATGCATATTTAATCTTAAGAGAAGAGTAAAAAGTGTGAATTACAAAGGCTATAGTAGTATAAGGAGCAACAAAGATTCATCTATCATAGCAAGGTCATTTGTACACTTAAAGGAATCTTATTCATCAAATCAAGTTGTAGATCAGAGATAAGCTATTATATTGTCCTAACAGGTGGATCAGTCAAATCCTTCAACAAGGTAGACCTAGCAATCTTTTGTAAATCTCTTTATCAAGTGCATACTTCATCATATGTTTGTAAATCCCTTCACAAGGTGGACCTAGTAGTCCTTATTGCTCCTAATTGGGTAGATCATCATAAGTAATCAAATGTAAGCCTTAACAAGCCAACTTTATATTATAGTATTACAACTTGTGAGTATCATGCCCACTCTAGTTTATTTTTCTATTGGAAGGTTTTTGGGTCACCAAATCTTTGTGTCATGGTGCTATGAATACTTTCATGTTTTGAGTTTCTTATGCACACAATTAGATCATATTATATGTGATGGATTAAATGCTAATTGGACTATTGGAATAAGAGTTGAAATTGTAGAAGTTTTAGAAATTATTAATTCACCCCTCCCCTCTCATTAACTTAGCCTAGTTATGAATGTTTCCAAAAATTAGTATTAGAGCTTTGTAATTCTTAGGAGAAAGTTGAACAGCTCGAGTAAAGATCAAGGCCATGGAGGAATTCAAATTTAACAAAGCAATTAACAATGAGAAGCTAGATTTGGAAATGGCTATTTCCCAACTCAAGAAGGCAAAGGAGAAACTCTCTCAGTCCCTGAAAAGAATAAAATAACTTGCAATTCAAATTGTTGGTGTAAACAAATATTCACTATTTACATTTAAGTGTATTTAGGTCAATGCATTATTTTATTATTTCTTAGGTGAGACACTTATGAGTTTACATACTCTTATGAGTTGTCATGTTGACAACACTAGAGTAAGCAACTCTAATTCAACACATGGTGTCTACAACATTAGAGTTTACATAATTAACTGAGTTGTCATGTAGACAACACAATTATTCACACTCCTATTTTGGCACATGGTGGCTACAACATAATTTTGCATGCGACAACTTTGTAGGCTTATTCTCTAATCATCACACTTACTCTTATGCCAAATGGAGGATAATCCACTCCTAGTGGACATGTTCTTGGTTGTAAGACTTATGAGTATGTTGATTTCTATGATGTCCCCATCTTTCAGCAACTAAGTGGAGTTTGAAGCCTTCACATTCTCCAAAGACTAAGTGGAGCATAAGAGGAAATTAAATTAATTTCCTATAAAGTCATTAAATAAATTAAAATTAAAAGATGACTTTATATTTAATTAGTTTAATTAATTATTTTATTACAAGGGAGAAGTTTCTAGAGTGTGTATTAATTATTGGGAAGGGGGAAGCCTCTAGTAATTTAATTTTCTAGAAGCACAATTAACTATTGTATTGCAAGGGAGGAGTTTCTAGAGAGTGCATTAATTATTGGAAGAAGGAAGCTTCTAGTACTTGAAATTAATTAATATTTGATTTCCTTCTAGAAGGGTGTAGGAAAAGTATAAATAGAGGTGGAAGCTTCATTGTTTAGCATTAGATGATGGTGAATTGCATTTGATAGTAACTTGGATGTATAATTCTTTTCTTGGCATTAGAGGACATTCATCCTCTCTTGTGACATTCTAGACATCATTCCGTTTGGGGTTTGGCCTTTGAAATTCATTGATATGTATTTGATTTTATTAGTTTGAGAACTAATAATATTTTAGTAGTAGTCCAATTTTCCATTTACATGAATTCCTATGTTTTGATTAAGTAAAGATAGGCTTTGAAGGACCCAAAAACTTACAATGGCGGTGTTCTAGAGAGCAGCAAGAGAAAAGAACAATACTGAAAAGAAACCATAAACAACATGAAACAGACCTCAGTAAACAAAAAAGAGGTCACAAAAGATAGTGCTCGAAAAGATAGCAAAAGTCCAGCAAAGGTATAGTAACTAGCCAGCTAAGGAGTATTAATCAAATTCACAGTGTGGTCCACCATGGTTTCAGAAATAGCTTTTGCGTAATCTTTCTTACTGGTTTCCTCAATCTTCTTCGAATGGTCCCAAGTATGCTTGCTAGGTCCTTGAGAATCAGTCCCCAAGGGAAAATCTTGGCCTTTATCTTCTTCATTCTTCTTCAGGAAATTAATCATATTATCCACCAGTTGTTTAAGTTGTTTATCCATGTTACCCAACTTGGTTTAAGGTTTTGACACCTTCTCCTAGATACTACTAATGTCCTTGTCCATAACCATTTGATTAGCATCCATCATAGGGATCTTGTGCATTATATTTTTCACTCCTTCTGCATTCCTATGACCTTCGAAAGCCTATCAATCTATTTTCCTAAGGTTCTTTCCCCTCTATTTGTTTTGCTCAATTGATCCATTTCCTTTTTTAGCAACACCATTTTATGCTTGAGGATGCCAATGTCCTTCTAAATAGAGCTAGGGTTACCAAATAGGCCTTTAGAGGACCCTACCCCACCCTTGAAAAAATCACCCCCATCAGATTTAGACCCCTATTCTATGTCATTATCATAGTCAGAATCCTCATTCATCTTATTGATAATTTTATTATCCTATCACTACATAGACTTCCTTCTCCTATCCAAGTATTGAGCCAGAGGCTCATCATCGAAATGAGGAGAAGCCCTCTCATCATGACAACCATTGCCCTTTCCTTTGCTACCTCCCCTATTTTTGATATGCTCTTTGACAATTTCTTTGACATAATCACTTTCCCTTTCCTGGTTAGAATCTTCCTTCTTAACAAAAGCTGGGTTAAAATAAGAATTACCTATCTTAACTAGACAATTTATTTCCTATTCAATCTCGACAAAGTCATCAATTAATTTATCCAAGATCTTCCTTTCCCTATAAAAATTCATCCTGTCCAAATCCAAACTAGTAGCCTCTGCGATGATCTCTTCGAAGACTTCCATCCTCTAGTTCCTGACCAACATTGAACCGTCCTTACAAGATTTAATGAACTGGTGCGTGATTTCAAGGTTATTACCTTTGATTCTCTACATGTAACCATTAAAATTGCCACACCTAAGGATGTCCCAAAGCTCTAGTTTATTCCTCCATTCCACACAACTAGGTGGTTTGACCTGTTTCCTCTTTCCCCCCATTATCTCTACAACACATGCACTAGTTTTCTTGCACTAAAGACCCCGAAACACTATGCAATCCCCAATACCTAAGCACAAATAGAAAGAAGCAACCCATAATCCATGTGAGCTTCCCATATTTATAAAAATGATTGCCGACCTCACTCCAAAGGAGATAAAATCATAATTCATTGACAACATCATTATTAAGGGATTTTTGTTGGGATTTCCATTTGTCATAATTAACATGCTCATAGCCATTAGTAGGTAAAGTGTCATATGACTCCCATATGATCTTTTGATCATTACAATGTGTAATATTCAAAGCCCAATTGGTTAAACCATTGGATTCCCTATAATTATGTGATATTATGCAATTTTGGAATGAATTAATAATAAAACAAGCCTTAGAAATAATATTGCTAATGGTCCATGAAGGTGGGTTAATTTTCTTTAAGTAGTTTATGATATTAAGGGAATCACCTTCAATCTAAATGTTCTTCAAATTCAAATATATAGCATAAATAAGACCATAAAGTGCAGTAGAGGCTTCAACCACATGATTGGTTTGACACCCCAAAGGTATAGCCATACCACCAACAAAGTCACCATTAGAATTTCTAATCACCACTCCACAACCAGCGATGCATGGGTTCCATTTCAAGGCCCCATCAAAGTTAATCTTAAACCAGTTTGTTGGAGGACAATCCCATCTTGCACTTTCTCTTGGGTTAGGATCCTTTGTTTTCAAAATCAAGTTCCTCATGTTGCAATTATTAATCACCCCAACCTCTCACTCATTAGAAGGTTGCTGTCCCATACCACATATTTTGATATTTTCATGAAAAAGTACCTCGATTTTATGAAAAACCTAAATTGGATTGGATTCCATCCCTCTAAAGATCCTATCATTACATTCCTTTCATTTACCCCAGCAAAGATAAGGAAGGATAAAATCCCACAATTATCAAAGAATTCTTGGAAGGAACTTTCCAACAAGAGAAGAATAGCTAGATGGAAGCATGAGAGACCTAGTCCATGTTCATTAAACTCCAAATTTTATCCCAAACTTGCTTGGTAAAGGAATAATGGAGCATAATATGGTCCATCGACTCCCTGTCTTTGTTGTAAAGAACACATCAATTAACAATGAAAACCCCCTCTTCTTAAGATTTTCAATAGTTAAAATTTCATTTTATAGAAGAATCCAAAAAAAGATATTAAATTAGGAGTTGTACCTTTCACCCAAGCCATAGCCTAGCAAGGTACATCATGATCCTTAAAAGAATTAGTGTAGGCTGATGAAATAGAGTACACACCACTAGGATAATCTATCCAAATAAGAACATCCTCTTCATGGTTCAAACAACAAGCATTCAAGCATTTAGCAAGCTCTATCAAATTTAGATTCAACCTAAGAAGATTTACCCACAAATCATCCTTCTAGTAATCGCTAGTTAGAGTATCAATCTAATTCTTGCACTACACCATAAACCCATTGATGACATGAAGAAATAGAAGTCTTATTAGCCCTTTTTGTGAACATTTGTCTAAACATATTGAACTTTATCATCCTTTAGTATAAATGTTTTTGAACTTTTGAAGTATAAAGTATGGACATAGGGCATAAAAATGACAATTAGAATTATATCTAAAAAGATGATCATTTTGTGGAAGAAATCTTTCTTCATGAATGTTTGATATGGGTAGATCTTCCTATAGCTGAAGAGATTGCAAAAATTGTTAGTTGAATAATTAATGCCTTTTCTTTATAAGCTAATAAATGAAAATAAATGTTTGTGGGAAGTCTTGTGTGTATTCAATGTTGATCGTAAGGATACAAGCTGAGTGAGAGTTAAACAAACTATAAAGGAATAGCACTAAGGCATTAATGATATTAAGGAGAAGTGTTATGACACTGTTGTAGCTAGAAGACTTGGCAGCAAAGTCAGAAGGGACCTATTTTAATGAATAACAAAGTAGGACCTAATAAAGCAATTGAGCAAGGAAGCAAGCATCAAAGCAATCAGTTAAAAATGCAACACACGATACCTAGATTCCTAGAAGCTGTTTGAAATGAGATAAAAAAGTAGATCTAGATCTAGCATTTTCTATGATCTCTATATTTGTGGGGAATTTAAGGGAGAATTAATGTCTTTCCAATTGCATGTTTGTAGTCTTAAGTTGTAACTGACTTTCCTTCATGAGAAAGTCGTAGTTTTAGGAGTTTGTTGTTCTTCCCTCCCTTTAAATAAAACCTCATCTTTATCTATGAGGTTAAGTAGTGAATAGAAAGACAGAATTGGTAGACATCTTATTGTTTTTCCCAAGTTATTGTAATACTGCATATTTGATGAATACATGCCTTTAATGAGTTTCTACACTTTTATCTGAGCTTATCTTTCCTTCATTCTTCCATGGGGGCCCATGCAGAAGGTGGAGTTTACTTTAGTAAGTAGGAGTTAGACTTAGTTTTCTAAGTTAAGATAGAACTGTTGTTCCTGTAGCCACTAGAAACAAAACCAGTCACTGTTTGTATAGCAGTAGGTGCATAGATGTATGGCTAAATAATTAGAATTTCCTTCCAAGTATTTGATAGTTGTCTCTCCTTTGGATAAATTATATTTCCTTAATGGTTATTGCATTCAAGGTAGTAATGACTTTGAGTGAAAACTAGAGCATATACTATGCAGACATCATCTCAAGTTCACGCTCTCGGATTGACATTTAATGAAAATGAACATAGTACTTTGGTAGTAAGGGATGCCCAATCCTATAACTAAAAAGGTGATATATTGATTAGACATATTTTTGTTGCCATTTCTGGGGATGGTGTTAGTCTAGTATTCACTATTGAGTCATTTAGTTTCATTTTTAGCATTCTAGCATGCATAGAAGAAGAGATCACCTTGGAAGATTTCTTCCCAACTTCAATTAGGAAGATCCTTTTTATCCTGACCCTAAAGAAAGAGAAGAGAGAGAAGAAATAGAAGAACTATTTGAGAACATATTTGTAGAAGTACCAAAACAAGTACAATCACCAACCACACCTAAAGAATCCTTCCATTTGAATAATCTTTTTGTTGAGCCAGAATATCAAGATAATCCATTAGCTCTAGTCATTTATTAGCCACCACTAGGACATCTACAAATGGCAGAAGCTTAGCTGACCTATCCCTTTCCAATTCCTCCTTAGCAGGGTAATCAAAATCTAAAAAATATACCTTTAGCTACCCTACCTAAATTTTATGGCCTTATTATTGAAGATCCAAAAACTTTTCTCTTCAAGTTCAACATCCTTTGTCAAAGTTATGACTACACAACTATTGCTCATATGCTGAAATTATTTCCATCAACTCTCAAAGAAGCCACATTGAGATGGCTCATGAGTCTAGGTGCCAATGCTATGATAGATTGGCCAACTATGAGTAACCTGTTCCTTAATAAATATAAGGAATATTGTAGAGGCCATGATTTGAAAGCAGATGACATTTTTAAAATGTCACAAAAGGAGGATGAGACTTTGGAGGACTATGTTGCCCAGTTCATGTTTAACCTATAGCGCAACACACAACATCAGCTGAACAAGGAGTCTCAAAAGCATCTCTTTCTGAAAGGAGTACATAACAGGAGCATGGAAGCTTTAGACATAATGGCTGGAGGTGATATTACACATAAGACATGGACTAAAATCCAAAATATTTGTTTGAACTATTCCAGAGTAACAACAAAAAAAGGACAAGGTTTGAGGAACTTACTCCAAAAAACTCCTGGGGTGGGAGTATCTAAGACAAAACTGTCAAACCTCTTGTCAGATTTCAAGCAAGACATCATTAATGATGTTGCTACACAATTGGATACCATGCAAGCATGAAGGAAGAAGGAGGATGCTAATAGTATGTTGGCAGAATATTGCCCCCATTGCAGAGAAAAGAGATGCAACTGCTGATGTAAGCCTATTGCTAGCTTGGAATCACAGCAAGTGCCTACTAAGTTCAAAGAAATTGATGAAGATGGGGAAGTCCTCTATGTTGCTCAATGAAGGTCATGGGCTTCAAGATCAGGTATTCCTCAAGACCCACTCCATAATTATAGTGGTAATAGTCAATGGCAACAATAGCATTGTAATTATAATCATTGGTAGGAACCTAACCAAGGTTGGCAGCAGCCTAACCAAGGTTGGTAGTAGCCTAGTCAAGGATGGCCATAGTCCAACCAAGGTTGGCACCAACCTCAGCAGGGTTGGAAACAACCTCAGTAGGGTTGGTAGTAAACCTAGAATTAGCAGCAGCACCAACATCAACCTGCCTTGACTCAACCTCCTCAACAACAAGCCTTAATGCCTCTTGTAGCCAATACAGTCCCTCCAAAACAACCATAGTTACCTGTACAACCTGCAGCTAATCCTAATAATGCAAAACCTTCAGCCTAGCAACAAAGTTATTCCATTACCCTGAATGATATCCATCTAAGATCTAGAACAACACTTGCCTCACCTCAACAACCCATTATAACAGAAATAGATGATACAAATGTTGAGTCAGTTCAAGAACTTGCCACCACTATTTCTCCTGTAGCCATGACACCACCATTTCCTAGTAGGTTAACAAAGGAAACCCTGCCAAGTGAAAATCAAGCTGCAGTAGACTTACTTGAGTAACTCAAGAAAATGATGGTAAAAATTCCCTTACTTGATGCAATAAAGGAAGTACCTATATATTTTAACGCTATCAGAGAAGCCTGTGTTAAAAAGCTAGGAAGGGAAAAGAAAGACCCAAAGACTATCCATGTCCTTGGACAACTTTCTGATATTATGCTTGATAACTCCAAAATACCTATGTATGTAGACCCTAGAAGCCCAGTAGTGACCCTCACCTTTCAAAGAGTGCAAGTGCAGAATGTCTTAATAGACCTAGGAGCATCCATCAATGTAATGACCAAGGAAGCAGTGTCCAAATTAAGCATCATTGGTCTCAGGCAAACACCAACAATCTTGCAACTAGTAGATAGTTCTACCATCATTCCTGATGGTATGCTAGAAGATGTCACTATCACATTACATTCATGGCAGTATCTAATTGATTTTGTCATAATCTCTCCAAAAACTAGTACTGTGGGATACCCTATCATTTTAGGATGATCATGTTTAGCCACAATAGATGCTTATATTGCATGCCGATAAGGGAAAATGACTATCTTAGATGGAATGACCACTAAAAATTTAACCTTGTATTTTCTCGGTCAACCTTTGCGACATGATGATAAAGTTGTCTGGCCAAATATGGATGAATCTGATATGGACATAGATTCTATTCAACAATTGATGACGATCTCATAGGACTCATTCATAAACATTAAAGAAGAAGATGATGTCACTTCTTCTATCATATTGAATGAGTATGGAATACAACTTGAGACATCTTCTAAGAAAAAGTGTGTTTTAGAAAGCACTCTACCTTTATCTGCTAAACTGCATTATTCTGAGTCTGCACAACCTATGCATGCACTCCTGCCACATGAGATAGATTCACAACCAATAGTGAAAATTTCAATGGCTGAAAAAGTAGTCAAAACAACAATCATTCTAGGAAGAGAATTAAATATAAGCAAGTCCTTATCTCAGGAACAACATCATGATACCCTGTAGCTATTACAAAAGCACAAAGATGCTTTTTCTTGGGAGTATACAGATATGAAAGGTTTGGATCTTGCAATCTGTACCCATAGAATTTATATTAGTCTAGATTATAAACTTGTGAGACAACCTCAGCGTAGGATAAACCCAACATTAAGGGATATTGTCAAAAATGAATTGCAAAAGCTACTCAATGTTGGCTTCATATATCCTATTTCAGATAGCCAATGGGTGTCACCATTGGTTATTGTTCCCAAAAAAGGGGGCAAATGGTGAGTCTGCATAGATTATAGAGAACTTAACTTTGCTACCAAGAAGGATCATTTTCCATTGCCTTTTGTTGATCAAGTTCTTGACAATCTTGCAGGAAAAAAATATTTTTCATTCTTGGATGGATTCAATGGTTACAATCAAATCCAGATAGCACCAGAGGATCAGGACAAAACCACATTCACGTGTCCATGGGGAACATTGGTTTATATTGTCCTACCATTTTCTTTGTGCAATGCACCTACAACTTTCCAAAGAGCTATCATTAGCATTTTTTCTGACATATCTGTAGATTGTTTAGAAGTATATATGGATGACTTCACCATAAATGGACAAACATTTGAAGAAGCCAAGCCAAACATGGACAAGGTTTTACAAAGATACAAAGACTACAATTTTTCTTTAAATAGTGAAAAGTGCTTTATAATGATGCAAGAAGGAGTGGTGTTGGGACACTTTATTTACCCTAAAGGAATTGAAGTAGATCCAAAAAAAATAGAAGTCATACATACATTGGCTGTACCAACTAAACTGAAAGAAGTCAGGAGTTTTCTAGGTAATGTAGGATATTATCGGTGTTTTATGAAAGATTTCAGTCAAATTGCAGCACCTTTATATAAATTGGTTTGAAAAGATGCAAAATTTGTATGGGAGTCAAAGTGTACAAAAGCTTTCCTACAACTTAATGAAGCCCTCTCAATAGCACCAGTGCTTCGAGGATGAAATTGGGAGTTACCTTTTCACATACATACAGATGCTTCAGATCATGCCATTGGAGCAGTACTTGGCTAAAAGATAGATTTGTAGAACATGCAATTTACTATATTAGCAAAAATCTTCAAGGAGCCAAGTATAACTGCACTGTGATAGAACTGCTTGCTATAATTTATGCTATAAATAAATTCAAACATTACATTATAGGATACCAAATATTTGTACATATAGATCACTTTGCTATCAAATATCTGATGAACAAGCCATCAATCTCTAGACGATTGGCTCGATGGTTGTTACTAATGCAAGAATTTGGCATCACCATTATTGACAAGCCAGGAAAAGAAAATGTTGTAGCTGATTTCTTGTCTCCACTTCAAACACTTGATGATCCTACAGCCATAGAAGATAGCTTTCCTGATGAGCATCTCTTCCTTTTGTCAACACAAAACCCTTGGTATGCTGATATTGCCAACTATCTAACTACTGGCGAAATTCCTCCACATTTTTTTGCAAAAGAAAAATGATTGCTAGTAGAAAAGAGTTTTAATTTCTCATGGATATCAGGATTCATGTTTTATACTGGACCAGACCAAGTAACACGAAGATGTCTCAAAGAAGATGAAACATATGATGTTCTTCATGCTTGTCATGATGAGCCCTGTGGTGGTCACTTTTCTAACAAATGGACTGCATTAAAAATTATGGATATAGGTTATTATTGGCCTAAACTTCACAAAGATGTGGCTCAACATACAAAAAAATGTGATAAATGTCAAAGAATGGGTAGAACGACAAAAATAGGTGAAATGCACCTACAACCACAGATAGTAGTAGAACCATTTGATAAATGGGGAATTAATTTTGTTGGCCCTATTAAACCACCATCAGAAGGGAAAAGTTACATATTGGTTTGCACTAATTATGTTACTAAGAGGGCTAAAGAAAAACCCATGAAGCATCCTCCTGACAATAATGTTGCCAAATTTCTATACGAATGTATCTTTATCAAATTTGGTGTTCCAAGAGAATTACAATCAAATCAAGGGCCTCAATTCACATCTAATCTCATAGCAACACTCATGGAGGAGTATAAAATTTGGCATGGCAAATCATCTCCATATCATCCACAAGCCAATGGACAGGTAGAAGTGACAAATAGAGAGCTTGAACATATTCTCACTAAAATAGTATCTTTGCATCGAAAAGATTGGGCAGTTAGAATTCCTAAAGCCTTATGGGCATACATCACAACATGGAAATCCACTATTGGGTTTACACCTTTTCAACTCTTATATGGGAAGACGGTTGTTATGCCCATTGAATTTGAACATAAAACTTTGTGGACAGCTTTGGAACTCGATATCACCCTTCTTGTAGCACAATAGGATCAAATTTTGCATCTCAATGAGCTGGATGAATGGAAAAAATCAGCTCTTCATAACATAGAATTAATTCAGAGTCAAAGAAAGCAATGGCATGACAAATTCATTAAACACAAAGAATTTTTTGTTGGTTATTGGGCGCTCCTGTATGATTCACGATGTCAACATCACCAAGGAAAATTTCAAACATGATGGCTTGGTCCTTATGAAATTATTACAATTTTTAACAATGGAGCAGTTGAACTATCAACAATTGATCTGGTCAAGTTCAAACTCCTAGTTAATGGATATTGCCTAAAGTTATATCATAAACTAGCAACTAGGGAAGAATTTCTTTAACAGTTCACCACAACAAAAACATCTCTTCCTGTAGCCACTTCATCTGAGTCTCCCACTCAGACACCTGTAGCCCCTTGAATTTATTTTCAATGCCTTCATGATAAAATTTTTGCACTCATACAAAAATTCATTCCTTTTCCACCACATTCCATCCCATCTTCTTGTCTTTCCATCATCATGCCATCTCACTTTCTCTCGTATAGAAATATTTAGACCATCCTTTCTATCACACCTCAGGTCAATCACATTTGAACCGTTTGCATTTATTTAATTTAATATTTATTTAGAAAAGCATGTTATTTCAATTTTCATAATTTGCAATCTTTATGATCTGGTGGGACCTAGTCTCTGCTAGGTTGGGGGGAGGAAAAATCAAAATCATGAATGCAAAATCAAGGAAATCTTAAGTTGGCTTGTAGGATGTATGGGGAAGGGTCATTTCAGTAATGAGCTACCACCCCTTTGTACTTCCAAAATGTGTGAAATAATGTAAAGAAGGCTAACTATTAAATCATGATTTCACATAACCCCTCATTAATATGGCGTATGTTTTTTGAGCACGATCTTTATCCTCATTATGGTTTGGTGATTAAAATGCCACCATGAAGTACTAAAGGATGTGATGTGAAGTATTTCAATTTCCCTTTGTTGAAACCCTTGTAGCTATCACCGCCCATACTTTCAAAATCACTTGCAGTGAATTTGCCTGTACTAGTATTTTTTTTTTTGAAAACATGGGTGGAGAACCTCAATGGCATTAACTAGAAGACCATAGAGTCTTACTGGCAGACCTAGCAACATTTAGTTTGTTTCAACAATGAGTTTGGCTAGCTTATTGTCTCAGTTTGAAGCAGTTTGATAAGAAATTGTGCTCCAATTTCATAATACATTAAGGGATGGATATGCAATTGTTAAGGGCATTCAGATAGAATTCACCAAAGAAGTGGTGGCAGAAGTTTCTGGTTTGTCCACAAATGGAGAACGTTGGACAGAGGACATGGATGCATGACAAGAAAAAGAGTAATTCTAGGTACCTAGAGATCCTCAGTTGGAGGAAAACAAAAACCAAGGTACATTATGATTATCTCTCCCTCTGCAATTCATCCACCTTGCTAAATTTATCATAAGATATTTTACTTGTGAAGGAAGATATTCCTATTTTCATGCTATTCATTTCAAAATTTTGAGTGGTTTGCAGCATGGGGATTGTCCTGTAAATATTCCGAGTTTCCTTTATAATATTATCAAAAGGAAAGCTACCTAGTCAGTATCCCACAATTGCTTGATTAGGGCTATAATTGAAAAGGAATTGACTAGGCAGCACTTGGGAACATGGGAGGATTTTGTAAAACTAAGGAAAGAGGAACCTAAAAGGGGTGGACCTAAAGGGCAAGGAGTAGGGACAAGAGAGAAAATTGCTGTAGGAGTCAGGAAAGTAGTATATAGAATGGCTCAAGAAGCTTTGACTTCTGCTTCTATACCTAAAACTATAAAAAGGAAAATTCCAACTGCAGAAGCCTCAACTTCTAGGAAGAGAAAATCATGCACAAGTGTTGTAGAGGAAGGTTCAGAAGAAGTATCTCTAGTATCACAAGAACCTGCACTTAACCCAAATAAGGGGAAATCTGTCGATAAGGGCAAGAAACCAATTTCTACTCCACGATAAGTCAGCAGAATCTTTGGGGTAAATTTGAGAATTGAACCTCTTGCACCACCTGTTGAACCTCCTATACCACCTATTGATGTTGAAACTCCAGTACCTACACCTGCACGATCACCAAAGCACACAGCACCTACTCCTGAACATGAAAATGATCTTGAGGAAATTCTCACAAAACCAAATAGCCCTATTAATGTTGATAGTGACATGAAGTCCTTAGAGGAAATAGTGTCCGGCGTTGGACAACTAGTAGAGAAAACTGATAATCTACCACCAGAGCAATATCCATCTATTGCACAAGAAATGGTTCTGGAAATTGTTGAAACATTTCAAGTTAAAATGACTATTGCATCCTATCCTACAGCCATTGCCCCTTTAGAAAAAGTTGATAACATTATTGCATGTCAAAATAATAGCTTTGTTGAATGTCAGCATTCCTAGGTTGAAAGCACTAATAATTACCATCATCCTGAGCACCGCCTTGAAGATTATAGACCTTTTGTCTATCATCATACACCACTGGACATTTCTACACTATCAATAGCTAGCTTTAGTTTGTACCAATAGTTTCAATGGGAAAAAGAAAACTAGGATCTAGAAAGGAAGCAGTTTCTCAGAACTATCAGGGAAAGAGCACAAAAAATTAAAGAGAAGGATAGTGAAATTATGGTCCTATAACAATGTGTCATGAAGATTACAAAGCTCATTCTAAAGCTTGTAAATTGTAGGTCCCCATCTCTAGTCTACACACTATTCCTAAGGGAGAAAATGATTAATTTTTAGTTGTCTCGAATTACTCGGGGGTTGAACCCTTCCTTACATATTCCCCAAGAATTTTATGCAACATTCAATTCAGTTCTGATGACTCTGCAGAATCTCCTATGTGAGTTATATGTTCATAATCTTGCTATACCAGATGATAAAGATTGGAATTCATTGTTATATGTGGGAGATTTACAGTTTAGGGCCATTATGTCATGGATGCAGAATGAGATTAGTTGAGAGAACCAGGCTGCTCCTTACAGGGAAAAGGAAATGTTTGAACCATTGTACATTTGGCCAGAGGTACAAAACACTTACAGAGTATTCTTTGATTGGCTTTTCGTTAACAATAATTGCAATTCTACTACCAAAATTCACCTTGTCTGTGAATAGGCATTTCTTGATTGGGAGTAGCATTGTTCTACAAATGCCACTGATGCTATACAAGCCTCCCTTCAAAGATGGATCTGATTGCCAAAAGATCTAAAAAGAAGGGAGTTGCACTCTCCCCAAAATCTGGAGGTGGCCATTAGCAGGATGCCCAAGTATATGACGTTAGGTAGAAGTTAGAAAAGTTATTGGGTACCTCTTCATTTCCAACCTCCAATACTCTTAGATCTTATGCTTGGAAAGTATGATTCATTTGCTGAATATAACATGATTGCCAAAGAATAGAAATGGGAAAGGTTGAAAAAAAATCATGGATATTTTAATTATAGAGCTCATGAATCAGGGGAGAAAATTGCCAATGATCTCAAGCTATGGATCAGGATCAGAAATCTATAGATGCTGAAGGGACTAGCCTCAGGACCGTTCAAGAGAAAAATGATGACATGAAGAAATAGAAGTCTTATTAACCCTTTTTTTGAAAATTTGTCTAAACATACTGAACTTTATCATCTTTTAGTATAAATATTTTTGAACTTCTGATGTATAAAGTATGGACATAGGGCATAAAAATGACAATCAGAATTATATCTAAAAAGGGGATCATTTTGTGGTAAAAATATTTCCTCATGAATGTTTGATATGGGTAGATCTTCCTATAGCTGAAGAGATTGCAAAAACTATTAGTTGAATAATTAATGCCTTTTCTTTATAAGCTAATAAATGAAATAAATGTTTGCGGGAAGTCTTGCGTGTATTCAACGTTGATCGTAGGGATACAAGTTGAGCGGGAGTTAAATAAAATGCGAAGGAAAAGTGCTGAGGCATTAATGATATTAAGGAGAAGCGTTATGACACCGTTGCAGCTAGAAGACTTGGCGGCAAAGTCAGAAGGGACCTATTTTAATGAATAACAAAGCGAGACCTGATAAAGCGATTGAGCAAAGAAGCAAGCATCAAAGCAATCAAATAAACATGCAACACATAATACTTGGATTCCTGGAAGCTATTTGAAATGAGATAAAAGAGTAGATCTAGCATTTGCTATGATCTCTATATTTGTGGGGAATTTAAGGGAGAATTAATGTCTTTCCAATTGCATGTTTGTAGTCTTAAGTTGTAACTGACTTTCCTTCATGAGAAAGTCCTAGTTTTAGGAGTTTTCTATTCTTCCTTCCCTTTAAATAAGACCTCATCTATATCTATGAGGTTAAGTAGTGAATAGATAGATAGAGTTGATAGACATCTTATTGTTTTTCCCAAGTTATTGTAATACTGCATATTTGATGAATACATGCCTTTACTGAGTTTCTACACTTTTATCTGAGCTTATCTTTCCTTCATTCTTCTATGGGGGCCCATGCAGAAGGTGAAGTTTACTTTAGTAAGTAGGAGTTAGACTCAATTTTCTAAGTTAAGATAGAACTGTTGTTCTTTCAACCACTGGAAATAAAACCAGTCACTGTTCTTGCAGCAGTAGGTGCATAGAGGTATGGCTAAATAATTAGAATTTCCTTCCAATTATTTGATAGTTGTCTCTCCTTTGGATAAATTATATTTCCTTAATGTTTCTTGATTTCAAGGTAGTAATGACTTTTAGTGAAAACTAGAGCATATACTTTGCAGACATCATCTCAAGTTCATGCTCTTGAATTGACATTTAATGAAAATGAACATAGTACTTTGGTAGTAAGGGATGTCCAATCCTATAACTAAAAAGGTGTTATATTGATTAGACACCCATTCCATCTTGGGTCCTCACAAAGGGGGCAATCCAAAATCCACATATCTTCTCAGAAAAGGGCTTTTGATCCATTTGGTACCTTCCATTTAACTCCTTTCCTTAAGATATGTTTAGATTCTTGAGCATTCTTCCATATCTGAGATCCCCCTTGACCAGCATTAGAAAAAGGAAATGCTGAAAATCAAAGTTATCCCAATTATATTTCTTAGCTCAGATATTCTTCCATTCCCCCTCTTTCTTATGCCATCTCCAAAGAAGTTTAGCCAGTAAGAGTTCATTCATAGTAGAAATCCTTTGTATCCCAAGCCCTCCCTTCCTCCTGGGAATGCAAACATTCTCCCAAGAAATAAGAGGAAGTCTCTTTTTAGTCTCCATACTAATCCACAAGAAGGTCTTCTGTATTTTCTCAATAGCAAGTGCAAACTTTCTTAGGATTTTAAAGACACTCAGAGCATAAAGTGGAACACTTTGAAGGATAAATTTCAAAACAATAACCTTCGCAGCCTAACTTAGGAGAGATCCCTTCTAGACAACAAGTTTCATATGTATCTTATCAATCAGAGAGTTCTAGAAACTGTTAGGAAGAGATAAACCCAAAAGTAACCACAAATAAGTTCCTGGCAAGGAACCACTCTCACACCCAATAATCCTTTTAATCTTTAAATGTCTAGCCTCACTAACATTGATAAATTAAATCACACTTTTATTCCAATTAATGGTTTGACCAGTAGCATCCCCATAGTTAATCAAAGCCTTCTTAATATTCCTAGCATTTCTCACCAAGGCCTCCCCCATGACAATATAGTCATCCAAAAATTGTAGATGCAAGCACACAAGAGTTGATGAAGAAGGGCTAAGACCCACAAAGTATCCTTTCACAACCATATTATTCACATATCTTTCCAAGCATTCAACCAAGACAATAGAAAGAATAGGAGAAATTGGGTCTCCCTATCTTAGGCCCCTAGTAGCTTTAAAAAAGGAGGAAGGGGAGCCATTAACAAGCACTAAAAATGAAGCCATAGAAATTAACATAAAGATAAGATCCCTGAATCTCTTGTTAAAGCCAAACACTTCTAACCCCCTAAGAAGGAAGTTCCAGTCAACTCTATCATACGCTTTATAAAGGTCCAGCTTAAGAAGAAACCCTTTCTTCTTAGACACCACAAGAGAATGAATATTTTCATGAATGGATATAATGAAGTCCAAGATCTGTCTACCTGGAACAAAACCATTTTGCTATAGAGGAATAGAAAGAATTCTAAGAGTCAAAACTTTAGAAATAATCTTATAAAAATAATTACATAACTTGATAGGCCTAAACTAATCCAAACTATCAACACATCACTTCTTAGGAATAAGTGCAATAAAGGTTCCATTTAACTCTCTAAGGAGGTTTCTTGAACCAAAAATTTCCTTGACACCATTACTAACATCTATTCCAATGATATGCTAGTATTTATGAAAGAACAAGAGTTGAAACCCATTAGGACTAGGGGGCTTATCACCCTCAAAAGAGAAAACTACCTTAGAAATCTCATCCAGAGAAGGAATGGAAGAAAGGAAAGAATTCTGGGCTTCAGAGATGGAAGAAGGAATACTCTCCAGGAACATTTGCTGCTTCTCTAAATTAAGGACTAGGTCACATTGTAGCAAGCTACCAAAGAACACCATAGCCTCCCTTTTAATGATTTCTTCATTATCAGTCAAACCATCATCTATCTTAATTTTGAAGATTCTATTAGCCATCCTATTGTTCAAGGTAGTCATATGAAAGAACATGGTATTCCTATCACCTTCCTTAAGATAAATCTTTCGGGATCGTTGTCTCCAAAACATTTCCTCCTTAGTAATAAGATTGTGAAGTTCAACTAGCTTATCACTCTCCTCTTCCCTAGAAACCATCTCATAACCATAACCTTGAATCCTATCTTGAATGTCTTTAAGCTCCTCTACAATCTTTTTTTTGCTCTAAAAAATGTTACCAAAGGTGGTTTTATTCTAGATTTTAATGTGTTTCTTAACATTTTTCAATTTAGCCACCACTCCAAACATAGCTATACCCTCAACATTAATGTTCCACCACACCTGAATGAGACTCTCCAAATTAGGATGAAGGGTCCACAATTTTTACAAATCTAAAAGGAAAATTCTTCTTAAAATTAAAGTGGTCAGCACAAAAGAAGATAGGGTAGTGATCCAAACCCACCCGAACTTGGGCATTGAGTGAGAATTTATAATTCAAAATCCACTCATTGCTAATAAGAGCACGATCTAGTCTGACCTAAATTAAATCCTTACCAGTTATTCTATTCGTCCAAGTGTACTCAATGCCATGTAAATCAACATCATGTAGCATATGATAGTCAATAAAGTTCATAAGATCTAATATGTTGTCCAGATTGGTCTGATTGCCTCCCCATTTATTAGAATCCTTTAAGGGGGTATTAAAATCCCCTATCACTAGTCACTTATCCTCAACAAAAAGATTTCTTTGATTAGCAATTTCTTCCCATAGATCCTTCCTCCCCCATTTGGTGTTGGGGGTGTAAACATTAGTAAAGACCCAACTAAAGTTGTCTTTTGAATTAACAAAATGCACATTCATAATATTTCTACTTTGATAAATGAGTTCCCCCTAAATCCATTTATTAATCCAAAAACCTGCCAAACCACCTAAAGCTCCATCAAAATCACTTCCAATAATCTTTCCTCCCTTAAAGATAGAAAGACCTTGCACCTTATCCTTGAGCATCTTAGTTTCCTAAATACCAAAATGTAAGGTCTATTATTCCTAATCATATTTTTTTAAATATCATGTTTGTGAATGTTATTTAACCCTCGTATATTCCATAAAATGATCTTCATAATTTAACAAAATGTTTAGATTCAAGGATTGTTCTTTGACTTCCATCTACAATGCTCTTGATAGCCTCAGCTATTCTTTTGTGCTGATTAGAAGGTCTACCAATAGAAGATGGAGAAGACCCAACATCACCATTCTTGATAATGGCTCCACCATTCTTAGAGGAACCAAAATTCCCCTTAACTGGTTTAGAATCAGTTTTGGATCCCTTCTTATTATTTTTCACTAGGGCAGAGTCCTCATCTTCTTTTTTATTATTTTTCTTCCTCAACAACTCTACTGACAAAGGAATTATCCTTTAGCATAGAAACCTGAGCTAAAGTCCTATTTTGAGATCCATCTATAACAGGAATTTGATCCTCCATAGAAAGAATTTCCATAGCTTCTTGATTCCTCTTTATACAAACAATCTTAGGGTTCACCAAAGGATCCTAAAAAGGGGAAACCACATCGGTCACCATCAAAGGTGAGTTAGTATTAAGCTCCTTTGGTGGAACAGCCAAATCAATATCCTCCCCAAAATTCTTTCTCAAGTCTTTATTCTTGACAACATCCTTTGAGAGATCATTCTATACTAGAAGATCTTGGTGGGGAGTACCATCCACTCCATCCATAGGGCTTCTATCCATTTGGACTTGGTCCTTTGGAGGAGCAGGCATCTCAACGGCCACCACCAACTCTTTAGAAAGGTCTTTCTTTACCCAAATTTTCTTACTCTTCTTTGCAATCTTCTTAGCTTTCACTTTTAGAGATGGAGATTTCTTAGCCCAATGACCCACTTTCTTGCAATGGAAGCATGCAAAAGGGATATATTCATACTCAATTCTTTGGTCCCAAAAACCAAGTTTAGATTTTAGAACAATAGATTCTGGAAGATCCACCCTACGGGAAACCCCAACACAAAATCTAGCATAGTTTAGTCTTCTCCTAGAAATAGTCACTAGATCTAAAGAGAGGAGTTTCCCAAAAGTATTAGCAATTACCTTGAATACATCTTCCACCCAAAACTTAAGAGGGAGACCATGAAGCTTCACCAACACAGGGGGTTGAATAGCTGAATCATCCAGAGAATAAAGATTGGGGGCCCATTTCTATAATAGTAGGGTATGCTTCCCCATAACCCAAGGGCTACTACATAGGATATCTCTCTTATCCTCATCATAAGAGAAACAAAAAGAAAGATAGCCTTTACCCATAGCAAAAATATCCAGTTGACCCTTCAAACACCATTTTCTTTGGACAAAAGCTTGCACATATTCAATATTAGGTCACACTCTAATGAAGCACCCTACCATAGTGGAATCCATACAAGAGATATTTCTATCAATGATCTGATCGAGAATTCCAATACAAAACTTACCTTTATCCTTCATAGAGATGACTTTGATCAGTGGGAAAGCAGACTTTCTAGTATGTCGAATCCCAAACAAACTAGACCATTTTTTATTCTGTTTGGGTCCCCCACCCACATCTGCTAGGAATCTACCATTATCAGCATCACCAAAATCACCATCCCCAAATTTGATAGGGGAATCCCTAGACTGCTCACTAGGTATAGGGGAATTCAAAATCCGATTCCTACCCAAACTCTCTCTACTCCCACTCGCTATGATTCACAGGAATGCAAAGAACATGATATGAATTCCTATTTTTATGTTCATGTTATGTGGTTTTAAATCTATGCAAAGACATCAAAATCACTGGGTAAAAGCACAAAGCTCTGTCACCATTTGTGATATCTTGTATCTTTTCGACTGAAATGCTTTTGGTCATAACAGCTTTGGCCGTACACACATGGCAGTTTTGCGCACCTATGTGGTGTGTACCGTTTCAGCTGAAACCCATTTGGCCAAAAGGGTTTCGGCTAAAACCTCGAGTCGGTATAAAAACTGCCGCAAACCTCTAGCAACTATCATTGTTACTGTTGCAGTTCCTAGATGTTTGGAGAGCGGGTTAAGGGTTTCGACCGTAACTGGTTAGTGGTTTTTTCCTTCCCACTTTTTAATAGTTTTAAAATGTATTTTTTGATTAATAAATGTTAATCGTACTTAAAATAGTTGTTTTTGACGTATTTTGTGAGTGAAATGCTTAAAATTATTTATTTTTTAATATGTTTAAATTATTTAAATTATTTTAGATTATTTTAGAATGGTATTTAAATTAATTTGTTAGCAAAAATGTAGTTAAACATGAGATAAAAACATAGAAAAACATTAATTAAAAGTGTAGAAAAACATTAAGTTAAAATATAGAAAAATATTAGGAAAAACATTAGGTTAAAATATAGAAAAACATTAGTTAAAAGTGTAGAAAAACATTAGGTTAAAATATAGAAAACATTAGGTTAAAATATAGAAAAACATTAGGAAAAACATTAGGTTAAAATATAGAAAAATATTAGGTTAAAATTTAGAAAAACATTAGGAAAAACATTAGGTTAAAATATAGAAAAATATTAGGTTATGAGGTAAACATGTAGAAAAATATTAGTAAAAAATGTAACAAACCTTTAGGGGACATTATTCAGTTTCTAACATAACCTGATGGATGTAGAGGTGAAACAATAATATCTTATGGTGAAATTAATTTTGACATTAAATACACCTTCTAACATAACCTTATATTAACTACAATCATAACCCATACCACATTCTAACCATAACATAGGCCCTCTACTAACCGAATGAACCACACTTAGATATTGATGATGTTCATTTTAACAACTAGTTATTGTTAGGTAATAATGAGTCTTACATTACCAAACAACACATTAAGATCACTTATGTCAATTGCGTTTTTCAATACGTTATCCATACATGTGTGTCTTAAGGGGACATAAGAGTCGTAATAGGTCATACTATTTTTTATAGGTTCTAATAAGTCTTAATATGTATTATTAGGATATAATAGGTCTTATTAGGTAATGATGATTCTTACATTACCAAATGACACATAATGATCTCATGATACATTTCTAGGTATTTTTATCCATATATGTGTTAAGGGGACCTAGGGACTCCTACTAGGTCATTACGTTTGTTATAGGTTGTAATAGGTATTCATATGTTTACTAGCACATAATAGACTGACCTTACTATCAACCTTAATAAAAATATATCCCATTTACTTTATTAACATTCTTAACTCTAATTCAAACTACTAAATTAAGTCATGAGTTCTAAATTGTAAACTAACATTTGCTAACTAAACTCATTTACTTATCTAGTAACAAATTTTTCTATCCCTATGTCCTAACTCTCATCTACACTCCCCATAATCATCAAAGCATTTACATCAAAATTTAGATTTTAGTCAAGAATTATTATTTTTATTGCATGTATGTACATGTGTACACTTAGTTATCATTTAATCAAGACATTTTATTTTATTTTTATTGCATATACATGTACATGTACAAATATTTATTTTTCACATTTGCATGAGCATGTTACAATGTACATTAGATATGGTCTCTAAGATAATTTGTTTTAAAATACATATGTATGTTACATGATTGTTCATTTAGCACCATAAATTTAATGTTGTGTATTTATATGTACACGTGTTTCAAATTAAATTTAACTTTTAATTATTTTAATTTAAATAGACTTGTATGTTTATATTTGTATATGCATGTGTAGATCTCTAGATATTTATCACTCAGATTGTAGCTTCACATTCATATTCTCATATTTATTTTTATATATACATTATGGCATCCGGTTCTGGGGATCGTGCTCTTGCAATCTCAGGGGATGCCAGTGTTCGTGGTGGGGGTCAGAGTGCTGAGTCTGGTACAACATGTAGATCGACCTCCTCCGCCCATGATAGATAGCAGTTATTTAGAGATACAGTGGCGAGATTATCTCATGCTATGCAGGTTTTGGATACCTTGCTTTCCTCTTCTACCACCCTCCCTAATAGGGAAAAGGTCATAGCGATGCGAGAGGAGTTATTTTGTATGATTCAGATAGTTGAATCATACAACCCTTTTGATGATATGAGCATTGAGACATTTTATTCTTCTTTATCTCACAGTGTCAGTGGCATTGTGAAGTACACATAGATTGACACTGAGGTTTCCACCAGCATGGTGAAAACCATGTTTCCATCTTATGTAGATCGTCGCAGAGTCAGAGGCTACTCTGGGATGAAGTGTACTAATGCACTCATCACACCATTGATGTATCCTCATTAGTTGGCTACTCATCATAGATGGCCACAGAAGGATGAGTTCCCCCTATATTTCCGCAAACAATTATTTGTAGAATTTCATTTACACTATGATGTTGACTATACAGATTATCTAGGGCATGTTGGGTAGGGTCAGGGGAGACTTTCTGATAGACTTAGACCTACTTACACTCCTACACTCATTAACAAATTGGCAATGGTGGGTCCAAACCTTTTGGTTATGCCGAGAGGTCCACAGATGGCTACTGCAGGTGAGAGTGTTCCTGATGACACAATTAGGACACAGATTTTTTCGAGCATCACCACCATCGCCACACAGCTACACAAAATTTCTTCTGATCGATGTAGTCAATATATGCTATGGTCTCGAGGTACCGATCCCATAGCTACATCATCTAGCACACCTATTGATGATGATTATGGAGTTGCAGACATACCTTCTCCTGTAGATATTTTTGTAGTCTTAGAGGTGGATGCATTGCATCATTTGACATCATATTTAGCATCTAATCTTTTAGATGCATATCGAGCATTATCTACACTCTCAGGGATTCCACTTTGTGAAATGAGCTCTTAGATTAGACATATTTTTTCACATATAGTAGTCCCAAAGGATTCATAGAGGCAGGAGGACATTCTTGCACCTTCTACTACTCCTACTGCTACACAGGCTCAGGCTACAGCACCAGCCCCAGCTACTCAGGACCCTACAGCACCCCCCCTACTCAAGATCTTAGTGGCACCATATAGCCTGGTCTATTTACTTCCATGCTTTCAGATCAGGGCTGCACTATTGACTTGGATGCTGATACTATTTTTTTCATTACATGATTCAAATATCAGTCAGATCGGCAGAGCATTACATAATGCTATGGTAAATATCTCTATATGTTTAGATTTATTTTTATTATAGTAAATAATATGTCTATATGTTTAAATTAATGTATATGTGTGTGTTTCTGTATGTGTTATAGGGTTTGAGTGATAGTATGTTACGTTTTGCTAATCTGCAGACACCGACAGATCCTACATGTCATGAGTCCCAGGTATGTTACAATATATATATATATATATATATATATATATATATATATATATATTTTTTGATTTATATACATGTAGATCTTGATATAATTTTTCTGTACACATAATTAAATGCTTCACTTGTTATCATTTGACACAGGGTTCAGATGCAGCTGATAGACCCTTTTGGGGACAAGGCCCAAGATCAGGAGGGGGGATGTAGCTGATTAGATCATATGTGGCCTTTTATTTTATTACACACATGTTATGTCTAGATACATATTTATATGGACAGTTTGATGTTTTATATGTTATTTCCATATGCACACATTTTATATCCAGACACTTTGATGTCTTATATGTTATTTTCAAATACATGGTTTATATGGACACTTTGATGTTTTATATGTTATTTCTAGATATGTGTTTATATCATGGACACAATGATGTTTTATATGTTATTTCCAAATACATGTTTATATGGAGATTTTGATGTTTTATATATGTTATTTCCAAACATTTGATCTACATGATCTATTTTTATACATTTGATATGGGTACATTATATTCTCTAGATATATGCACACATATGTTATTGATCTTTTAATGTAGACGTCTATTTTATTGATCTTTTGATGTCTTCATCTTTTATGTAACTTATGTATGTGTTATGCACATGTTTCTATATGTTATTCATATTTTCAATATTCAAGCTTACATGTATATGTATAGTTATTCATCTTAATGCCTTAATCTAAGTGTAATTAACTATATAATTTTAATGGTCGATGTACATAACAATATAACATATATTTAATAACATGTCTTAATTAACTATATAATTAACTATATTTAGTCTAATTATATTTAATGTAGATCATGTATTAACTATATTTAATGACATGCCTTAATTAACTATAATTAACTATATTAAATCTAATTATATTTAATGTCTTAATAATTAACTCTATTTAATGACATGCCTTAATTAACTATATTTAACCTAATTAACTATAACTAACTATATTTAATCCTATTAACTATACTTAATCTAATTATATTTAATGTCTTACTAATTAACTCTATTTAATGACATGCCTTAATTAACCATAATTAACTATATTTAACCTAATTAACTATAACTAACTATATTTAATCTAATTATATTTAATGTCTTAATAATTAACTCTATTTAATGACTTAATTAACTCTATTTAATGACATGCCTTAATTAACTATATTTAACCTTTAAATTAACTATATTTAATCTAATTATATTTAATGTCTTAATAATTAACTCTATTTAATGACTTAATTAATTGTATTTAATGACATACATTTTTAATTAACTATAATTAACAACATTTAATTAATAAAATATAATGTACATGTAATATGTAACATAGTTCATATAACATATACATGTAAGAACATAACGATTATATACAAACATAAAGAATGTATCATATAAGAACATATAAAGATTATATGTACATACAAATACATACAAATACTAAAAAGGTTGTCTGAAGGGGAGGTCCTAAGAGACTTGGTCTTAAATGAGATATCCATGTCAAATTTAAATAAAAATAACAATACATGTCTAATTTTGCATATGCAAGATAAATGATCCAATGTACAAAAATTTATAAAACAAATATCCTATCAATATTAAATATGAAAGTATAAGAGCTATACAGGCATAACTCAACTAGAGCTCCACAATAAGTACATAGGTAAACTAGAGCTCCACAAACAATGTATTGTTAGGATCCTCTCTACTTTTTATTATCTCTAGAAGTTTTTCATGTTCTTCAATAGGCAATTTCCACTTTTGATTTCCACGACATCCTTTTCTTTGTACTGCTTCAAATTGTAATTTGGTTGCTATAACATGGTTACTGTAGTGTAAAACCTTTTCTCCAGGCTTGTATTCAATAAATTCAATACCACTACCAATTACCCTTGTTTGTTGATAATATGTTCCTTCAATAACAACTAATCCAATTGGATATGACTGTTCATCAGCATCTATAATTCCTTCTAGCAACTTGTGTTTTGCTTTTGTGCATCTTAAAAGATAATAGTCCACATTTTTCGCATTATCTGGTAAGGCTTGAACTGCAAAAATATCTCCTGCATGTATATAAAAAGATAAATATAAATTAATTTTAAAACAAATATACATGTATATTAATTTATATATATGTATATATGTACACAAACCTGCCACAACTAAATTAGAAATGCGCTCATAATCAGCTGAATATACAAGATCATGAATGTCAATGTCAATGTCAACATCTTCAAAAGGAGGCTTTCTAACTATCTCCTTCAAATCCCAATGTGAAACATATCCATTCCCAATATTTTCACATGCACTCACTATGTTGTCCTTAATGCAGTCATCACAAAAACATGTTTTCTCTCTTACTTTAAGTACTGGAGGTTTATGGTTTCCTGTAGTCATCACTTGATGTAAACTTCTAATTCCAGGAATCGTTTGACAATTGTAAGGATTAGATCGATCTATATCTGTTACAAATACAAAAACTAATTGTCATATTTCAAAATAAATATTGAATTAAAAACTCAACTTGATTTGAAAAAGACATTAAAAATAAATATAACTTAGTTCACCTTTCACCTCCCAAAAGTAACGCTTATTGTATTCAGTATCTCGAGTAGCAAAATGAACTTTGCACCATTCAACAATTTGATTTGCGCTCTCTATCCTATTCCCTATATGTACATAAAATATGCATGCATATATAAAATTTAAAATATATGCTATTAGAGTATTAAACATGTAAATTTAAAAAATGCATATATTTACCTGCAAGTTCATGTTGTTGAAGCGCATGTTTTATACATGCTCCTGCTCCATCATGCTCCCCTTTTCCGTGTCCACTTTCAAAGAAATTCCATAAAAACTTAACATTGCTTCTAGCATGTTGCATTGCTAACCAATTAAATGCTTTTGCAGATTTGAATTGTCCTATGAACGTGAAACATGATAAGTATCTACAATTATCCAAGTACATATATCAAATAGAAATAGACATGTCCAAATAAATACAAGTTAAAATAAAGTTAAATAAATGAGTGACTATTTCATGTTTACTAACCTGCACATCCATCAGACCAAATTCAGTGCTCTGAAACATTTATTCCACGATTTCTGAGATCTTCAGAGAACATTACAAAATAATGAGCCACATAACTCCTGTCATGAACTTTATCATCACTAATATAGAAATGAACCTCTTTGATGATGATGCATTCATTTTCATCCAATCTTTCTATCTGATCCACCTCAAATTGTGCATGTCTATAGGTCACTTGCAAAAATATTACAACTTGTTCAGAATGATAATATTGGCTTTGGAGCTCTATATGAGGTGCAAATGTATAATTCTTAGAAAAATCTATAACTAAAAGTATACAACCAGGTGGAAAACAATTTTTGGAATCACGAAATTATTTAGCTCACCATCGTGCACCATGACAATGTTGGATATGTGGATATATCAATGGACGAAACTTGGCCATGAACTCATCATAATGCAATTCACTCTCTTTCAATACAATTTTTTTGGATTCATCCCCTCTATTATTTTGGTATGTCTCATATTCATATCTCATCCATGAAACTAGTGTGGATTCATTAATATTCTCAACTTGCATAATTTCAATTTTTTTTTGTAAATCTGCACAATCTTCACACTGATTTTTGATGCATTGCACTTTGAATTCATCTGAATATTCTAATTTATCACATAATATGGACCTCACAAATTGTGTTGTACTACTAGGGATGACCAAATTAGGATCAAGTATTGCCATAACTTTTTTAAATGATTGCAAGTGTAGACCAAATTCAACATGATTTCTATAACAACAAGTTTCTCACATCTTATTTATGCGTACAAAGGAAGGACGTAAAATATCAAACATTCTCTGACATATTTTGACATTTGAAAATTCTTTTTTGAATGCTTCAACAAGTTCACTTTGAGTTCTATCTATGAAATATTTTGGATGTTCAATTTTGGCCCCTGTTTCTTGATCTTTAATTTGTATAGTATCACGCCTGTTGGAAGAAACACGAGAATGTGTGGTCCAAAATTCAATAACTTGTCTTTTTACTTCTTCAAAAATCCTGTCTTTTCGAGGAACTCTACAAATATTCACCCAGTTATTCTCAATGTTATCATCTAGCATATTTCTCCTCTTGATGTATCTCTAGACAGTTCTTCTAGATATATGTAGTACATCAAAAATTGCACGTACCTATTTTCTATGTGTCAATTTTCTACTTGATATAGTAGCCATCAATACTCTACGTGCATTACTCAAATCACCTCCTTGAGTTGTGTTGTCAATTTTGTTATAAGCATTTTGCAAATTTTCAACTATTGTTTTATTAATATTATGGGCATGGCTTTTCCTGTTATCAACACCCAACAACTCTAAAATAGGTCTCATATCTTTTCGCCTACATAACTTGACAAATAATTGTGCCTGTCCAAATATACTTTTATCCTTGAAATATTCATCCCACATGTTCTGACAATGCTTTCTGATAGTGTTATCATTTATCATATCTTTAGATGGAATTTGGTTAAAAAGTAGTTCTTCATCCAAATCCATCAAATTTTTTATGCTTTCTAATTTGTCTCTATCAATAGAACTGCCAATTTCTTTCTCTTCATTACTTTCATTTTCTTCATAAATCTCATCATGTTCAGGAATTTTAGTAGGTTGGTTTTGAGCATGTTTTGTATGGCCTTTCATTTTGTCATCTCTTATTCTATCATATTTCTTTGATCTTTTCCTTTTACTACCCATTGAATATTTCAATCTATAGAAAAAAAATAAAAAAATTTAGATTTCACTAAATATTAGCTAATGGTTCAATATATAATACATAAAAATAAAAATAATTAGAAGAGAAAAAAAGCATCTTCAAAATATTCGATCCTTTGCAATATTGATTAAATTCGCAAAACAGTTGTTGAAAATTGCTTCAAAATTAATTGCTTTTTGCAAATCTTCTTCCAATTTTTGCTATCCCTATATATTTAATTTTATAAAAAAGGGAAAACAATATTTTTTAATATCAAATAGTCACATTAACCGCTAGCGGTTTCTCATGCCGACAGGTGTTTCAGCTGAAACTATTTCGGTCAAAACCGTTACGGCCAAAACAGTTCCGGCCGAAATAGTCTATGTGGCCGCCAAATAAACAGAAAGTAGAACTTCCGTAAACATCTCACTTTTAAGGCCAATTTGACCTACTAAATTGAAGTATTTTTTAAAACTAAAAATAGACTTTTGTATTTCTCGGAGTCTAGATTATGATTGTATAATTTTTTCAAAGTTTTGATTATGAATAATATGTTATAATTTGAAAATATTACAAGTAAGTATCTTAAGATTTAGGAATATGTCTATTCAAAAATAAGAAAAAAATAGTAAATCATGTTAAAAAATTAATTTTTTTTTTATGGTGCACTAGAGGAGAGAGTCTTCTTCAAGAATATGTAATTTGTTTTAAAAAATATGTAGATTTGATGGAAAAAGTTTGACGGGAGGAAAAAACTATCTATTTCTGATAACTTTGACTTTGACTAGTTATAACTTCAAAAATATTAGCCAAATTTCAATTTTTATTTTTCGGTGCACCAGGTATACATGTTAACTCTAACATATTCCAAAATCAAACCAAAATGTGAACATTTGCATATATTTGTTTGACAGGGAAAAAACTCTATATTTTTAGTATTTTTTAAAAATTAAAAAATACACTTTAAAAATTCAAAAATAAATAAAATTTTCACTCAATTTTTTAAAAAAAAATTATAGAAATAAACTTCATCCAATTTTACACAATTCTTTATTTTACATCATCTTCAAATTCTAAGCACAAATGCCACTTTTATTTTGTTAAAGTTGAAGACTTTAAATTCTGATATCACTTCTTTATAAAAGGTGACACAGGTTTGTGCTTTTACCCCACTATCAGTAGTTGGTTTAGGTCTTGGGAATTTCTAGGGTGCTCATTTCAGTGGTATCAGAGCTATAAGTCATACCATCTTATGGAGATCTTAAGCATTTATGTTTGAGCATGTGATAAGGGTTTTATAATTCTCGTAATACCAAAGCAAGAAAAAGTAGGAGTGCAGACTTACAAAATGAATAGGGTAGTTCATCCATGTAGAGGGACATACAATCTAGTCATATAAACTAAGAGGAGATATTCTTTGAACAAGATATTAATATGGGTGACCAAGACGATAGGAATACAGGATTAGATGGAGGTAGGAATACCAGTCTAGATCAGGAAAATGTAATGTTTAGGTTACTAAGCACATTAGAGGAGGGGTAGAGTATGCAACAATAGTAGAATAGGTGAATGAATATGATACAATAGGAGCATAATAGATGAATGGATATAATGTTATGACTTATGGCTAGATAGATGGGCATCAATATTGATGGTTTGTATGTTACTCCTGAGTAAGAGGTAGTTGATTCCTAAGGTGGGATCAAGACATGTATAAAGCCACCTAACTATGATGTTGGTGATGTGGGTGTTTCAAAAGAGTCTATAGATGTGAGTTTCTACTCTAGTATTATTGATTCACAATCTAGTTTTAAGTCATGTGTGCAAATTTAGGAGTCCACATATTAAGCTTTGTCAGGGGATGGTGATGCAATAATAGTGGGATTAGGAGAATGTGAGGATATTGTCATATTAGCAACCACTTCTATGTTAGTTGAACCATCTAATGAAGAGTTTAGTAGTATGCATGCAGTGGTTGATGTATGTTATAATAATGGCACACATGTTGATTATGAGTTTCCATTAACTATAGATTTGGTTCAATTTTCTATTGTGATAGCTAGTGTTGTTCCTATGTCCATATATTTTGATGTGGCTACACCTATTGTTGAAACAATTGGCATGAGTGCATATGGTTCACTTGTAGCTACATCTTTCCCAATGCATGTTGGTGATGATTAGTATTCTAGTCCAATATATATTATGTGGGTGGATACAGGGAAGAAGAGATTTCATAGATCTTCTACGACATTTCCTTTTGATGATATTTTGACTTCTACATCATCAACACAAGTTTTGGGTGTGAGGCTCTAGGACATGTGGTTAGTCCTAATGATGCTAGTTTGCAGTTGGTTTATGGTCCCTAGGGATGTCACATACTACTTCAATTGGGATCTAAGTGGAGGATAGAGTTCATTGTGTTGCTAGATTTCTTGAGGACAAGCAATTTCAAGGAGGGCGGACTATAATGCCCCCATCTTTTAGCAACTAAGTGGAGTTCTTAGCCTTCACGTTCTCCAAAGGCTAAGTGGAGCATAAGAAGAAATTAAATTAGTTTCCTATAAATTCATTAAATAAATTAAAATTAAAAGGTGACTTTATATTTAATTAATTTAATTAATTATTGTATTACAAGGGAGAAGCTTCTAGAGCATGTATTAATTATTGGAAAGGGGGAAGCCTCTAGTAATTCAATTTTCTAGAAGTACAACTAATTATTGTATTGCAAGGGAGGAGTATCTAGAGAGTACATTAATTATTGGAAGGGAAAAGTTTCTAGTAATTGCAATTAATTAATATTTGATTTCCTTCTATAAGGGTGTATGGAAAGTATAAATAGAGGTGGGTGCTTCATTTTTTAGCATCAAATGATGGTAAATTGTATTTGATAGTAACTTGGATATACAATTCTATTTTTGGCACTAAAGGATGTGCATCCTCTCTTGTGATATTCTAGACATCATTCCCTTTGGGTTTGGCCTTTGGAATTCATTGATATGTATTTGGTTTTATTAGTTTGAGAACTAATAATATTTGAGTAGTAGTCCAATTTTCCATTTGTTTGAATTCCATTGTTTATGCTCATATTATGTGGTTTTAAATCTATACAAAGACATAAAAATCAATATTAGTAGTTGGTTTAGTTCTTGGGCATTTCTAGGGTGCCCATTACAATTCCTAGGCACTCTAGAAGCATTCTAGAGGCCTTTATATATAGGAACTCCTAGTGCACTTTCATATTGAATTGAGTATCATATCATTATTTTGATCATAATCTTTTGGTCTATTGTTGTGCTTGTGCTTGAGTTCCTTGGCCTTGGGTGAATTTTGCCCGAAGGAAAATTTTTACATGGTATTAGAGCTGAGGGAGAATCTGTTCACATAGCCATTTGAGACCATTCTTGTTTCAACACCTTGACCTAGATCTGGAGTATCCATAGACATTGGGAGCATTTAGAGCCAAAAAGGACCTTGCCATTACATCTAGAAGGTTGATTTGGTGAAAATTGAGTATAAATTTGCCTATGCTAGGCCAAAGTCAATTTTCATGCAATTTTTTTTAGCAAACCAACACCCAAAGGCCTGATTTGCAAATTTGGTATGATTTTTATTTAGATCTGCAATTTTATTTTTAGATCTAAATTTATTTTTCTTTGCATTTTTATTAGTATTTTTCTACAATTTTCATGGAAATTTTTAGAATTTGTTTTTGGCCAATAAGGCCTGTAGAGATATTTTTTTTGTAGGAATTGAGTGGTGAAACCCTAGGCCCCATAGGGAATATTCCCCATGCATTCAAAATTTTCCATTTTTGGTAGTCTACATGATCCGGCAGTCACTTACAAACTAAGCCCAACATTTTGGTGAATCATAGCTACTGCTGACCACAACTATCGGGCACATCACAACAAATTTGATGCGTTCATCTTTACATTACCTCCCACAAATTTATTTTTTTAAATTTCATTTTATACATCTTTTCCACCAATGTGGGACTAATCAAGGGTTTTCCAATGCTTCAAACCTGTCGATAGTGAATAGAATGTGACAAATGGACTTTGGTGATGTTGCATTCAATACTCAGGCCCCAACAACCTTCATTGACCTCCCAATGTGACATGAAAAATCTAGCCCTAGCAACCTTCATTGACATTCTAGCATGGTTTTTTAACATTCCCACCATTCTAGCTCAAACCCTCTAGTGCTAGTTGTCCTTAGGAATTTTGGCACTAGATTGACAAGACCTCACCACATAGATCCACACTATGATCCCCTGGCTAAGACATTTCCTATGTGGACCCCTCTACCCCAGTGGACACCTCATCAAGCCTATTAACCTATCGTATGTTGAATCAACATACACATCATCCCATTTTGTACATTGACTCACCCAGACACATCAGATCTGTACAATTTTTGTACTAGTAACGTCAGTAGTGGCATCACCTAGGGGACCTAATTTTGCTGACATCATTATGTTATTGGTCTTAAATTGATGACTATATGACTATCATTCCCAACCAAATTTGAATTATTATGATGGCTATTTGACCATCAAATTTAACCTCATCTTTTGTTGAATAGACCCCTCTCTAGATTCAGTTTTGATTTGATAGTCCAACTTTGGGAGGCCATAACTCAGTCATCCAGACTCCAAATTAGGTGCACTTTTTTTTAATTTTTAGGTGGAATTTCTTGAAATTTTTAGTGGTATAGTTCTTTTCTAGTTTTGGTTTACAATTTTTTCATAAATTGCATCTTTTGGTGATTATACCTGTCTAATCTTGCATTTTGCAACTTAAATTGCTCCATATAGGTTCATCTGGACTCAACAATTGGTTACATTTTTTTGAAAGTGTGTAATTTTTTGTCTACTTTCTAGATATATAGTTATATTATAGGCTTTGTGGACAAAAAATATCACTTTTAGAACTAGGTCTTTTTCTACATTATAATGCTTTGATATAACTTTAGAATTGTTTTGTATCTGAGATACATTGTAATGTTACAATTTTGAACTCTAAAAGGAGGCTATAAATACCAAAATCAAAAGTCCACTTAGGCCAAAATGCACTAAGTATAGAGCGCCAAAATCATCTTTTTTGGCAGGGGGATTTCTTGATTGAGTGAAAAGGCAAGGGGCGAGGGGGTGTTTCTTCGTGTTGTGTTCCTCTTTTCTTGTTCTTATCTTTCATTTCTTGCATCATGGGGAATTTTAAGTTTCCAAAATTAACACCACATAACTATGCTACACGGTCCATTAAAATGTGGTGTGAGTTAATGCATAATGAGGTTTCTCAATATGTAGATGGTACCCTTCCTAAACCAATAGGTGATCAAGTATCTAAAACTCATATTAATTCTTGGGAACATATAGGAATGTCCTAGGTGATATTTTGTTGGAGGTCGAAGAAAAAATTCTCTATTGTATTGAGAAGTACAAGACATCTAAGGATGCTTGGGATTGCCTCAAAAACCTGTATGGTAAAGTGTCTGAGGAGGATGTTTAGAAAATTAAAGATGAGCTTGTCTCCCTAGATCCTAAGACATTTGAATCTATACAACATTTAATCATAAAGGTGAATGAATTAAGAATGAAGCTTGATGATAGTGGTAGTCTTATTAAAGATGACAGGTTAATCAATCTCATTCATAATAACCTACCATCTGAATACTCCACATTTGTTTCTTCTCACAACACCACAAAGACTACATTAGGGGATGCCTATCAGAAAGTCACTTTTGATCATTATGTTCAATTTTTTGATGATGAAGAAAAGAAGTTGCAATCAATGGGGATTCTCATTTCGACCAAGTCTAAGTGAAAAAACTGATTTCTTACTAACTATATTCCATTATTAAACTAACCAATTCTATTTCTTATTCACATGACAAGTTTTTTTCAATAATGATTTAAACTAAAAATAAATCTAAATTGCAATTCTAATCTACCAAGAATTACACTGATAACATTAACTAATAAATTACTTGTTCACATGAAAAATAATCACTTGACTAATTCTATGATATCAACTAATTGAAATGAAAGATTAATAGAGATAACTACACTCTAAACTTAAACATCTATCTTTTAAGTAAATGTCTAATCAACTTGTAAAGAAATACTAAACTTATAGGTTTGTTAAAGAGCATGCAAATTTTGTGTGATGCTTCCTTAATAGGTCGTCCAAGCTCTAGCTTTGGTGAGAGAACAAACATTATCATAGGCTTAACCTCTTAGTTGCGGACCTTTTACTTATTCCCATAGGTCCTAATTTAATAGAATGACCCTCCCTACCTTGACGTTAGGCTTGGGATGTTCATTGGTCTAGTCATTAGGGTATCCAGGTGGGTTGAGGTCCCAATAGTTATCCGATAGAATAATTGAAGCATTTGAACAACAACAAGATCAATTATTCTGGTAAGTTTTCTTAGTTCCACCCTAGCAAAGGATTTCAAAATGAGGGTTTATAACCTGATATTCACCGCTCAGCTTGACAACTTATTTTAGAATTGGAATTTGCATGAGCTAATATATATTAGTTTTGTTATGTATGAATGTATTGATTACCGAATTCATTCTTTCATTTCTTTTTAATAGGTTCATCTACACCCCCTCACCATAATCAGGCCATCAAGCTAGTGACTCCTTGGTGCCTGAACAATTAACCTTTACTGATACGCATTGTACCTTATTCACCTTATTCTAGCTCTTATCTTGGTGAATTCCTTGGTACTCTATTTTATGAACTCATCTCTATTTTGATCATTAATTCCAAACTTCATAGTAAATACTATCAAAGAAAATTATCCCTCTTTAAGAAAAATTCACGGAGGTTGCCTACTCGGATATCAATATCAGTTAACTAATTTGAATAGAAAATAAGGCTAAAGTGATTGACTAATCTTCAACAAATTATAATGATTTTGAAAGAATTAATATGGACATCCTCTTTTTGGTCTTATATAACAACAAGAAACAAAGACAACTTGGAAATGAAAAGACAAATTGGAAATGAAATACGATGGGTTATATGTATAGTTTGATGATACAAAAAGAAAAAATAATTGCCAAGATGTATGAGAAATCCTGTATGTCTACCTACAAGGATGATTGTATATTTTAATTCAAATATTAAAAGGAAGTGAAAACATTTATTTTATGCGATTCTAAAGCTACTTACATGACTTAATCCTATGATGATGTGGCTCAAGTTCTTGAGAGAACAATCCAACTGGTGGCAATATCCTAGTCTTAAGCTCCTTATTTACTTGCTACTTCCTCTGCGACTGATTCTATAAGTTTGGTTGAAGGTTTCAAAATGAAAATATGGTTTTTAGGGCTGAAAGAAATAATGAATGCCAAGGCTTGGAAAAAGAAAAGGTGCTGAGTTACAATTGAAATTCTTATAATATAGATGTGATCTTGTCTATATGGCTTCCATGGGTTACAAGATCATATTTAGATTCTTTATTCAATCAACTAGAAAGAAATAAAGAGGAGGGAAAAATTAGAAAGAAAGGAGATGAAGAGTTTATTTAAATAATTCATATTATTTATATTATCTTATTTTCTTGATTAAGGTTACAGTTTCATAATTTGTAAGGTAGCATAATAGGATTAATGAATTTAATGTAATGTTGCCACTTTATAATTATTTATCTATGATCATAGTTAAGAGAATAAAATAATATTTAAATGATATTATTATTTGATAATTTCTTAAAGGTAAAAACTTTGTTTATTTATATTATTTATATTGTTTTTATTTATAGCTCATGTGGTTCCACCATGAAATATATTGTCAAGTCCTAATAACCTTGCCAATGTAGTTTTTAGGTCAAACCTATCACTCTTGATGACTGAACCTTATGACCATCCCCTTCTGATGACCTCATTTTGTAATGCTTCTCCTCTCTCTGTGGTCTTCATCTAGCAAACATTTAAAAACAACATTCTAGCCAAAAAATCAATTCAAGATTCATAATTTGTTAAATAAAATCATTAAGTGACCATTAGGAATAATTGACTTATTCATCATATATGTAGAAGGACTAGAATTAATCAACTCTAATTCACATGATCATGAATAAATTAATACAATGGCTAGAATTAACTAGCACAATTTCATATGATAATTAGATTGATACAATAGCTATAATTAACTAATTCAATTTGACATGAACATGAAGGAAACAACTATAACTTAACATATTAAAATAGTGGCTATAATTAACTGATTCAAATTCACATGAAGAAATAAAATGGGTTCAATAGCTATAATCAGTTTAAAATTTGAAAGGAAAAATTTGGGATGTACCATAGCCACCCCTTTAGGTTTTTCATTGTCCATGATGAAATAGTATCAAATTGTACTTAGTAGATTAAATAAAAGAAATGAAATATTCAATTTTCAATTTCTATGAAAAAATAGGGATATTTTTGAAAAAAATCATGATAATCTTCCCTTGTGGCATTATCTTTTGTATACTTGTCCCATTGGACCTTGCATTGAGTTACCTCTCGATTTCATAAGTGCAACTTACGTACCTCGAGTATTCTGAGCAGTTTTACCTCTACCACTCCTAGCTCTCCCACCTACAAAAATTTCCAATCAATCATGTGCTCATGGTGACTAACAAACTTCTTAAGGTAAGACACATGGAAGATGTTATGCATCCTAGTAAGGGCTGGTGGTAAAACAATCCTATAGGCTGCTGGGTTAACAAATTCTAAAACTTCGAAAGGTCCTACATATCAAAGGGCCAATTTAACATTCTTGCCAAACTTGATAGTACTCTTCTGAGGCTTAACTCTTAGTAGCACCTTGTCCCCTACTATGAATTCTCTGGGTGTTCTTTTAGAATCAGCCTAATTTCTTTGCCTGTCATATGCTTCCTTCAACCTCTAGCAAATTTGTACTTGCTCTTCCATCTTTCGAAGCATTTTCAGTTTGACAATGACCCTATCTTCCTATTGATTCTAGCTTACTGGGGTTTTGCATTTATGGCCATGCAAGGCCACAAAAGGAGCCATCTTGATTGAAGGCTAGTATGAGTTATTATATGCAAATTTGACCAAAGGTAAGTACATTTCCCATTGATACTGCCAATCCATGCAATAAACCCTTGGAAGGTCCTCTAATACCTAATTCACTTACTCAATTTGACAATATATCTCGGGATGATAGGCTAAACTTATATTTATTTTAGTGCCCAAGGCTAAAACCAACATTTTTCCAAAATCTAGATGTTATCCTAGTATCCCTATCTAAAATAATTTTCTCTAGAATCTAGTGTAATCTAAAAATTTCTTTTATGAACTTACGAGCTATCTCAGGTGCTCCATTGGATAAATTCCGTCAAATAAAATGCGTAACCTTAGTCAATCTATCAATTATGACCAAAATAGTGTTGTGCCGATCATAGGTAACCCTTGTATAAAGTCCACAGATATCACTTGCCACTTCCATTTAGGCACCTCATTTGGGTGCAACAATCCTATTGGGTATTGATGTTCTGCCTTCACTCTTTGACACTCCAAAAAAATTGCTACAAACTCAATTATTTCTCTTTTCATTCCATTCCAAAAGTATAAGGGTTTTATGTTAGATAACATTTTTTTTACTCCTAGGTGTCTTGAATATGGGGCTGAGTGATACTCACCTAAAATAAATCTTTATAGCTCAGGTTGGTTGGGTACATAAATTCTATTGTGATATATCAAAAATTCATCTTCTTCCAAATTAAATTCTAAATACTTGGGGTCTTGCAGATCTCTAATAAGTGCCATGCTGATTTTTTCATAAAACTCATCATGCTCTAAATGCTATAAAATCTGATCCCATAATTGGAAATTTACTTTAGTGTTTGTTGAAATATGTCATCTTTGACTTAAGGAATCAACCACCTTATTTTTTTTTTCCTTTAATGTAGCTTATATTGAACTCATAATCTGCTAAAAATTCTAGCCATCTCCATTGTCTAGAATTCAAGTTTTGCTGAGTGAAAATATATTTTAAACTTTGATGGTCAGATCAGTCCTCAAAAGGTTTTCCAATTAGATAATGCCTCCACATTTGTAAAAAATTTACTATGGCTTCTAATTCTAGGTCATGAGGTGCATAATTTTGTTCATAAATTTTCAACTTCCTAGACTCATAAGCAATGACTTTTTCTTCTTACATTAACACCCCCCCTAATCCTTCACTTGAAGCATCAATAATTACCACAAACGGTTTCTGTAGATCGGGTACCCTTAAGGTAGGTGCAATAGTCAATTTTTCTTTTAGAAACTCAAAAGCTGATTGACATTTTTCTATCCAAAAAAATTTGTTTCCCTTCCTCTAAAGTGATGTGATTGGATAGGCTATCCTTGAGAAGTTCTTGACAAATTTTCTATAAAATCTAGCTAACCCCATGAAACTCTTGACTTCAAATAAATTTCTAGCTATCGGCCATTCTTTAATTCCTTTAATCTTTGATGCATCTACTGCTATACCCTATGCCAAAATAACATGCCCTAGGTACAAAATTTCTTTCTGGCAAAAAGCACACTTTGATAATTTTTCGTATAACTTATGTTCTCTAAGTCTTTGTAATACTATCTCTAAGTGTCTCTAATGTTATTCATTCTTGGAATAAGTTAGGATATAATTTATAAAAACCAATACAAATTTGTCTAGATAATCATGAAATATAATGTTCATTAAATTCATGAAGGCCATAGGGGTATTAGTTAATCCAAATAGTAGCACTGTAAATTCATAATGTCCATATGTAGTTATAAAAGTAGTTTTGTGTATGTCCTCTTCCTTAATTCATAGTTGATGGTATCTTGATCTTAAATCAATTTTTGAAAACATAGTCACACCCTTCATTTGGTTGAAGAGATAATCTATCCTAGGTAATGGGTATCAATTTTTGATGGTGACTTTATTAAGCATCTTGTAGTCTATAAATAGCCTCATGGTTCCATCCTTCTTTCTCACAAATAACATAGGGGTTCCCCACAGTGAGAAACTAGGTCGAATCATCTTCTTATCCATCATATCCTATAGTTGAATATGCAGTTCCATAAGTTCCATGGTGGTCATCCTATATGGGGCTCTAGATATAGGTTCTACTCCTAGTACTAAGTCTATGGTAAAATCAAAATTTTGAGAAGGGGGTAATCCAAGGAGTTCCTCAGGAAATACATCTTGATAGTTCTCCAAATAGGGATATTTTTCTTTGAATGATTATTTTAATTTTTATTTAATTTCTCCATCTTCATTAATATAATCATTCCCATAAGTGGTTTCTCTTGTATCTTCAACTCTTACTGTGAATATTTCACAACCTTTCCTTCCATATCTCTTGAGTTACATTATTGTAATTTGTTGGGTTCTAATTTCATGTTTGATCCCTCAAATAATTGTTGATCTACCTCTATCATCCACATAATTGACGATTTTGGCAAGGCAATCTACCTTAGCCTTATGTTCACTAAGCCAACTAATTCCAATGATAATGTCATAAGATCCTAGTGGGGCTACATATAAATTCAGTTCTGTGGGGAAGTTTGGGAAATCAACTTGAGCTTCAAACAAGCATTGCTCTACCTTGGTCCTTGACTAGTTTGCACATTCGACTAGCTATGGTTTTTCCATAAAATTAGATCCTTTTGGGCATCTACTTAAGAGTCTAGGTGATATAAAATATTTAGTTTCTCAAGTATCAATGAGTATAGACATAGGGTTTCCGTAAATCTTACTCAGTGTTTCAATGGGACCTGTCTGCTACTCTACTTGTCTATTGTCTAAGACTATGTGAGTTCTATTTTAAATAATCTATTGTTTTTGTAGCAAAGATGGGCATTGTGGATGAATGAATTTAGGAGATAGCTTCTTATAGTGGTTCCCTTTGCAAAAATAACAACCCCCCGGTGGTCCTCCTTTCTCATTATTGCTATCACTTTTGTTTGCATGAAAATTTCCTTTGATGTCTCTAGTTCCACTAATTTGTTCTCAGGTTTGTTATTCTTATAGTCCCTAAATTATTTTCTTGGTGGTCTAGATTCAATTTCTTCTGGTTTCCAGATGGTCTTTCTCTTTTTGTTCCAAATAGAATCATCCTTTTTAACCTTATATTTTTGTCAGATAGCTTTTTCCAAAGTCTCTTCCATGTTTCATGGTGCAAGTACATCTGTGACTCCCCCTATTCTATTATTCAGTTCCATAATACAATTTCTTACCTTTAGGTTGGTGTCTTGTTGGTATGGTGGTACATATTTAAGCAATCTGGTGAATTTCTCCTAGTATTTATGAACTGACAAATACCTTTGTTTCAAGTTTTGAAATTCCATGAGTTTCTAATCATAGAAAGTTTGAGGCAGCCACCACATGCTAAATATGTCTACAATTTTTTCCCATGTAATGTTAGTAGATCTAATGTTTAGTTCCACCTTGGTGTTTCCCCACCAAGTTGTTGTTTCCTTGGTGAATTGGTATATGCCCCAAATTGTATTTGAGGTCTCTAAAAAGTTTTGGATTTTGAAGTATTTTTCCATCTATATTAGCCATGGTTTGGCTTCTTCTCTAGACTTAGTACCATAGAACTTAGTGGGTTTAACTATCTTAAGACTTCTATCCTTGCCTTAGGTGTGTCTTTCACTTCATCATGATGTTGCCCCATTTGGGCTACCATCTCACTCATTCTTCTTTCCATAGTTTCTAGTTTTAGTTGTGTTTCTTGTAAAATTTAAAGCAATAGTTCATTGGAGGATTGATGGTTCTCATGAACTATCTCCTAGTTTTCTGCATTCTCATTGTTACTCATGTTGTATTTTAGGTCTTTCACCTATTAGTTTACACAATTAAGTCTATAGTTTAGTTTTCATTGCTCAACTAAGCAAAAGATAATTTCATTTCTATTGTTCAAAGTTTCTCATTTTTTGCCAAAAAAAATTTCAATATCAAGATTTATTTTCATTGCTCAACTAACCAATCCTTAATTACAAAATTTATTTATATCACTTGACTAAGAAAAATTCATTTCCATTGCTTGACTAAAAAAATCCTTAATTATAAAGTCTTATCCATTTCTCGATAAAGAAAAATTTTATTTCCATTGCTCAACTAAAAAATCTTTATTTACAAAATTATATCCATTTATCGATAGATAAAAATTCATTTCCATTGCTCGACTAAGCAATCTTTATTTACAAAATTATATCCATTGCTCAACAAAGAAAAATTCATTTCCATTTCTTGACTAAGCAATCTTTATTTACAAAATTCCTCTATCAAGGTAGTTTACATTCATAGAATATCTTTTTTTTTTTTGTAGCATCTTGTTCTATTTGGTACATGTCTCATACCATCCATGATCTATGAAAATGGAGGAGGGGACTACTCTATTGAGCGTTCCAGTTTTGAATTAGTTTGTTCCTATTTGCTGCCTTCTTGGTAGGGGTCCATTAGATTCTCTCCTTCTTCATTTGTTGAATAGCTTGGCTCACTATTTCATTATCTTGAGGTTCAAAATAGCAAGAGTAATCATACTTAGTCATATTCTTAATAAGGTAAGGGAAAATAGGATGTTGAGTTTTCTTGTGAGGTGTCCTATGTACTAACATCCTATAATTAGTTAAAATTTTATTAGATTTAATGAAGGTGATGTGCCCTAGGTTTAGTGTTGCACCCAACACTCTAATACTATATGAAACAATAGATTTCTTACTAACGATATTCCATTATTAAACTAACCAGTTCTATTTCTTATTCACATGGAAAGTTTTTTTCAATGACGGTTCAAACTAAAAATAAATCTAAATTGCAATTCTAATCTACCAAGAATTACATTTATAACATTAACTAATAAATCACTTGTTCAGATGAAAAATAATTACTTGACTAATTCTATGATATCAACATATTGAAATTAAAGAATAACAAAGATAACTACATTCTAATCGTAAACATGTATCTTTTAAGTAAATGTCTAATAAAATTGAAAACAAATACTAAACTTACATGTTTGTTAAAGAGCATTCAAATTTTATGTGATGCTTCCTTAATATGTTGTCCAAGCTCTAGCTTTGGTGAGACAAGAAGCATTATCATAGGCTTAACCTCCTAGCCATAGACCTTTTACTTATCCTCACAGGTTCTAATTTAATAGAACAACCCTCCCTACCCTGAGGTTAGGCTTGGGATGTTCATTGGTCTAGCCATTAGAGTATCCAAGTGGGTTGAGGTCCCAATAGTTATCCAACACAATAACTAAAGCATCTAAACAATAGCAAGATCAATTTTTCTAGCAAGTCTGCCTAATTCCACCTTGGCCAAGGATTTTGAAATGAGGGTTTATAACTTGATCTCCACCACTTAGGTTGACAACTTATTTCAAAAGTGGAACTTGCATGAGCTAATATATATTAGTTTGTTTATGTATGAATGTATTGGTTATATATTTCATTCTTGCATTTCTTTTTAACAAGTTCATCTACACCTCCTCACCATAATCAGGTCATTAGGCTACTGATTCCTTGGTTCTTGAACAATTAACCTTTACTAATATGTATTGTACCTTATTCACCTTATTCTGGGTCTTATCCTAGTGAATTCCTTGGTACTCTATTTTATGAACTCATCTTTGCTTTGATCATTAATTCCAAATTTCATAGGAAATGCTATCAAAGAAATTAACCCATCTTTAAGAAAAATTTAGGGAGGTTGCCTATTTGGATATCAATTTTAGTTAACTAATTTGACTAGAAAATAAGGCTAAAGTGATCGACTGATCTTCAATAGATTATAATAATTTTGAATGAATTAATATGGACATCCTCTTTCTGGTCTTATGTCACAACACTAAACAAAGACAATCTAGAAATGAAAAGACAAATTGGAAATGAAAAGAAAAACTAGAAATGAAATACAATGGGTTGTACGTAAAGTTTGATGATGCAAAAAGAAAAAATAATTTCCAACACGTATGAGAAATCCTATACGCCTACCTATAGGGATGACTTCATATTTTAATTCAAATAAGAAAGGAAGTGAAAATGTTTCTTTTATGGAATTATAAAGATATCTTACATGACTTAATCCTATGATGATGTGGCTTTGGTTCTTGAGAGAACACTCCAACCAGTGGTAATATCCTAGCCGTAAGCTCCTTATTTATGTAATGCCCCGCCAAGGGATCCAAAGAATTAATCTAAAATTCCACTAAGTTTGCCAAACAATTTTTTTTTTAAACATGAAAGATAAACCATCCACATGATAGCAGAAGCAATAGCAACAGTTCAAATGAAAGTAAACATAACATAACATAACAGATTACATTCTTTATGGATCCCTTAACGTTGAATCACATCTAATTATAACTATTCATCTAACATCACATCCTTATGAAATAACAATGATACATCCAACATTCTTAAACAATATACAAGTATCCTTTTTGTAATTACATTTTAGTTTAGCTCAATCATCTACTCTACATGTTACAAGGTATGAAAAGCTTAAAAGAGTAAACATCCATGTAAATAAAGTACATCATCATCCAATATTAATCCATGATGCAATAACATGAATGAAACCACAAATCATACATCATCACATAAGATATAAACATCTATCATAAAAGATAACCATATATCACAAACATAAATAACTAAGTGCACAGTTCCTCCCAACCGTTAATAGCATCACTAGACCATCGTGGGCCCTAGCCATCCCTCTGTGCGTAACATTTCAAATCACCAAAGAGATCATTGGTATTAATGTAGTAGGAATGTCACAGCTAACATATACTATATCATATGCAAAAAGTAATCCCACATGCAAGTAAAGCATAAGATAACATCACCCAACATATGCAAATCATCTATGTAAGAAACATACCAGTAAATACATCCATCATAGGGTATATCATCTATCATAACGCTCCAAGAACATAATGAAGATAAATACCAATCAAGAATGCTCCAGCCACGGTGTCTCGAACAGATCTCAAATGATAAGAGTGGAAAAAACACTACTAGCCAACTGCGTGGAACTTAAGTGGTCCACTCCCACCGTGTTGAGGAGATAATATCAAGTCCCAAATAGGCTATCAAAAGTCAAATAGAAAAGATACTCTCTAAATCCAAGAATCCTAAAAGTATACTAACTCAAAGGTTCCATCACACAAAAATTGACATCTAATTCTTGGAGGCACACAATGACATGTAAGAAACCTACTATGCAAGCGAGAAAGTGTCATCACATTTATCACATACAAGTTATCCTGGTAGTTAGCTAAACTCCATGGGTCCATACTGATCTCATGCGGCCACTAGTATTCTCTCATACTGACGAGGCATACTACGAAATGCAAGGTTGCAACCATGCGTTCTCTCTACTCCCATCCTAGTTTGTACAAGCACTCAGGGCATGGGCGAGAACATCAAAAAAATTATCTTTTTAGGTTCATTTAATCTCCATTTAGTGTGTAAATGTTATCACTTATTAACCAAACTTACAATGAGTTACCCTGGCAGCCACTTAGGGCCCCGACCCCCATTGCAAGCCACTTCCCGACACTACAAGTAGATAACCTACCCTAAGCTCATGGAGTCATAAAATCACCCTAGTCCCATACAAGCGACTGGAAAGAAATACCAAAAGATAATCCATAAAAAGAGTCATCAAATAACCATGATAAAAGCATCAAATATCCACAATAAGAATCATCAAATCTCCATGATAAGAATCACCAAATCTCCATGAGCATCTGGAAAAGCATCCATAGAAAATCATGACCACAACAGTTCTCTATTGGCAATTGAAGGCATCACTGATAATCATAATAATCATTCTTTCTCAATAACCAAAATATATCTCAAAATAAATCACAATATCCATTGGTTCTCAACAAGCAACCAGGAATATCTCAAAATCATACTGATCAAAGACTCCAAAATGGTTGAGTCAAAACATGTCACAACATGACATCATCAAGAAATAAATCAACATTTCAATCCCATCATGGCAACTAGAAAGCAATCCAAGGATAACTTATTGATGACTCAAAAATGATTAGCTCAAGTGTCTCATTCATAAGAATTTCAACTATAACAATTAGTAAATACAAACATTTCATAGAGAATACGATCATATTACCATGGTTGGGTTTATAAAGATCGAGACCAAATAAGATCAACATGCCATCACATCTCATAACCCCCGAGCCTCTGGTAACAACCTAAGACTGGTCAACACTAGTCAACCCAAAATCCAAAATAGATAGCATAGAGAATACACAATGCAAACACATGTTTTGGTTTACTAATATCACATGGATGAGTTAAGTGTAAAGGATACTAAGAGTAATCATTTGACCTACAAGTCAACCCGTTTGTTCCTCGAAAGCATTATCCTTCCATTATTTAAAATAATATTCTAAGAATAGCTCAAGGATAAATATTTGCTCATTAAACTAATCATCATTGACCTTTAATTAAATTGTTCGCTTTATTTAACTAAGATCCATATTCTAATTGATTAACTCTTCTTTAATGTTACTTCTACTTAATCAGAGGATCATTATTCGTTAAATTATAAGAGAGCTAATTATCAATCTTTGAATAAGAAGATTATAACTTTATTAAAAATGATCAATTAAATCAATCAATTAATATATGTTCACAATCCATGACCTATTAACATTCTAATAGTTCTCAATTAAATATTACTAAGTCTTGAGCCTTTTAAATTTAATCGTTATCATCGTTGACAACCATTTAATATCTAAAGTCATAATTCAAGTCATAAGGCTTACCAACATCGATACTTAACAACTCCACTAAAGAATCGTTATTATCATATCAATTAAAAAACTTTATTACATAACATAATTATTAATTAAATCTAATTAACTCTAATTAATTTAATTAATAATTACATATCCATGGCAACGTTCCAACTAATATCAGTTGACTAATAACTAACTATAATTTTGTAAGTTAAAAGTCAACTATAATTCAAATCTCTAATATTAATAGTTCAATAATGGCTTGTTATTATTTAATAGCAAGTTATAGGAAATCTATAATGACCACATTCATCACTCTTAAATGAATACTAATATTTCCTTAACAAATTAGTATTAATGATAATCGTTTCTAATAAGACTCTATCGCACAACTTAATTATTAATAACAATTCAATGAATATCAAATGATTAAACATCAACTATACTCAAAATCCAAAAAACTAATATCTTTTACAAAACTTCAATCATTCAATAATCTCCACTAGATTAACTCCAATCGAATTTATTGATAACTATTTAAACCATTATTTATTAATAGTTTGTTAGACCCAATATATATTTAATAAATAATAAACTCCTCAAAACTATTATTAATCGATCCAAAGAAACTTCCATAACTATATTCCAATGCATTCCAAATGATATAAAGTTAACTATCTCTCAATATCGTTATCTACTTACGTCTCATATCTCCTAAGATTTTGTCTAAACCAATTATTGATCTATAACTTATTGCTATACTTCAATTATTAACTAATCTCAACTAGATTGAACTTAATTGAATTAATTAATAATTATATAAAATTATCTATACTATCTTTCATTAATAATTTGTTGAACTTAACAATTATTAATAAATAACCACTCACTAACAATTTCATTATTCAATTATAATGATCGATATTCAAACCCATCAATAATCGTTTCAATCAAAAATCTATATCACACAACTTAATTATTTCTTTTTTTAAAATAATCTTCTTAACCTTAATTAGACTAATTCCAATTAATAATTTGATTAATTTAAAAATATATATTATTTATTTATAAATCTTTGAATACTAAAATTTCATTAATTATATTTATACATATATATACAAATATATAATAATTATCATACAACAATATTTATTAATATAAAATAGAATTACACAATCAATTTATTATTGCCAAAGCAAATGTAACATAAAATTCCCATCGTCGTACCCTACACGCTATCAAATTTTGGCCCTCAAACTTGGCATGGGTACTAGGGACTGTCCACCCCTGCGACCATTGTAGAAACCTGTGACTATGGTCGCTGTTTGATTAATCATGCCGTGGCTTGTCTTGCCTATCGGCGATCGCGAGTACATGGTACCTAGATCCTCAATCACAAGCCGGGGGGGTACAAAAATTCGTCCCTCCCAAATTACTATATTTTATTACTTTTTTTCTAACAAACATTTTCAAAAATGTTTTATCTGTATACGATTTCAATTTTCTTTTAAAAAGCATTTTTTTTTCAAAAATGTTTATATCTTGTGCGATACATAGTTTTCTACTACGACATATCATTCAAATTAATCAATAATTGTGTGTGTGTGTGTGTGTGTGTGTGTGTGTGTGTGTGTGTGTGTGTGTGTGTGTGTGTGTGTGTGTGTGTGTGTGTGTGTGTGTGTGTGTGTGTGTGTGTGTGTGTGTGCGCGCGTGTGTGTGCGTGCGTGTGTGTGTGTATAGATTTGCATAACTTGAAAAGAGGACATATACATAGTTAATTTTAAACAAACATGCTTTTTTTTCCTAAATCTATAAATTAAGAATTTTCCTCTCTAAAATATTTTTTCTCTAAATTTAGCCATTAATTTCTCTAATAGGTTTGACTATAGATTTAGAAACCCTTTTCAAATCTATTTATTAATTTGATTCTAATTCGAACCCAAACCCGATTTAGATCTAATTTTCTCCTTAATTGGATCTAGGGTTTTCTATTGTTTTCCTCTCAACCAACTAAAATTAAAATACATATCTAGATTCCAATTTCAAATTGTAGATTCAATTACAGAGAGTATTCAGACACATATAACAGACACGATGAAGATAGGAAGAGAAATAGTGCAAAGAGAATATGCGAATATCACAAGTGCACCTGGACACTGATGCTAATTTTCTATGCCTTAGAAGTCCATAGAGAATCCCTTCCTTCTCCATCATTCGCAATTCCTCCAAGGCCCAAGCCAACCGAATCCTCCAAGTGACTAGAAGTGCTAGAAGAAGCATAGAAGCATGTAGAAACATATGAGCATGTAAGCTTGAAGCTTCCATTTAAGCTTGTCCAAACACACTATGAGAGCCTCAATTTAAAGGCCTCTAGGATGCATCTAGAATGTGTCTAGAAAGAACTAGAGGATAAGCATGACAACTAAGCATGAGTCTTCTCGAACCTTCTAGATGAGTCATAAGGTTGTAGACACCATGTGCTCAAACAAAATGCTAACTCCTAAGTGTAGACAACTTAGTGCATACGTAGAGTGCAAACTCCTGTGTTGTCTACATGACAACTCTCGAGAATTTGCAAACTCCTAAATATTAAAATAATGCACATTAATTAATATAATATTTACTTTACTCTTTTCAATTTAATTTATTTATTATTAAATCTCATGCACTAACTTTAATAACTCCACTTGTTCTTATCTTAATATATTTATATTTAATCACATGAAATCTAGAATCTTTTAATAATTTTAATATATTTTCCACTTTTAAATTTTCATTTTCAAAACTTAATTACTAAAATATTTATTAGCTTTAATAATATTATTATTTAGTCATTTATTTAAAAATGAACTCCAAATATATTATGATTAAAATAAATTTTGTCACATTCCAAATTTAAACTTATAACTTTTATCTTCAAATTTAATTATTTTATTCAATTAATTTTCCAATTAATTAAATAAAATAAATATTAAAATATCATATTAATTTTCCATTATATTAAACCATTAATTAAATCTTTTAATTAGGCTTAATTAATAGAAAATACATCAAGGACTCATAAAATAAAATACGAAAAAACCCATCATAGCCAAAATCAATACAAAATCAAACCAAAGTTTAATATCATGAATTACGTCATCTAACACATTCAGAGGGTACTCAACTCAGATACTTGTCCTAATTTCTAATTAGGACAAATGGCTTAAAGGGTTGGGATTTGGACTTTAGGATTTATCTCCCCTCTCTTATCATTGAGATAATGTGATAGGGTATGCTCATCTTGGCAATTCAGGGAAGTCGATACCTGGTACATGCAACCTGCACAAAAACCATGCATGTACAAGCACAATATATACTAAGCTAAACAGGAAATGGTAGGAAGTGGTGCATCATGTAGATCCTGACTAGAAGGTGACTGCGACTCCCTTCCTTAACCACATCAGACATGCCATACAAAAGAGCAAACACGCACACCATACACATGCAAGTATGGGGTAAGTAACCATAAGAAAACACATATGATAATAAATCATCTTACTAATCATCATTAATAACTACAAACACTGAAAATAATCATTATGCATACATGAAATGTAAAGTCTAAGTGATCTCATCACATATCAACTGAATTTGAAACAGTATCTGATAGTCTCAAAATAATGCTACTAACCATCAACATAAAACTAGCCCTAAAATAGCTCGACAATGATAACAAAAATGTGACCTAGGAGCAGGCACTACAATTTACTTGTTACTTCCTCTTTGACTAATTCTGTAAGCTTGGTTGAAGGTTTCAAAATGAAAATATGGTTTGTAGGGCTGAAAGAAATAATGAATGACAAGGCTTGGAAAAAGACAAGGTGCTGAGTTATGATTGAAATTCTTATAATATAGACGAGATCTTGTCTATATGGCTTCCATTGGTTACAAGATCATATTCAGATTCTTTATTCAATCAACTAGAAAGAAATAAAGAGGAGGGAAAAATTAAAAAGAAAGGAGATGAAGAGTTTATTTAAATAATTCATATTATTTATATTATCTTATTTTATTAATTAAGTTTATAGGTACGTAATTTGTAAGGTGGCATAATTGGATTAATGAATTTAATGTAATGGTGACACTTTATAATTATTTATCTATGATCAGAGTCAAGAAATTAAAATAATATTAAAATAATATTATTATTTGATAATTTCTTAAAGGTAAGAAATTTGTTTATTTTTATTATTTATATTGTTTTTAGTTATAGCTCATGTGCTTCCACCATAAAATATATTGTCAATTCCTAATAACCTTGCCAGGGTAGTTTTTAGGTGAAACCTATCACTCCTAATGATTGAACGCTATGACCATCCCCTTCTGATGACTTCACTTTGTAATGCTTCCCCTCTCTCTAGTCTTCATCCTATAAAAATTTATAAACAACATTCTCACCAAAACATAAATTCAATATTTATAATTTGTTAAATAAAATCATGGAGTGATCGTTAGGAATAATTGACTCATTCATCATATATGTACAATGGCTAGAATTAACTAACTCTAACTCACATGATCATGAATAAATTAATACAACTAGAATTAACTAACATAGTTTCATATGATAATTAGATTGATACAATGACTATAATTAACTGATTCAATTTCACATGAACATGAAGGAAATGGCTAAAACTTAACATATTAAAACAATGACTATAATTAACTGATTCAAATTCACATGAAGAAATAAATTGGCTTGAATGACTATAATTAGTTTAAAATTTATACGGCAAAAATTGGGATGTAACACTAAGGCATTGGTGGCCAACAATGAGGGTTCTCAAACTTCAAAAAAAGGAAAGGGAAAGAAGAAGAATTGGAAAAATAACATAGAAGAGGATACAAAAAAGACAACACCACCATCAAATCAACAAGGTAAGTCTTCCTTGAATTCAAAAAAGAAGGGGGACACTAATAAGGAGAAGAAAAAGTATGCCTATTGTAAGAAGTTGGGTCATGATGAACATGAGCGTTATCATAAAAAGATTGATGAATTAATGAACATCATAAAGAAACATAATTTTCCACTGCCTAATGCTTATAAGGAGAAAGGATCATCATCATTAGATTCAAAGGGAAAAGGGCAAGCACTTATGGAAAACTCAAATTCTTTAGCATAATGGATTCTTGACTCAAGTGCCTCATATAATATGGGTTCTTCAAGAGGATACTTTTCTTCACTAAAGTAGTCTAAGATACCACACATCTTTTTAGGAGATAATACAAAAATGGAAGTTGAAGGGAAAGGACACGTGGAGATAGAAAATGGGGAATTCAAAGACATTCTCTATGTTCCTAAACATAGCTCTAATCTCCTCTCAATTTACCAAATTACTCACTATGGAGATGGCAATAAAGTTGAGTTCCTTCTAGATTTAGTAATGGTGCAAACTCTCAAAGATGATTCATTTTTTGCAATGGGGAAAGTTAATCATGACACAATGTTGTCTTCTTTCTCCCACTTTGTCCCTAAGTCTCCTTCACATCCCTTGTTGACTCAATCTCATTCACAAACCAAATTATGGCATGAGCAGTATGGGCATCTTTCCTTCCACTATCTTCATCAACTTTGCTCCAAAAAAATGGTTGAAGGTCTACCTAAAATCAAATTTTCCTAAGGTGAATGTTCAATATGATCGATGGATATGCATCCAGAGGAGAAGTTTGATAAAGGAAAGTCTTTAAGAGCACCAATTATTCTTTAGTTCGTTCACATGGTACTATTAGGTTGTTTTGCAGTGACATTAGTTAGCTAGGTTCGCTACATATTGACTTTCATTGATTTCTTTTCATGCTACACATGGGTCTACTTTCTTGATCATAAGAATGAAGTCTTGGATAAGTTTCTAGCCTTCAAGAGTCATGTTGAAAAGCAATCAAGGAAAGCCATCAAAGTTCTTAGGATGGACAATGAAAGCAGATATGTGAACACAAGACTTAAAGACTTTTGCAAACTTGAGGGTATTGATCTTCAGTTTATACCAACATTCAATCCACACAAGACAGATGTTCCAAAATTGAGGATACAAACTCTTAAGTCAATGGCAAGTTGCATGATGCAAGATAATTCTCTAGATCCTATACTTGAATTCAAAGCTATAAGCAGTACAAATCACATACTTAATACATCTCCTCATAATTCCTTAGATTGAAATACTCCTTTTGAGGCATGGTGCAGTAGAAAAGTAGTTGTGAGACACTTTAGAGTCTTCAGTTGTCTAGCATGGGCAAACATATCTTGTAGGGGATGCAAGGCACCACCACCTAGGCCTTGTACTTTCATTGGATATGAAGATGGTGTTAACACATACAGACTTATGGATCCTAAGACACATGAGATTTTCATAGAGAGGAATGTAGACTTTGAGGAGATTTCACTTAGCTTATCCTCTAATCCTCTCCACACTTCATACATTGTAGAAATTGATAGTGATACCAGCAATAGTGATTCAATAGATTCAAATATGTGGGATCCTATTGATAGTTGCAATTCATGGTCACATCATCAACACATTACACATGCATACATTGCTATAGTGATAGGTCCATGTAGATCAGAACTATAGGGTAGACCTTGTCTTCTAGCTCTAACATTAGAGGATGACTTCTTCAAAAATATTTTAGGTTTTGTTGTTGAGTCAAACATAATAGATTTGGGAGACATCATTGATGATATACATCTTCTTTTTGATAAAGAAGATCCTTCTTTAGTTGTTGCAAAGGCTCACTCTAACCCTCATGTCCAATCTCTACATGATCGATCTTCACAGGTTGATGTCATTCTGGATTCTTATGTGTAGTAGTTGAAGGAGGTCTCTTTAGTGTTTGAGGAGACAGTAGGTTCTTTAGTACATGTTTGATATCCATCCTTTCTAGATTTGATATTGTTCTTTTTAATAGCATTGGAAGGGGAAATGATCCATATTGACATATGGACACTTGAGCAGGTTTCAGAGGCATCATTGATCTTCAAGATTCTTTTTACACATAGGGGAAGCATCTCATATGTACCTATGATATTGTTTCTTCCAAAGGGGAGGAACATTATTTAGCAGTCATGGATAACCTTCTATATTAGAGTAGCTATCACTGATCGACATTCTTCAATTGGGGGGGGGGGGGGGGGGGGGCGGGGGGGGACTACCTTGTCTCCTTTCTTCTTCTCTTTTATGGTGGGGGACCTTTTCCTATTGGGATTGTGTTCTTCTCATACTTCTCTTTTGTATATAATTTATGTATGTCATAATAGGGGGTTCTTGATTACTCCATCCATCCATGCATCTTGATTTTTCATCTCTTTTAGGCGGAGGGTTTTTTCCATCAGGTTTTCCCTCTTTCTCCACTTTATGAGAGAGATTACATTGGTCTGTACATGGGTACCTAACATGGCCTAGTAGTTGGGACCCATCTTGCATTTCATCTTAGCTTTCATAAGCTTAAGTGCATTCCCCTAAATTGCACTTGGGGGGGGGGGGGGGGGGGGGGTGGGTGTTGGTGCAAATAAATATTCACTACTTACACTTACTTAAGTTTACTTAGGTCAATACATTATTTTATTATATTTTACATGAGACACTTAGGAGTTTGCATACTCTTATGAGTTGTCATGTACAAAACACTAGAATAAGAAACTCTAATTTAGCACATGACATGTACAACAGTGGAGTTTGCATAATTAGTTGAGTTGTCATGTAGACAACATAGTTATTCACACTCCAATTTTAGCACATGGTGTCTACAACATAATTTTTCATGCTACACCTTTGTAGTCTTATCCTCTCATCATTGCACTTACTCCTGTGCTTAATTGAGGATAATCCACTCCTACTGGACATGTGTTTGGTTGTAAGACTTATCAGTATGCTAATTCCAAGGCATTCTAGAAGCATTCCAGAGGCCTTTATATACAAGAAATCCTAGTGTACTTTCACATTGAATTGAATATCATATCATTATTCTGATCATACTATTTTGGTCTACTATTGTGCTTGTGCTTGAGTTCCTTGGTCTTGGGTGAATTTTTCCCTAAAGTAAATTCTTACACAAATGAATTATCATCTCTACATTGAAGAAAGAATTGAAGATCTTCATTCAAGTAATCAAGATGAAGCCGATGAGGCGATCAAAGAACTCATAGAAAAGAATGGTTACCTATAAGAAGAAGAAAACTAACAAGAGAAAAAGAAATTTAGTTAGTAAGGCTATGTGAAGTCATGGAGCAGAAGAACAAGATAAAAATAAGAGATAGAAGGAAAGAACAATGAAATCTAGCACCAATCCCTTCAGCAAGCAGACCTTATTGAACAACTCTCCAAAGCAAATGAAGAAATCATGAGCCTAAGATCTAAATATGGAAGATTATGAAATGATCTAAACTCTAAAAGGAAAATCAATAAAAGAATGATGAAACCCCAAGTAGACATGAAACAATTGAATGGGAAAATTCTCTATAGAAAAAAAAGGAATAGAAAGAATTGGATATACAGAAAAAGGAGAATCATCCAAGCAAGGAGCTCAAAAGAATCAAAGACCTACTTAAAATCACTATGGTAAGATAGGTCATACATTAAATAAATGTTAGAGCAATGGAAAAGCAAAATTCAATGGAAAATGCTACAATTACAATCAACATGGTCATAAGGCTAATGAATGCAATGAGAAACCTAGATTTGAAGGTAAATTTCACAAATGTAAGAAACATGGACAAAAAATCATCAGAATACAAAACTAAGATATTAAATCCAACAGAATAGATTGTGAAAGCCATCTTTGGTTGGGACTACAACACCTAGTGTAGATGTTATTATTCTAGAGAATTTGGACACATTGGAATGAATTGTGTAAAGCATCATTTGAGGAAAAGAGATACTACTAAAAAATGTTTCATTTGTACAAAAATTGATCATCTTTCCAAGAAATGCATTAATACTAGTAGAATTGAAGATAAGAAGAAGACAAAAGTTGACAACATTCAAAAATAGATGAGACAACAATGGGTTCCAAAGTCTACCAAGAATACAAGTCCAAGCAATGGAAATCAAGTCACTCAATAACTAATTGACTCCACCATTTCTACTTAAATTCTCAAAGGAGAAACTAGGACTATGCTACCAAAGAAAACATTCAAAACAATTCTAGATTGAAAGAACAAAATGATCCAAATCTATATTTAGGATACAAAGAGATCACCGAGTAAAAGGGTACTAGTGTCTACTAAGTTACTTTCTCTACCGAGTGAGGTTGGGTCACAAACTCTACTGAGCAAGGTTGGGAGTAACTAAATTTTATATGGTTACTGAGTGATCAATGCAAGTTAAGTGAATGATAATTTGTCAACATGATGTCAATTGATCTACCTTTCATACTAAAAATTTTATGGCAACATTTTGAAAAAAGGAATGGAATCAAAGTCATTCTTACCATGAAATTCTTGAGAGCTATTGTGAAGTGTAATCTCTAGAATGTCCAAGCAATTTAAGAAAATTTTTATTGAAAGATTTTGAATTCTCTCAAACCTTACCAAGTGAAGATGGCATCCAACAGTAGTAAGGCAAAGTGAGGATTAGATATGTTGGTTCATAGAGTCAAATGGAAGGCACTAGACTTCAATCTCACTCCTACAATTGCTGAAACCCTAGATCCAAATGGATCATAGTCTCAAATTCCTCCAAAGGTACTATTAATAAATGATATTTTCACTCACTTTAAATGTGTTGTTCAAGAGATTGGAACTTTGGAAATGGATAATGCCCTAGATAAACTATGTGTAAATGGAGTTTTGAAACCCAAGTACCAACAACTAGAAACTAAAGTGTTAACTCACATCCCTCACATGTCCCATGACTTTAAAGTAAAATGGATTAGGTTTATCCTTAGTCGAGTGCATAATGGGTAGTTGTGGTTGGAGAAACCAGTATTGATCACAAATAAGATGATTCATCAAATTAATAGTCTCCCAATGTTAGCCAAAGCTAAAACAACCAAAACCCTAGGTCAGGCTAAACAAGAAAAGAAAACCCTAGTAGAATGGAGATTAGAAATGTCATGGACATGGAGTTGAAATTTAGAATCCATATCATTGAACACAAGATTTATAGCTCATGTAGGTTAAATAGCATGTTGTGTGAAGCAGTTGACCTTGCATACAAGGTATCTTTCAACCTTGCCGAGCTATTATTCAGATAATTAAACAAGAGAATGGAAAGCATCAAGACATTAGAGAACAATCCATGTAAGTTTGGCTCCCTGTTAACATGTCTATTCTTTTATGTTCAAAAATTTTTCCCTTCAAAAGGCATTGTTGTTTGGAGAAAAGATGTTCCTGTGCTTTATTAGATCAATGAGTATATTGCTGAGATGGGTGAGAGCTATTATAGTATTATGGAAAACTATTTTGATGATTTTAAGGAGAAAATGAATAATAGATACCTAATCCCCAAGAAACTTCTTGAAGATTATAAGGATGATGTGTGTTTCATGGTGGATAGTGACATCTTATACATTCAGTCAATTAGGCCTAGAATTGCATGGATAAAACCTCTTAGAAATAAGGTTAATATTGATGAAAGAAAAGATATCATTGAGGCACTTGTTAATGAACTATTTGATCCTAAGTTTTCATGTTTTTGTCATATGATGAAGAAAGAGCCAAGATAGAACTAGAAATAAAGCTCCCTTAAGCAGTTAACAAAGGAAAGAAAATAATTGCTAAACTGAAAATAAGTTCTACCCTTTTGTTGACCAAATAATAAGGTGAAGATGAGGAATTAGAGGATGATGAAGAATCTAAGGAAGAAGAACCATTAAAGAAAAAGGGTAAGGTAATTATCACCAAGCCACCAAAGCCATCCACTACAGTATTTACAAGAAGATCCTCTAGGAAGAAAAATGACAAGGAAAGAGGAGACATTATATTTAGAAAACCTCCACCCACCTTCCAAGACATATTAAAAGATCTAGAAGCTAGATCTAGTATAAAAATATTTAAGGCATTAAAGTATGAAATTAAAACAATTGAAAAGTAGAAGCAGATAGAAGATTTGATGATGGACAAAATGGGTAAATGGAAATACTCACTAGACTAGCTTGCTTCTTAGATTCCTAATATTTTGATGGAGAAAATTAAGCCAAGATGGGAATTTGCCATGAAAATTGTCAAAAGCATCTATGGAAAAACTTTGAGGCAACTTAACCAAGCATATAAGATGCAGAGGTAAAATAGTCACTAAAGAAAAATGAAGAAAAATTGACTCTAAAATTCAATGCTTGTCTGATTTTGATGAAAGATATTGAACATGTTGTAAGGAATTCAACTAATACTTGGACAAATGTTTATCATCTTAATAAACAGAGTGATTTACCTATGAATGTAAATGATGATGATGATGAAGAGGATAAGGAAAAGGATGAAAAAGGAAATGATGAAGAGCCAACACATTTTGATAACATAGAAGATAAAGAGGAACAAGAGAAAGAAGCTATCGAGGAAGTGGCACAAGATGATGAGGAAACTGATCTAGTTAAGATAGCTGCAACAGTCATTGCCAAATTTTGTTACACTCCAAAAAAACAAGTGACAACATCAAGCATGGAGATAGCCCCAAAAAGATTGATTGTGACCACTAGTGACAACCCAAATGTCCAATAACTCTTTGCTTTGATTCAACTTAGCACATTATTGATTGAAGTAACCTCCACTTCATTTACCAAGCTATTGATTCTTCCCTCTTCTACCAAGTTGGCTACATCAATTTTGAATACATTAGTTTTGAGCATAATAGTTTTGGACACATATATGATTGCCACATCAATTTTAGATTTCTCATGCATTTCTATTAATATTCCTTTAATAAGTACAATATTAGTTTTTACAGCTAGTCCTAGTATGTCTACAATTATTTCTATTCTAGGCACACAAGCAATAAGTGCAAGGATAGCTGAGACCAAGGCTTAACCAAGCACAAATTTTTTGGGTAAATGAAAAGAGATGTGTAGTGCCTACCCTCGTTCACATCTTTTCTAGACTTATTGTTGCCATTATTATCAGACTTTGATGGACTAGTATTATGTTGATGGGTTAGTGGTATTGTTTTGAGACTATCAGACATTACGTTATGGATTCAATGGTTATATGATGAGATCATTTAGACTTTACATTTCATGCATACATGACGATCATTATACTATTTTCAGCTATTGTTGATGATTAGTTGGATGGTTATTATCTTATGTGTTTTATTATGGATACTTACCCCATACTTGCATGTGTATGGTGTGCGTGTTTTCTTATTGTATGGCGTTTCTGATGTGGTTAAGGAAGGGAGTCGTGGTCACCTGCATAGTCAGGATCTACACGATGCACCACTTCCTGCCATTGTCTGTTTAGCTTAGCATTATATATATTGTATGTACATGCATGGTTTTTCTACAGGTTACAGGTATCGGGTATCAACTTCCCTAAATTGCTAGGATGAGCGTACCCTATTATACTATCTCAATGATAAGAGAAGGGAGATAAATTCTCAAGTCCAAATCCCAAACCTTTAAGCCAATTGTCCTAGTAAGGTAGGACAAGTATCTGGATATTTTACCCATCGAATGTGTCGGATGACATAATTCATGATTTTTAACCCTTTAGATTGATTTTGAGTGATTTGCTCTATGATGGGTTTTCATATTTTATCTTGGAGGTCTATGGTGAATTTTCTATTAATTAAGTCTTAATAAATAGATTTAATTAATAAATTAATTATTTGAGAAAATTAATATAAAATATCATGTTATTTGATATTTTGATTAATTAAATGAGAAATAATTGAGAAAAAAGAAAATAAATAAAAGAAAATTAAAAATTAAAATTAATAATAATAAAATAATAATAAAGTAATAAATAATAATAATAATAAAAGTTATAAAAATTAAAATGAAAGTTATAAAGATCAAAATGGAAGTTATAAACAGTTAAATAGAAATTATATAAAAAGTGAATTGGAGTTATAAGCTTGCATGGGAATTAACACACTTTTCTATTTCTCATGTGTCAACAACACGGAGGTTAGTGCATCAATTAAGCACATGGTATCTACAACCTTATGACCCATCTAGAAGGTTGGAAAAGACCCATGCTTAGTTGGTGACACCTTCTAGCTATTTCTAGAGGCATTCTAGATGTTTCCTGAGAGCTCTTTATATTTAGGCATTCTTAGAAGCCTAGATATAGTGGTTGGAATGCAAATTGGAGCATTGGAGGACTCGAGAACTCTGAAGAACTGAGGAGCTTGCTCTGCGGGTTTTCTGAGGAAGACCGATTTAGCATCAGAATCTAGGTAGATTCTTGTGATTTTACTTATGCTATTTCCGCATCATGCATTCCATGTCTTCTTCGTGTCTTCAATATGTCTTCTGAGGAATTTCATAATTTATTGTGCATTCTCAATATGGGTAGTTAATGTTTATTTGAGAATCTTTATATGCATAGATCTGAAAAGAATACGGGGCTAGGGTTGAATTGTAGCCAGATTCAGTAGAAAATTATTGAGAAAATTTAGAGAGTAAATATTTATAGGAAACTCATTAAATTATATATATTCTTTGTGAAAAAAAAATATATATAAAATTTAGATCTGCATTTTCGCATATAAATATATACTGTCTAAAATTCTACATATATTTATACACACACACACACACACACACATATATATATACATATGCATATATATATATATATATATATATATATATATATATATATAAAATTAATTAATTAGAAGTCGAGCGAATTATTGCAGTAAATACTCATTTAAATGCATTGCGGTTTGGAATTTCATTTTGGGAAAACATTATTAAAAACGTTGTATCAAAAAAATATTTTAAAAAAAATGTATTCATTATGATGTTGGGCGGGCGGGTATTCCATACCCCACCCACCGTAGCCCTGCAAGATCGCAGGGTACCTGGGACCGCAGTGTAGCTGCGGTGCGGTTGCATTGGTGGCCTGCGCGATTTTAATAAATCGCATTATGATTAAGTTTGGTTTTAAATTATAAAAAGTTTTATTTGAAATGTTATTTCATATGATATTTGAATATGAATTTTGATTTTAATGTTGCATTGTTATTAATTATTGAATGTAATTATATATATATATATATATATATATATATATATATATATATATATATATATATATATATATATATTTATGTGTGTGTGTGTGTGTGTGTGTCTATATATATATATATATAAAAGTCTATATGTATATATATTATTATTAATTTATAAATAATTATTATATTTAAAAGATTGAATTAATGGGTTATGTTTTTTAAAAAGATCATTGATTTAAAATATGAATTTATCAATTATTAATAAATGAAGAGATATTAATAATTAACTTAATTAAATTTAGTTTAATTAAGGTTAATTATTAGAACCTGTTATGAGTCAAAGTTTTGAAATACACAAATTCTGTTGATAATATTGAATTCATTGGAAATGTCATTTTTCAAACAAAGTTTACATAAACAAAATATTATTAGATCAATTAGAAAATTGAGTCAAATGGTTTTGGGGAGAAACTTTTATCTATCAAACAAATACATGGGTTAGGTAAAACATGAAATTTCTCCACTTGATATCTAGATTGGAAAATGTAAACTGAAACCTCCACATTTAAATTCAAATTTGAAATTTAACAAAACCAAAACATGTGTTTGCATTGTGTATTCTTTATGCTATTGTTTTGGGTTTTGGGTTGACTAGTGTTGACCAGTTATAGGACGTCTACCAAAGCTTTGGGAGTTATGTGATTGTGATGTCATGATGATGTGTTTAATCTTGATCTTTATAAACCCAACCAATGTTATGTGATGGAATGCTCTATGTATTGGATGTGATTACTGATTGTTATAGTTGAGATTCTTATGTATGAGACACTTAACTTAACCATTGTTTTGGTCATCGATAAGTTATCCTTGATTATTTTCTAGTCGCCATGATGGGACTAAAATGTGGATTTATTCTTGATGATGTCATGTTGTGACATTTTTGACTCAACCATTTTTGGAGTCTTCGATCAGTATGATTGAGATATATTTTGGTTATTGAGAACCATTGGATACTTTTGATTATCAGTGATGCTTTAGTTACCAATAGAGAGCTGTTGTGATCATGATTTTCTATGGATGCTTGATCATGGAGATTTGATGCTTTTATGCATATTTGTTGATTTTATTATGGATTATCTTTTGTGATTTTGAGATTTATGATTCCATGAGCATTAGGGTAGGATATCTGCATGTAGTGACAGGAAGTGGCTTGCAATGGGGGTCGGGGCCCTAAGAGGCTGCCAAGGTAAGTTGGATTAATAAGTGATAACATTCACATCTAATACTAACTAAATGAACCTAAAAAGATAAATGTTTTGTTCTCGCCCATGCCTTGAATGCTTGTATAGGCTAGGATGGGAGTAGTGAGAATGCATGGTTGCGACCTTGCATTCCGTAGTATGCCTCGTTAGTATGAGAGGATACTAGTGGCCGCATGAGATCAGTATGGACCCGTGGAGTTTAGCTAATGGCTAGGGTAACTTGTACGTGATAATTGCGATGACACTTTCCTGCTTGCATAGTAGGTTCCTACATGTTATTGTGTGCCTTTGGGAATTAGATGTCAGATTTTGTGTTTAGAACTTTTGAGTCAGTATACTTTTAGGATTCTTGGACTTATAAAGATTTGTACTATGTGATTTTGATAGCCTATTTGGTACTTGAGATTATCTCCTCAGCACAGTGGGAGTGGACCACTTTGGTACGACGCGATCGGGTGGTAGTGTATTTTCCACTCTTATCATTTGAGATTCATTAAGACATCGTGGCTGATGCATCCTTCATGATGGTGGATATGTATCCTTTCATTGATGATTAGCATATGTTAGATGTTGTTATCTTATGTTAGATTACTTTCTACATATGTTTTTGTTAGGAGTGACATTCCTACTATGTTTATACCGATGATCTCTTTGGTGATTTGGGATGTTACGCATAGAGGGATGGCTAAGATCCACGATGGTCTAATGATGCTATTAACAGTTGGGAGGAACCGTGCACTTAGTTTATTATGTTTGATCTTTATGATGGATGTATATGTCTTCTATGATGATGTATCATGTATATCATGTGATTATCTTTACTTTGATGTATCATGGATTAGAATAGGATGATGTACCTTATTTTATGTATTTATATTCTTTTGAGCTTGTCATACCCTGTGACATGTACAATGGATGATTGAGTATTTGAAATGTAATGTATAAACATTGGACTTATCATTATTATTTCATGTGGATGTTGTACTAGATGGATTCATGTATGTAAGATGTTTTTAGATGCAATCCAACGTTAAGGGATCTTAAATAATGTAATATGATTATATATGTTATGTTTACTTTCAGATGGACATTACTATTGCTTCCATTATTGTGCATAAGTTATACGTGGTATTTACTTTCATGTTTAAAAAAAAAATGCTAGAAAATTTAGTGAAAAATTTTAGGTTAATTCTTTGGATCCCTTGGTGGGGCATTACATTTGGTATCAGAGCCCGAGTTTCTACATTGGGAGCTCTGGGTATTTTGGAACAACAAGAACTTTGAACTATTAAGTGTATCTGTTCAACTTGAATCTAGGTGAACTGAAACAGAACTTGAACTGTTACTTGAATATTTTTCATACTTCAACACTTAGTTTCAAAACTGAAAATTTACTTAAACCCTAAACATAGAACTGAACTTAGTCTATTGCAACATGTGATTGTAATAGTACCTTGTGCTGTTGTAGGATGGTATCTGGGACTAGGTCTTTTGTTAGAGGTCATGGTAGAGGCCAAGGTAGAGGCCGTGGTCATGGCAGAGCTATCAGTGTCCATGAGTCTACCCATGAGGGATCGACTCATGTAGAGAGCAGGGAAGAGCACTCTAGTAGGTAGCAGGAAGAGAGTTGTAGAGAGGACCAAGCTGAGTCTGAAGAGGTCAATTTGAGATAGATGATCCAGACTATCCTAGAACATCTACCTCCTGTTCAAGAACAGCCTAAAGTGCATCAGACAGAACAAGAGCATAGACCCAGATCTAGAAGTCCTTGGAAGGATCGTTAGATGTCCATTATGTCCACTCAGATGAAGGATTCTTTCAAGGTCCAAGGTTAAGCCTTTCAATGGGCAAGGTTTTGGTTATGTGGCCAAGCAGTGGCTTATTTCCCTCGACAGGATTTTTTCCATGTAGGAGTTTGACAACAATGTTAAGGCAAGGTTTTCGATCACTAATCTAGAGAATTTTGGGGCCACTTGGTGGATGATAGAGGAGAACAAGTTGAGTATTGATATGAGCAGTGTTACATGGGAGTTATTCCTAGAGATTTTTCATGAATGATTCCTACTAGAGGAATGGAAACAACAAAGGGCTAATTAATTTCATAATCTTAGACAGTATACTTTTTCAGTGACCGAGTATGAGTGTAAGTTTTATGAGCTCATGTCTTTTTTAGGATTTAGTGAAAATTCAGCTCAGTTGACACAACACTTTATTAGGGGTTTGAACAACCGTATAATTGGGGGTGTCAAGGTATTTGAGCCAAAAACCCTCAAGGATGCGGTACATCGAGAAATCCTTGTTGAGAAAAGTGTCAACCTTGGTCAAGGTGGTTTTGTAGGAAAGCCAACAACACCAGGATCTAAAGGCAACTACAATTCAGGTGGTAACAACAAGTTTTCTTTCTCTAAGGGGAAATAACATCATCAACAGTCTCAGCAGACATAACAATAGAAGGGATCAAATTCTCAAGTTCAAGGTGGTGGCAAAGGTTCTAACACCAAGAACAACCGCAATGCTCAATGCAATAGACAAAATCAGTCCAATCAGCCAGCTCAGAGTAACCAGTCTTTTGTTAGCAGGAATAGTCTTCAACAATCAAATGTACCACCTATGGGTAGAGGATCTGGCATAAATACATAATGTTTTTCATGTGGTCAGATTGGACATTATGCAACTCAGTGTCCACAACAAGCACCTCAGTTCTTAGGACCTAGACCTATAGTTTTAGAGCCTACAATGGGTGATGCAGGTAGAGCTCATAGAGTTTTTGCAATAGTTGATCACCGTCAGGCAGATCATCAGGGAACAGTGGTTGAGATCACAGGTACGATTAGAGGTATATCTCTTTCAGTATTGTTTGATTCAGGAGCTACAAATTCATTTATTTCACAATCTATAGTTTCTAAGTGTAAGCTAGATGCAGTGAAGCAAGATCATGGTTGGCAAGTGGAACTAGCCTCAGGTATTAAGGTCTCCACAAACTCTGTAGTTCATAAGTGCAGACTTAGCTTAGGAAGCTTTGATACTATAGTGGATCTTTGAGTCATACCCCTTGGTTCCTATGATGTGGTTTTAGGCATGGACTGGCTTGGATCTCATAGAGCCATTATAGATTACAAGAAGAAGATTATTATGTGCCAAGATGACCAAGGGAATGATGTGAAGATAGTTGGGATACCAAGGCCTATATCTCTACGGATGATTTTTGCTATGCAATTGAAGCAAAATTTCCGTAAGGGATTTTAGATATTTTCTGTTATGGTAAATGATCTTGATGGAGAAGATCCCATGAGGGAGACTTTAGATCACCCAATTTTGTAGGAGTACGTAGATGTTTTTCCAAGTGAGATTCCAGGCATGCCTTCGAAGAGGGACATTGACTTTAGTATTGATCTGATTCTTGGAGCGAAGCCTATCTCTAAAGCTCCTTATCGTATGACTACTCAGGAATTGGGTGAGCTACGTCTTCAGCTAGAGGAACTTTTGGCCAAAGGGAGAATTCAACCTAGCGTATCACCTTGGGAGCTCCAGTGCTCTTTGTGAAGAAGAAAGATGATTCTTTGTGCCTTTGTATCAACTATAGATAGTTGAATAAGGTGACTATTAAGAACAGTTATCCCCTGCCTAGGATTGATGACTTATTTGATCAGATCAAGGGAGCTACAGTATTCTCCAAGATTGATCTTAAGTCAAGATACCACCAGCTTCGCATTAAGGAAGCAGATATTCACAAGATCGCTTTTCAAACGCGCTATGGGCATTATGAGTTCATAGTGGTACCATTTGGATTGACTAACGCTCCATCGATTTTCATGAGTTTGATGAATGGTGTGTTTCGATCTTATCTGGATAGGTTTGTACTTGTGTTTCTTGATGACATATTGATATATTCTAGGACTCAGAAGGAGCATGAGGAACACCTACGGTTGGTTTTGCAGTGTTTGAGGGACAATAAGCTTTATGCCAATGCAGCTAAGTGCAAATTCTTCAAATCAGAGATTCAGTATTTAGGGCATGTTATTTTAGGCGATGGTATTCTAGTGGATCTTGCAAAGATTCAGATGATAATAGATTGGCCTACACCAACTAATGTGTTAGAGATTCATAGTTTCATGGGTTTAGCTAGTTATTATCGCAGATTTGTCCAGAACTTCTCTAAGATAGAACATCTTATTACTTCTCTTCAGAGGAAAGGACAGAAGTTCATATGGATAAAGAAATGTGAGGAAGCTTTCCAGAAGCTCAAGGAGCTTTTGGCCAGTGCACCAATTTTAGCTGTACCTGATTCGAAAGGTGATTTTATGGTATGTACAGATGCTTCTCTTAAAGGGATTGGGGCAGTGTTGATGCAGAATGGACGGGTGATTGTGTATGAATCACGCAAGCTCAAGGATCATGAGTTAAATTACCCTACGCATGATCTTGAGTTAGCAGCAATAGTTCATGCTTTGACAAGATGGAGACATTTCTTGTTGGGGCACAGATTTGAGCTACATAGTGATTATCGTAGTCTTCAGTACATTTTCACTCAGCCTAATTTAAATGCTCTCTAGAGGTGATAGATGGAGTTTCTATGCGAGTATGATTTTGAGGTTAAGTACATTCAAGGTAAGGAGAATATGATGGCAGATGCTTTGAGTCGCAGGAGACATGTGGTATCATCGATGACTCTTAGAGTGGATTTGAGGAGTCGGATTCTTCAGGCACTTCCTACAGATTCTTGGTATCAGGAAGTGTGCAGAGAGATTGATTTAGGAAGATCTCTAGAAGGTAAGTTTGCAGGTTACGTTCGAGAGTCAGATGGTCTTTTGAGACATTTGGGGAGGATTTATGTGCCATTTTTTGGATGAGCTTCGCACCTTGATACTAGCAGAAGCCCATCATACACCTTACTCAACACATCCAGGTGTCAAGAAGATGCATGCTGATTTGAAATGTTTATTCTTTTGGTATAGGATGAAGCGAGATATTGCTGATTTTGTGGCTAGGTGCCTTGAGTGCCAAAGAGTTAAGGTAGAACATCAGCACCTGGCTGGACTTTTGTAGCCTAATCTCATTCCTTCTTGGAAGTGGGATATCATCTCCATGGATTTCATTATGGGATTACCTATGACAGTTTGACGTCATGACACTATCATGGTCACCATTGATCGATTGACTAAGGTGGCACATTTTTCACCGATTAGGTCTTCCCACACAACAGCTTCTGTAGCTAATGTCTTCATGTGTGACATTGTAAGATTACATGGTATTCCTAGAAAGATCATTTCTGACAGGGATCCTGTATTCACATCTGCATTCTGGACATCGCTGCAGCATGAGCTTGGAGCATAGTTAAACTTTAGTTCAGCATATCATCTAGAGAGGGTGAATCAGGTTTTGGGGGATATGTTATGGATGTATGTGATGGATAGGTAGACACATTGGGAGGATTATCTCTACCTAGTGGATTTTTCTTACAACAATGGGTATCACAGTTCTATTGGCATGGCACCATTTCAGGAATTATAAGGACGTCCTTGTCGTACACCATTGAGTTGGGACAGTCTTGAGGATTGCATCCTCTTGGGTCCTAAGATGCTTCATGATATGGAGCAATAGGTAGTGCGTATCCATGAGCACTTGACTACGACACAAGATAGGCAGAAGAAGTATGTTGATGCTCATAGGACTGATAAGCAGTTTTCTATGGGTGATAAGGTTTTCTTGAGAGTGCGACTACAAAAGAGTCTGATCCGATATGGAAAGGGTTCTAAGCTAGCACCTTACTTTGTGGGACCATTCGATATTTTGGAGAGGATTGGCCTGGTTTCTTACCGCCTTGCTCTACCACCCAGCCTAGCTCGCATTCATGATGTTTTCCATGTTTCAGTAATTCGATAGTATATTCCTGATATTGTACATGTTCTTGATTGGAATGCGTTGTAGGTAGAGGAAGGGCAGCTAGCTTTGGAACCGGTTCGTATTCTGGAGCAACGGGGGTTGACCCTCAGGGGTCAAACCATTGAGCAGGTAAGGGTCCAATGGGACCCTACTGATGATTCTTCAGCTACTTGCGAGGATGCAGCTAGATTGCGGGAGTTATATCCCTACTTGTTTGTAGGCTTCCAGGAGTAAGCCTAACCCAAGGGGGGGTGGATGTAGTGCCTACCCTCATTCACATCTTTTCTAGACTTATTTTTTCCATTATTATTAGACTTTGATGGACTAGTATTATGTTGATGGATTAGTGGTATTGTTCTGAGACTATCAACCATTATGTTATGGATTCAGTGGTTATATGATGAGATCATTTAGACTTTACATTTCATGCATACATGATCATCATTATATTGTTTTCAGCTATTGTTGATGATTAGTTAGATGGTTATTATCTTATGTGTTTTATTATGGATACTTACCCCATACTTGCATGTGTATGGTGTGTGTGTTTTCTTATTGTATGATGTTTCTGATGTGGCTAAGGAAGGGAGTCATAGTCACCTGCATATTCGAGATCTACATGATGCACCACTTCCTGCCATTGTCTGTTTAACTTAGCATTATATATATATATATATATATATATATATATATATATATATATATATATATATATATTGTATGTACATGCATGGTTTTTTTGCAGGTTGCAAGTACCGGGTATCGACTTCCCTGAATTGTTAGGATGAGCGTACCCTATTATACTATCTCAATGATAAGAGAAGGGAGATAAATTCTCAAGTCCAAGTCCCAAACCTTTAAGCCAATTGTCCTAGTAAGGTAGGACAAGTATCTGGATATTTTACCCACCGAATGTGTCGTATGACATAATTCATGATTTTTAACCCTTTAGATTGATTTTGAGTGATTTTCTCTATGATGGGTTTTCATATTTTATCTTGGAGGTCTATGGTGAATTTTCTATTAATTAAGTCTTAATAAATAGATTTAATTAATAAATTAATTATTTGAGAAAATTAATATAAAATATCATGTTATTTGATATTTTGATTAATTAAATGAGAAATAATTGAGGAAAAAGAAAATAAATAAAAGAAAATTAGAAATTAAAATTAATAATAATAATAAAATAATAATAAAGTAATAAATAATAATAATAATAATAAAAGTTATAAAAATTAAAATGAAAGTTATAAAGATTAAAATGGAAGTTATAAATATTTAAATAGAAATTATATAAAAAGTGAATTGGAGTTATAAGCTTGCATGGGAATTAACGCACTTTTCTACTTCTCATGTGTCAAAAACACGGAGGTTAGTGCATCAATTAAGCACATGGTGTCTACAACCTTATGACCCATATAAAAGATGGAAAAGACCCATGCTTAGTTGGTGACACCTTCTAGCTGTTTCTAGAGGCATTCTAGATGTTTCCTAAGAGCTATTTATATTCAGGCATTCTTAGAAGCCTAGATATAGCAGTTGGAGTGCAAATTGGAGCATTGGAGGACTCGAGAACTCTGAAGAAGGGAGGAGCTTGCTTTGTGGGTTTTCTGAGGAAGAATGATTTAGCATCAGAATCCGGGTAGATTCTTGTGATTTTACTTATGCTATTTTTGCATCATGCTTTCCCTGTCTTCTTCGTGTCTTCCATATGTCTTCTGAGGAATTTCATAATTTATTGTGCATTCTCAATATGGGTAGTTAAAATTTATTTGAGAAAATTTATATGCATAGATCTGAAAAGAATACGGGCCTAGGGTTGAATTGTAGCCAGATTCAGTAGAAAATTATTGAGAAAATTTAGAGAGTAAATATTTATGGGAAACTCATAAAATTATATATATTCTTTGTGAAAAAATATATATATAATTCAGATCTGCATTTTCGCATGTAAATATATACTGTCTAAAATTCTGCATATATTTACACACACACACACACACACACACACACACACACACACACACACACATATGCATATGCATATATATATTTAATTAATTGGAAGTCGAGTGAATTATCACAGTAAATACTCATTTAAACGCATTGCGATTTGCAATTTCGTTTTGGGAAAATGTTATTAAAAATGTTGTATCAAAAAAATGTTTTAAAAAAATGTATTCATTATGATGCTGGGCGGGCGGGTATTCCATACCCCACCCACCGCAGGCCTGCGAGATCGCAGGGTACCTGCGGCCGCAGTGTACCTATGATCCGCAATGTACCTGCGGTGTGGTTGCATCGGTGGCCCGCGCGATTTTAATAAATCGAATTATGATTAAGTTTGGTTTTAAATTATAAAAAGTTTTATTTGAAATGTTATTTCATATGATATTTGAATCTGAATTTCGATTTTGATTTTAATGTTGCATTGTTATTAATTATTGAATGTAATTTTATATGTGTGTGTGTGTGTGTGTGTGTGTGTGTGTGTGTGTGTATAAGTATATATGTACATATATATTATTATTAATTTATAAATAATTATTATATTTAAAAGATTGAATTAATGGGTTATGTTTTTTAAAAAGATCATTGATTTAAATCATGAATTTATCAATTATCAATAAATGAAGAGATATTAATAATTAACTTAATTAAATTTAGTTTAATTAAGGTTAATTATTAGAACGTGTTATGAGTCAAAGTTTTGAAATTTGCAAATTCTATTGATAATATTGAATTCATTGGAAATGTCATTTTTCAAACAAAGTTTACATAAAAAAAATATTATTAGATCAATTAGAAAATTGAGTCTAATGATTTTGGGGAGAAACTTTTATCTATCAAACAAATACATGGGTTAGGTAAAACATGAAATTTCTCCACTTGATATCTAGATTGGAAAATGTAAACTGAAACCTCCACATTTAAATTCAAATTTGAAATTTAACAAAACCAAAACATGTGTTTGCATTGTGTATTCTTTATGCTATTGTTTTGGGTTTTGGGTTGACTAGTGTTGACTAGTTATAGGACATCTACCAAAGGCTTGGGAGTTATGTGATGTGATGTCATGATGATGTGTTTAATCTTGATCTTTATAAACCCAACCATGGTTATGTGATGGAATGCTCTATGTATTGGATGTGATTACTGATTGTTATAGTTGAGATTCTTATGTATGAGACACTTGACTTAAACATTGTTTTGGTCATCGATCAGTTATCCTTGACTATTTTCTAGTTTCCATGATGGGACTAAAATGTGGATTTATTCTTGATGATGTCATGTTGTGACATGTTTGACTCAAACATTTTTGGAGTCTTCGATCAGTATGATTGAGATATATTTTGGTTATTGAGAACCATTGGATACTTTTGATTATCAGTGATGCTTCAGTTGCCAATAGAGAGCTGTTGTGATCATGATTTTCTATGGATGCTTGCTCATGAAGATTTGATTCTTTTATGCATATTTGATGATTTTATTATGGATTATCTTTTGTGATTTTGAGATTTATGATTCCATGAGCACTAGGGTAGGATATCTGCATGTAGTGACGGGAAGTGGCTTGCAATGGGGGTTGGGGCCCTAAGAGGCTACTAGGGTAACTCATTGTAAGTGTGATTAATAAGTGATAACATTCACACCTAATACTAACTGAATGAACCTAAAAAGATAATTGTTTTGTTCTCACCCATGCCTTGAGTGCTTGTATAGGCTAGGATGGGAGTAGTGAGAACGCATGGTTGCAACCTTGCATTTCGTAGTATGCCTCGTCAATATGAGAGGATACTAGTGGCCGCATGAGATCAGTATGGACCCGTAGAGTTTAGCTAACTGCCAGGATAACTTGTACGTGATAATTGCGATGAAACTTTCCCGCTTGCATAGTAGGTTCCTACATGTCATTGCGTGCCTTTGGGAATTAGATGTCAAATTTTGTGTTTGGAACCTTTGAGTTAGTATACTTTTAGGATTCCTGGACTTATAGAGATTTGTGCTATGTGATTTTGATAGCCTATTTGGGACTTGAGATTATCTCCTCAGCACGGTGGGAGTGGACCACTTTGGTACGACATGGTCGGGTGGTAGTGTGTTTTCCACTCTTATCATTTGAGATTCATTAAGACATCGTGGCTGATGCATCCTTCATGATGGTGGATATGTATCCTTTCATTGATGATTAGCATATGTTAGATGTTGTTATCTTATGTTAGATTACTTTCTACATATGTTGTTGTTAGGAGTGACATTCCTACTATGTTTATACCAATGATCTCTTCGGTGATTTGGGATGCTACGGATGGAGGGATGGCTAGGATCCACGATGGTCTAATGATGCTATTAACGGTTGGGAGGAACCATGTACTTAGTTTATTATGTTTGATATTTATGATGGATGTATATGTCTTCTATGATGATGTATCATGTATATCATGTGATTATCTTTACTTTGAAGTATCATGGATTAGAATAGGATGATGTACCTTATTTTATGTATGTATATTCTTTTGAGCTTGTCATACCCTGTGACATGTACAATGGATGATTGAGTATTTGAAATGTAATGTATAAACATTGGACTTATCATTATTATTTCATGTGGATGTTGTACTAGATGGGTTCATGTATGTAAGATGTTTTTAGATGTAATCCAACGTTAAGGGATCTTAAAGAATGTAATCTAATTATATATGTTATGTTTACTTTCATATTGACATTACTATTGCTTCCGTTATTGTGCATAAGTTATACGTGGTATTTACTTTCATGTTTTAAAAAAAAAATGCTGCCAAATTTAGTGAAAAATTCTAAGTTAATTCTTATGATTCCTTGGCAGGGCATTACAAGATGGATGAAGAAATAGACATAGATGAGGAAATTGTAAAGATTAAGAGAGGAAAGAGATAAGGAATTTAAAATTATTGAGGATGCCAAGAATATTTTGGTAGAAGCTAGAGGTATAGAGGTTGTTTCTTCACAACCAATTTTGTCTGAACTAGTAGAGGCAATCCAAAAGTTTAATGAAGATTTGAATGGACAAGATAAATTATTGCAAAAGGTAGAAAAGAAGTTTGAGAATAAAGTGTTGGAGCACATTGCTCAAAAAATTGCTATCTATCAAGTAGAACTCTCTACAATTTTGGGTTCTCTAGACACATCTTGTACAAATGTATCATCACTTTTTGGTAAGCTATGTGATGTTTCTAATTTTAACAAGGAAATAATGGAAAAATTGTCTAAAATAGATGAAGATATTAAATCAAGGACTCAAGAGTTGCAACTTGACCCTAGTTCAAGTTCTGCACACTTCAAGAAGATAAGGTTTTTGATAGATATGCAAGTAGAATTGCTTAGAGAAGAAGCAAGGATGAAATCTACATTGGTAGATATATAGAACATGATTCTTCCTAACATGGATGCACTACAAAAACATATTGCACATTCTAAAACTCTCATCCATGACAATAACTTCTCCATAATAGATCACATGATAGAGTTATCAGTAGAAGTGCAAATTGCACTTCACACATGTAAGGTCCTGTAAGACAATTGGGATAAAACTTTCGCTATCATACTCTAGGTAAACTCAGAATTTTTATCTCATTTTGGTGTTACTATGTAAATAAATATAATAAATTTTTGGCATTAATTTCAAAAATGGGGAGAAAGATATATTTATAGGGGGAGTATATACTATGAATAAGAAGATGTGAGAAAGATGTATAAGAGGAGATAGATGGATAAAGATGTAAAAAGTTATGGGGGAGAAAATGTAATCAGTTGTAAAAGAAATGCGGGAGAAATATATGTACAATAAGTATAAGTTGTATATAGAAAAAAGATGTATAACATATTGTATGAAAGAACTTTACCATGTACATATATATATCTTACAAAATCAGTTTTGAAAAATCTCAAAAATAGTATACTCTACTGAGATAGTATCACAAGGTGATGGATAAAAAGTATTTAGAAAACTTTTTGAATTCAATCTTGGCTAATAAGTGTTTTTTTCATTGATACCAAAGGGGGAGATTTTTGACATATTAGTCAAATTTTTTATTAGTGACATACACTTATTTATATTGTAAATAGCTACCAAACTTATTGTATAGATAATAGTGTTTGCTATGCATTCTAGTTGATGCTGATTTCTATAGTTGCTACTGATTCCTTTGAAAAAATTCTAGTGTTTACTGAGTAGTTATAGTTACAGTGAAAATCAATAGTGTAAACTATGCATCTTAGTTTATGTTGAGTTTACCTATGCAAACCAAGCTTTGCAGTGCTTACTAAGTTCGTAGTTTATGTGATACAAGTGTAGTGTTAACTGAGCTACTCAATGTTAACCAAGTGAGTTAGTTTATATTGAGCTCAAGGTGGTAGTATTTAATGAGATATGTAGAGGTAAACAAGTGATCTATTTTATATAACAAGTTTTGCAATATCTATTGAGTCATCAATGCAGACTAAGTTCAAGACTACTTGAAAGTGATTAGTATGGATCGAGCTTCTACGTCTATCAAGTGCATGACATTGTTGAACATTGATAGTGAATGCTAAGTATCAGAACTTCACTGAGTTAGCGTTCAAAGCTTTAGTGTCTACACTTGAGTTGACTTTGTAATATTTTTGTAAACTTGTGTAGTGGTTGACTTTGTAATTTGTATAATTGGATTGTTATATATGTAGTGTATTGTATCACATCCAATGCAAGTAGTAATGATGTATATGTAATCTTAAGAGAAGAGCAGAAAGTGCAAATTACAAAGGCTACAATAGTATAAGGAACAAAAAATATTCATCTATCATAGCAAGGTGATTTGAACACTTAAAGGAATCTCATCCAGCAAACCAAAGTTGTAGATCAGAGATCAACTACTATTTCATCCTAATAGGTGCATCAATAAAATCCTTTAACAAGGTAGACCTAATAGTCTTTTGTAAATCTCTTTACCAAGTGCATACTTCATTGTATGTTTCTAAATCCCTTCATAAGGTGGATCTAGCAGTCCTTATTGCTCCTAATAGAGTAAATCATTAGAATTGATCAAATGTAAGCCTTAATAAGCCAACTTGATACTGTAGTATTAAAGCTTGTGGGTATCATCCCCACCCTAATTTTACTTTCTATTAGAAGGTTTTGGCTCACCAAATCTTTGTGTCATAGTGTTATGAATACTTTCATGTTTTTGGTTTCTTATGCACACAATTAGATTAGATTACATGTGATGGATTAAATGTTAATTGGACTGTTGGATTAAGAGTTGAAATTGTAGAAGTTTTAAAAGTTATTGATTCACCCCTCCCCTCTTAGTAACTTAGCCTAGTTAAGAATATTTCTAACATTTATAACTATTGGAAAAAAAATTATGTACATATAAATTTGAAATATTTTTATGAATCATTAAACCTATCTATCAATCAGGAAGTTTTTGATACACAAGGTTGGGATCCTCTTTATCTTTAATAGTCTCCAACAATTTTTCATGCTCCTCAATATCTAACCTCTACTTTGGTTTACTACGTCCTTTTTTTGGCATAATGTTAAACTAAATCTTTGTGGCTAAAACCAAGTGGCTATAATACAAAACTTTTTGGTTAGGCATGTATTCAATAAATTGAACACCATTGTGGTCAATTTTCATTTACTGATAATAGGTGCCTACAAAATAAGATTTATGCTTCTTTTAGAATTCTTAATAATATAGAAAGGAAATAATTATTTATAGTTAATCTCTTACTCTCTAATTAGTTGTATACATCTCATAAGAGGATAATCTATACCTTCTATAACAACTAAACTAGTTGGATATGATTGGTTATCATCATACATGTACATGGTTTTATCAACTTTATTTTCACTTTTGTGCATCTAAGTAAATAATAATCCACACCTTCCACATTTTGAGGATCTACTCTACAGTCACAAAAAAGATGTCACCTTAAAATGTACAAAAATAATGGAAACTATAAATAAATAAATATGAAGACAAAAAAAAAAAAAAATGAAACATGTTTGTAGAAACTCACTTGGAACAATTAAATTTTAGAAACACATTCATCATCAGTTGAATTCATAGATGAATGTCTATGTTATTGTCATCTTCTTCATAAAGGGGTACTTCTAATTATGTTTGTCCATGTCCATTTAGAGATAGTCATTCACAATATTCTGCCATTGACCCATTGCATTGTTTTGAATGCAGACATCACAAAAACATGATTTTTCTCTTACTTGAATTATTGGAGGTTTGTGTTTTTTAGTAGCCATTAGTTTATGAAATCTTCTAATTCTAACAATGGGTTGAAAATTGTAAGGATTTGATCAACCAATATCTAGAATAAATTAAATTGGCAAGTATCTATGTCAATAATCAAAATATTAAAGTAATCATGTCAAAGAAAAATGGAAAAGTTACCTTTCACTTCCCTAAAAAAATGTTTATTATATATTGTATCACAAGGAGAAAAATGAGGTCTGCACCGTTCAACAACTTGGTTTTCTTTCTCTATCTTTGCGCATGTATAGGAAAGAAAATTGTATTAATTTAAAAAATATATAAAAGAATTATCTAGTAGATGGTCATACACATCAAATTTGATTAGTATATAACAATATAATACCTAAAAGTTCATGTTGGAAATGTGCGCACATTACACATGCTCCTACTCCATCATGCTATCCTTTTCTATAACCACTTTCAAATAAGTTCCAAAGAAACTTAACATTATGTCTCGCATGTTGTGTTGCAAGCCAATTTGATGATTTTGCAAACTTAAATTGCTTGAAGAAAAAAATTAAAATAAATTTATGAGTAACAAAATCTATATATAGTTAATTTTTTAGTAATTAAAAATGTGCATGAAATTTTAAAGTTTAACTTTCAAATACACATACTACCACAAGCGTCAGACCAAATCCAATGTTCTGAAGCATTTATCCCATGATTTGAAAGATCATCAAAGAAAATTCCAAAATAATGAGCTACATAGCTCCTATTGTGAACCCTATCATCACTAAGATAAAAATAGACCTCCTTGATGATAATGTGTTCATCTGGATTGATAATTTCTATCCTATCCACCTCAAATTGTGCATGTCTCTATGAAACTTGTACAAAAATTACAATTTGAGCTAAGTGATAATATTTATCTTGAATTTTAGATTGAGGGGAAAAATTATAGTTTTTAGGGAAGTCTATGATTGATAGAGTACATCCTAGTGGAAAATAATTTTTTTAATCTCAAAACTATTTTGCTTGCCATCTTGCACTATGACAATGATGGATGTGTGGATAAATCATAGTTTTGAATTTATTCTTTAACTCACCATATAAAAAATTGCTCTCCTTAAAAGATATTTGTTTTTATTCTTCTCCATTCCTTGTTTGATATATCTCATACTCAAATCTATTCCACACAACTACTGTTGAAACATCAATATTCTCCATTTCATATGGAAATTTTTGCAACTCTTCAAAATTTGTACATGCATTTTTTATGCATTGTTCATTGAATTCATCTGACTCTTCAACATTATCACATAACAAAGACTTGACAAATTATGTTGTGCTTCTACAATTTACCATATCTAGCTTAAGTGTTGCCATAGCTTTTCTAAAAGATTGTAAATAAAGATGAAATTCAACATGATTTCAACAACAACAAGTTTCACATACCTTATTTATTCTTACAAAACTTGAGCACAACCTCTCAAACATTCTTTGGAAAATTTTCACATTTCAAAATTCTTTTTTGAAAGCTTCAAATAATTCACTTTTTGTCATGTTTACAAAGTGTTTTGGATGTGCTACTTTCATACCAATCTCTTCATCTTTAACATGTATAGTGTCTCTTCTATTGGAAAAAACATGTGACTGACTGGTCCAATATTCAACACCTATCTTCTAACATTTTTAAAAATTCTATCCTTTCAAAGAAGTCAACAAATATTGACCCAGTTCTTTTCAATGTTCTCATCAAGAAAATTTCTCCTTTTTATGTATCTTTGAACAGTTCTTCAAGATAGATTGAGCATTTTAGAAATTAATCAAACTTGGTTTTTTTGTGGCAAGCCCTTTTTTCATAATCATAGTCATCAATGCTCTTCATGCAACACTTAAATCAACTACTTGACTTCTATTATAAATAGCATTTAATGCATCTCTCAAATTTTAAACTATTGTTTCCTTCACATTATCTTCTAAGCTTTTCTTATTGTTCTCACCTAACAACTATAGGAAAAGACTCATTTCTCCTTTCCTAAATAATATAACAAATAATTGTGCTTTACCAATCAAAGATTTATTTTCAAAAAAATTCTCCCACATACTTTTCAGATGTAGTTTAATTGTACTTTTAGGCATCATTTGTTTAGATGATTCAGTTTCTCTAAAAAAAGAGTCTTTATCTATCTCCACCAAATTTTCCAACTGTAAACCATATTTTCCAAATGTCCTATTACTTTCTTAAAATTCAACATGATCTTCTTTAACTTCAATTAATAGATCTTCAATTAGTGGCTTCATATTATGTTTTGTCTATCCTTTCTTCTAGCCATCTCTAACTTGATCATGTCTTTTTTCTCTTTTCACTTTATTCCCATTGCACAAAAACTTGAATAGAGAGCTTGATATCACCTACATACAAAAGACTTCCAAATTCAATTACATAAAAACTAGTAGAACATAGACAATTTAGAAAAACTTTCAACTTTAGAAGCTTATTATATTTGACTATCTATAACACTACAAAATTTTAAGACAAGTAGTTGCATTAAAGCATTACTGAATTTAGATTTAAAAATTTATTATATATATTGAATAAATTAAATAATTTAACTATTTAATAATTTTAATGGTTTTCATAATATTTTAAAATACCTAAATTCATTCTAATAATATATTTAAATCAGATTAATTAATAAATTTTAAGTAAATAATAAATTTAATTAACCAATTTCAATACAAAAATAACTTTAAAAATCTAATTTCTAAATATTTGTTCAATAAAATTTCAAGTAAAATTTTACATTTTTATTGCTACAAATGTAAATATAAATTAAATATAACAATTTGAAAAATAAAATCCCTATTTCATTAAATTAAATTAAATATAAGAATTTAAAAACAAAATTTTGCCTTAAAATAAAAAATTAATTTTATTGAATGAAATATAACAATTAAAAAATTAAAAATTTACCTTTGAGATAAAAAACCTATTTTATTATTTAAAGTGGATAAATATTTTAAGCTCGCACTTGCACATGTGACCTTGTGTGGATGACTTTTGGGTTATACAAATTTGGTTAGATCTAGTCGAGTCAAATCTAGTCTAGCCAGATTGGATCTGACTAGAATTGTCTATGTGTCATCCAATGTGGCACTTTCTTTCATGTTTTTTACAATTCTGAAGAACTTAACACTTCAGAGGCCAATTTCATCATCAGAATTAGGGTTTCAAAAAAAAATCATTGGATAGAACATGTAGTTAGAATTATGCCAATAATTTTTTTTATAGGTGACACAATATTGATTACAATAATTACAAAGTAATGCAAGTAGGTATTTGAACATTGAAGATAATGCACACTTGGAAAAATGTAATAATTAGTAGAAAATAATGAAAAAGATAAAAAATGATGAATTTCTCTAGAGGAGAGAGAACTCTTTGATAATATATACCATTTGTAATGGTTAACATAAATTTACTAGGGAAAAGATGGTGGGAATGAAAAACCATTAAATTATGAAAAGTTCAACTTTAAATAGCTATAACAAATAGAACAATAACCTATAATTTGCTCAATTTTTAACATTGTAAGAAAAGGTCATTAAAAATTATAGAAAACATAATTTTTTTATTTTTTAAAATTTGAAAAAAATAACATACTTAAACTTTATCCTTTTGTAGGCATTTCATCAATTTACACCAACTTTAAATTCAAAATATAAATATGACTTTTACATTGTTGAAGTTTAACACTTTTTTTGATGCTATCCTTTTCCTTTGTAAAAGGGTGACACATGTTTGTACTTTTACCAAACATCTACTTCCAAACATCTTGAAATTAATCGTAGTATGTGTATGAACATAGCATAGTTTGCAAGGTATCTTGTTTGTTCCTTTCTCTAGTTGAGCTTAGTTAAGAGTTTAGAGTGTAGTGCTAATGGCTTCTCTCCAAAATATTCTTGTAGTAATCTTATTACATTGTGGTATCTTGGTACTGATAACTATGTTAATTCCATGTTCAACACAAAATTTAGTGAGTTCAATAGACATAAAATCACCACCTCTATCAGATCTCAACCATTTGAATTGTTTACCATTTTCATTTTCAACTCTAGCTTTGTACCATTTGAACATACCAAAAGCATGCAACTTTAACTTCATAAACATAACAAACATCATCCTAGAATACTCATCAATAAAAAGAATAAAATATCAACCACCATAATAACTTTCTACTCTCCTTGGTCAACAGAAATCTGTATGCACTAATTCTAGTATATCATTAGGAGTATGTATCTTTTTGGAAAAGCTTGACTTGGTCATGTTATTGATTTAAAATTGTTTGCACATAACATTCTCAAATTTATGAAAATTCAGTAAGCCTCTAACTCTTTTCTTTCTACTAACCTTGATAATATTCTCAAATTAACATGGCATAGCCTCTTATTCCATGACCACACATCTTCCACATTCGCAAATAGACATGTATCAATTGTAGGATCAAGATAAAAATAGATTATCTTTTGTTTTCTCTCTAGTTCCAATTAGATTTCCATCATCATCATCATAGATCTTGACTTTCCTATTCTAAATCTCTAGCTTGTGGCTTGTATTAGTCAACTTAGCAATACTCAACAGATTATAGTTTAGTCCTTGCACCCATTATGCATCATCACATTAGATTTCATTATTTAATATCAATGAATCTCTACATTTTATTGAACATGGAACATCATTTCCTATTTTAATAGACCAACCATCATATTCCTCAAATTTATCAAACTTACTAATGTCTCCAATCATGTGATGTGAACACCTACTGTCAATGATTCGTGTGTCATTCTTATTAACATGAGAATTAAGATCTCTCCCATCCTCATACCTTTCCTCGTTAGTGTTAGTCCCAAATGATAATATTTTTATTATATGTAAAAGAGTTATATTAGTTGTTATGTTGGCATTGATGTCAATCCTTAGTTGGTTAGACATTATGCTAATTTAGTAGAGTACCATATCATTTGATTGACAAAAAGGAATAGAAGAAAGCATTATGATGAAAGAGTTGATAAGTATTGGTATACAATGGGTACTTGATTGAATTGTAATATGATATTGTAATGTTGGTTTTATTATTTTCCTTCTTGTAGTAATCCTATTCTACTATGGTATCTTGGAACTGATAACTATCTTAATTCCATCATGGAGAAGAAAAAGAAAGAAGGGAGGATCAAAGGTTTTAAACCTGCTTCCAAATGCACCCCCTTTACGCATCAAAAATTTGTTGATGAAACTATTATGGGTGGAGAGGCCTCGGTCAAGGAGGAAAAGGCTATGAAAGACACCTTGGACACCTATTCTAGAGGGTCAAGGCAGCTCATCAGTTGGGACAAAAGTTCTATTTTCTTTGTCAATACTCCGAAGGATAGACAAAAGTGAATCTCTAGAATCCTAGGATGTCAGGTGGGGAAGCTTCCTTCTACCTATCTTGGTCTCCCCTTGAAAATAACCCCTTCAAATTCCTTTTGGCAAGCTGGAAAGAAGCCATTCTTAGCTAAGCTAGAAAATGTCAACTAGTTAAATCTATCCTTCAAAACTTGTCGATATATGGTTTGAGCCTTTTTACCATACTGGTGAAATATGCTGAGAGGATGGAGAAAATTTAGAGATATTTTTTATGGACGGGAGCTAAAAGGAATAAAAGGTACCCCCTTGTTGCATGGGACAAAGTTTGCCTCTCCAAGAAGTATGGAGGTCTGGGAATCAGGAAGCTCATTCATCTCAATAAGGCCCTCCTGGCAAAGCAAATCTAGCGCATCTTTAGTAGCATAGGGGAATGGAGAGACACTGTAGTAAATAAGTATATAAAGAGGCCCTCTATTCAGTTCACCCTCTTTAGTGAGTATATCCCAAGAGGTTCTACTATTTGGAATGGTTTCTTAAAAGGTAGGGACTTGGTTAACTAAAAAGTCTCCTAGAAATTGGGTAATGGGGAGGACATTCTATTTTGGTCTGACAGTTGGCTTTCTCAAGGCCCCCTTATGAACAACTCTAGCTATGGGTTTTGGGCTAATGATTGCATCTACCTTTATGGGCACAACGTCAACAATTACAGGACCAAACAAGGTTGGAGGGACCTTTCTATTATCTTAGATGACCTCAAACCAATCATGATCATGCTTAATTTCTTGTCCCTTAGCAACAATAAGGATGAACTAGTTTGGAAGGATAATGCCAATGGGCTCTATTCGATTGCCTCTGGGTACTCTACTTTATGGAGCTTAAAATAGACTCCCCTTTGGTTGAGGGCTTGGATCCCTAGCCTCATGCCAAAAGCCAACATGTTTTCTTGGTTTGCTCTTCAAGACAAAACTCTAGCCTAGGAAAATCTTATCAAAAGAGGTCATATCTTGCCTAGCATATGTTTTTTGTGTAAAGAAGAGTCAGAGATAAGAAACCATATGTTCATCCACTATTCTTTCTCTAGGAAAATTTGGGGCATCCTCACCCAAGAATTAGGCCATAGCTGGTGCATTCCTTCTAACCTTTTGGACTTTTTCTGTCAATGGTATGGCTTGTTCAGCAGGACTATCTTGTAGGAAATTAGCTCCTTGATCCTGCCCCATTTTTGTTGGAGCATATGAAAGGAGAGAAAAAATTAGATTTTCAGAGATAGGGAGGAACCGGCTTTAGTTTTTGGGAGGAATATTTTTAGTAACATAAAGGAAAACTTTTCTGTAAGGAAGGGGGGAGAATTTGAGACATGAAGTAGGAAAAAGGAGAAGGTAAAAGATAGATCAAGGAAAATACAGGAAGCCAAGTGGCTTCTCCCCCTTGAAGGTTGGCACAAAGCCAACTTTGACAAAGCCTCCAAGGGAAACCTTGGCTCCTCAAGTAGTGGAGGTGTGATAAGGAATGAAAATTGAGATAGTATTGTGACTTTCTCTCTCCTGCTGGGATTCCAAACTAATCATTTTGTGGAAGCAAACGCTGTGTGCAATGTTGTAAAACTGGCTTTTGAAATTGGTGTTACCAATTTATGGCTCAAAGGGGACTCGAATAACATTATAAAGTGCATCATAGGTAAATCACATCCATCATGGATGATTACAAATCTAATTGATGAGACACGTGAGACCCTCACCAAATTTAATAGAATCCACGTCACTCATATCTTTCGAGAAGCAGACCCAGTTGCCAACAAGTTTGCAAACATTGGGGTCGACGTAGACCAAAAAATGACTTGGCATCCTTGATTTTTTGGCCAACGAATGTTAAAAGTTTAATTGACTTGGACAAGATCCAAGGGAGTACGGAGAAAATCAAGCTGCAATTATGATTATTGAGGTTTAAAAAAATAAGGGTACTTTTCAAAATGGAAGCATGGGAATTTGTAATTGCAGTGATTCATTATTGATTAATTAACATGCTTTGTGGGTTGTTTTTTGCACTCACTTCTGGAGCAATAGAAGGGCTATTTTTCTCTATTTATTGCTTACTCTCAGAGGTCCCTTTTAGTCACAGTGATGGGGACACAACCCAAGAACAAAATGGACACAACAAAAAAGGGAAATTGTATTAACTGAGAAAATAAGCTAGTACAAATAGTACAGAGAAAATAAACTTCAAAACATGCCCTAAGGGCTTACAATATCATAAATCTGGAGATAATTTCTCCTTTCAGTACCTCCTCTCAAACTCCACTCCGAACTGCCTTTTACATTGCCAAAAATCTCCTTAAATAGACCCCAGAGGGTTAAGGACTAGGAGTACATTCTAGAAAGTGCTAGTAGGCACCCATTGACCAAATAGAAAGTTCTGGAAGCTGCGATAGAAGTCGGCACAAATCTAGAAGAATCCAGAAATGGTAATCGAACTTCTGGGAGGCATAACTTTTGAACCATAGCTCCGATTGATGAACCATTTACATTTCTGGAAAGCTCTCAAAGCTCTCTATAGCCCTATGGACCAGCTTTGCTCGTCCCCCATTTTTTGACCCTTTTTGAGGTCATTTAATGACCCTAACCTAACTTTGAAGCATTCTTAGGAGGTCTCCAAAACCCAAAAAATTGCAATAACTTTCAAACCATGGGGCCTTTTGACCTGATTCTTTTTTTGGAATGCTCTAAATCACAATTACATTCATCCGGCCAATTCACACCTTCTAGGTCACCAAAATGATGGCCAAAGTGCATGCTCCTATTTTTTTAGTATTTTCTAGCACAGTGATAGTTGAACTATGAGAGTTGGAACCTTTATTTGACCCAAATGGGTATCCAAAAATGAAAAGACATGAAACAAAAACTAAGTCTAAGTACATTTTTTTGGGTGACACAAGATTACCCTTATACCTCTGGATGCTCCTGCATCAGACACCCAGGGTAGATTGAAAGGTGACCCTATCACTTTATGAATGGTAGAGGAAATCCCAAATGGGAAACCTTAGCTACTGAAATCCAAGTTGAGTCCTCGATTGGTCGTCCTTTCCATTTGACCAAATACTCTTCATACTACCTATTTATGGTACTCCTACCCACACGATGATCTAGAATGTCTTCTATCTCCTCCTTCTTAGAAGCAGGAATTGGACATGGCTCTAACACCAGCTCCTCATCTGCACCATCATCATGATACTCTGTTAAATATGCAATGTTGAAAATGGGAGAAATGAGAATACCATCTGGCAGCTCCACTTCATTTGCATTTCCTGAGTCATGTTTCTTCAAAATTTTGCAGGGGCCAAATTTCTTCATTTTCAGCTTGTTGTAAGTACCAGCTAGAAATCTTTCTTTTCGTAAGTACACCATGACTAGATCCCCTACTTGGAATTCCTTATGTCTTCTCCTTTGATCAGCCCTAGCTTTATACTCTTGATTCATCTTGGTAATGTGCGCCTGAACCTCCTCATGTAGACGCTTGATATGTTCAGCAAATTCCTTAGCTTCAACACTTGTCCTCTCCCCTTGCTCTATCTTCCTCAGCTCTAGTGCAGTCCTTGGGCTACTCCCATATACAATTTGGGATGGTGATTTTCCAGTACTCATATTTACAGAATTATTATAAGAAAACTCTGCCTGTGGTAGAATCAAATCCCATCCCTTGGGTTTATCCCCAACTAAACACCTCAACAAATTGCCCAAACTTCTATTTATCATTTCTGTTTGGCCGTCAGTTTGTGGGTGATGCGTGGAACTGAATTTCAAGTCTGTCAGAAATTTAGTATCTCTGTCAGAAACTATACTCCTTGGAAGACCATGTAGTCTTACCACCTCTTTGAAAAAAAAGTTTGCAATATGGACAACATCATGAGTTTTGTGGCATGGAATGAAATGTGCCATTTTGGAGAACCTATCAACCACCACAAATAATGAGTCATTAGCCCTTTGTGTCCTTGGCAATCCAAGAACAAAATCCATACTTATGTCCTCCCATGGCCTTGATGGAACAGGCAATGGCTGATATAGGCTAGTATTGTGACTGAACCCCTTGGCAACTTGACAAACCTGGCAACTCTGTACAAACTTCTCCACATCTTGTGAAATTTGAGGCCAAAAATAACGCTCTCTAAGAATGGTAATGGTCTTATCTTGACCAAAATGTCCTACCATCCCTCCACTGTGTTTATCCTTAATTAGATTTTCCCTCATGGAACTCCTTGGAATGCACAATTGACTACCCTTGAACAAAATGCCATCCTGAATCAAATAGTCTAACCACTTGGTTATATCTACAGCAACAGGTTCTTTACAAGTTTTCCATGCTTTAGCAAAATCAGGATCCTCGGGGTACAAATTCTTGAGTTCGTCAAACCCAACTACTTCAACTTGCATTACTGTAAGCAACAACTGTCTCCTACTTAGTGCATCTACAACCTTGTTAGATTTTCCACTTCTATGCTTCAACACAATTGTATAACTCTGTAAGAACTCTACCCACTTCAGATGCCTCTGATTCAATTTACCTTGGCTATTTAGGCACTGTAATGCCTGATGATCAGTATACAAAACAAATTCCTTTGGAAATAAATAATGCCTCCATTTCTTTAAGGCCTGAACTATTGCATAGAACTCTTGATCATAAACAGAATACTTCTTTTTGTCATCATTTAATTTTTCACTAAAATATGCAATAGGCTTACCTTCTTGGCTTAATACAGCCCCAATAGCATTGCCACTGGCATCACAATCCACCTGGAACACATTTCTAAAATCTGGAAGTGCCAACACAGGTTGTTCTATCACCTTCTTCTTTAGCATTTCAAAACTTCTCACAGCTGTTGCAGTCCATTTGAACTCTTTTCTATCCCCTCTTATTGTACCAGTTAGGGGTGCACATATGCCACTGAAATTCTTAATAAACTTCCTATAAAAACTAACCAAACCATGAAATGATCTTACCTCAATAGCAGACCTTGGAGTAGGCCATTCCAAGATGGCTTTTAGCTTCTCTGGATCCATTTTGAGACCTTCAGGTGATATAACAAACCCCAAATAGACTAACTCCCTTTTTGCAAAGATACACTTCTTCAGATTAATTAACAATTTCTCTTCTCTTAGCCTTTCAAGGACACTACGAATATGCAGTAAATGTTCTTCCAAAGTCTTGCTGAAAATTAAAATATCATCCAAATAGACAATAACAAATTTTCCCAAGAACTTCTTAAGTACCTCATTCATGAGCCGCATGAAGGTGCTTGGGGCATTTGTCAATCCAAAGGGCATGAATAACCACTCATAAAGACCCTCCTTGGTCTTGAAGGCTATCTTCCACTCATCTCCTTCTCGAATCTGTATCTGGTGATAACCACTCTTTAGATTTATCTTTGTGAAGTACTGAGCTACACTCAAGCAGTCCATAATATCATCCATCCTTGGCAAAGTAAACCGGTACTTGATGGTGATCCTATTTATAGCTCGAGAATCTATACACATCCTCCACTCTCCATCCTTCTTTGGTGCGAGTACTGCAGGTACTGGACATGGACTTAGGCTCTCTCGAATCAAGCCCTTCCTCAACAACTCCTTAACTTGTCTATTTAGCTCCTTTGTTTTAGTAGGAGTCATCTTGTGAGTAGCCTTGTCAGGAAAACTAGCTCCTGGAATCAGATCTATCTAATGATTGATTTGCCTTACTGGTGGAAATCCATCTGGAACATTATCAGAGATAATATCTCCAAACTCCCCTAGTAAATCTGAAACTTCAACTGGTGTTTCACAACTACCTTCTTTATCTTTCTTAGGAATCAAAGCATAGCACATATGCTGATGTTTCATGGCATCTAAAAACTTCCTTTCATCAACAAGACAAATCCTCGCACTGCTACATACCTTTTCACCTTCCTTTTTCATGGGCTTCAATTTGTGGTGAACTCCATCCTTTGTCAGAGAGTATGTGTTTGCATGTCCATCATGTACTGCATGTCTATCAAACTACCATGGTCTACCCAGCAATAGATGGCAAACATCCATCGAAATAACATCACAGAGAACTTCATCATGGTAACTCCCAATTTTGAATTTCACTAAACATTGTTCACTTACTAGGACCTTATGATCATCTTTTTCCCAAGCAATCTGATAGGGCTGGGGATGTTTCTCCCTCTTGAGCTTCAGCTTAGAGACCATCTCTTCTGATACCAAGTTATCAGTGCTACCACCATCAATGATCACATCACAACATTTATCCTCACACTTGCATCTGGTATGAAAAAAACTCCTCTGTTGTCCTAGTTCATTCTCACCACTTAGTAGGACTCTTTCATTTACCAAGGTCTCTCCTCTTTCTGCATCCTCTGAATGTGATGATTGTGCATCCTCATCCACATGAGCAACCCTAGCTTGGCCCTCAGCTCTCCTATCTGTCCTTTCTTGTCATTAAGGGCATTCAAAGGCACGATGACCTTCTTCATTGCAATGGAAATAGGTACCATGGAAGCCTCCTCTTCCTTGTCCACGTCCTCTACCTCTTCCTCTCTTATTTCCAAAGTCTTGGTCACGGGAGCAGTTGAAACCCTCATTCCTCTGGTTCCTCCTAGTACCCTCATCTTCAAATTTTCTTTTGGGTTTCATTGTGGCCTCTAGATGATCTACCGCTTCCCCTTCCTCCTTGTCCGCACCCTCTTTGTCTTCCTTCAAACCTTTTATTTAGCTTCTCTTCAACTCATAGGGCAAACTGGTCTGCGTCTTCAACGCTGGTCATTCTTACCAGACTTAATTCCTCTTGGATGCTAGGTCGCAACCCATTGATATAACAAGCAACCTTCTCCTTATTTGCTTTTGCATGCCCTGCTCTAATCAAGAGTTGGTAAAACTCCTCTGTATATTCTTGGACTGATCTTCCTGCTTGCTTTAACCCATGCATCTTCTTAAACAGATCTAGCTCGTAGTCCACAGGAATGAACTGCTTCTTCAATTTTTCCACCATGCGATCTCATCTTGTGATCTTCTCCTTTCCTCTTCTATTTCTTTCCAATTGAACCTCTTGCCACTAGATTTTGGCATGGCCTTTCAGTTTGGCCTTTGCAAACTTAACCCTATCTGCGTCCCTGATATCCTCATACTCAAAGTATTCTTCCAGTTCATTGATCCAATCAATTAACTCATCTGGTTTCAGATTTCCTGAAAATACACCCACTTCAATTGTGGGTCTTTTCCCAAACTTAGTAATGGCCCTAAAAAGCCTTTCCTCTGCATGATTCAGAACTTCCCCATCAAATTCCTCTTCTGGTCCCATTACTTCTTCTTCATTTTCATCCTCACTGTTGTCACCTGCAGCAACATTTGCTCCTCTACAGAGCTCCTCTTGCAATGCTTGTACCTGCCTCTAGAGGGATCTAACCTCCTCAGGATTAATAGCTCTAGCCCTTCCACCGTGCTCTCTTCATGGAGGCATCTTCCAACTCGAACCCACAACCACATAGTCCTAGTGTAAATTGCCTCATAGTCAGCGCTCTGTCTACACACTCAGGAAAACCCGCTCTGATACCACTTGATGGGGACACAACCCAAGAACAGAATGGACACAACAAAAAAGGGAAATTGTATTAACTGAGAAAATAAGCTAGTACAAATAGTACAAAGAAAATAAACTTCAAAACATGCCCTAAGGGCTTACAATAGCGTAAATCTGGAGATAATTTCTCCTTTCAGTACCTCCTCTCAAACTCCACTCCGAACTGCCTTTTACAATGCCAAAAATCTCCTTAAATAGACCCCGGAGGATTAAGGACTAGGAGTACATTCTAGAAAGTGCTAGTAGGTACCCACCAACCAAATAGAAGGTTTCGGAAGCTGCGGTAGAAGTCGGTGCAAATCTAGAAGAATCCAGAAATGGTAATTGAACTTTCGGGAGGCATAACTTTTGAACCATAGCTCTGATTGAAGAACCATTTACATTTATGAAAAGCTCTCGAAGCGCTCTATAGCCCTATGGACCAGCTTTTCTTGTCCCCCATTTTTTGACCCTTTTTGAGGTCATTTAATGCCCCTAACCTGACTTTGAAGCATTCTTAGGAGGTCTCCAAAACCCAAAAAATTGCAATAACTTTCAAACTGTGGGGCCTTTTGACCTGATTCTTTTTCTGGAATGCTCTAAATCACAATTACATTCATCCAGCCAATTCACACCTTCTAGGTCACCAAAATGATGGCCAAATTGCATGCTCCTATTTTTTTAGAATTTTCTAGCACACTAATAGTTGAACTGTGAGAGTTGGAACCTTTATTTTACCCAAATGGGTATCCAAAAATGAAAAGACATGAAACAGAAACTAAGTCTAAGTACATTTTTTTGGGTGACACAAGATTGCCCTTATACCTCTAGATGCTCCTGCATCACACAGAGTGAGGAGCACATGAGTAAAGAGGGTGTGTAGTGTGCAAAAATGGTACGTGAAAGGTGCAGAAAGGAGCCGGTGGGAGATTTTGAGAAATGGAGAAGTAGGGAGAAAGTGTGGGAAAAGTTAGAGGAGGGTGGGGTTACCAATTATATCATGAAGCTACATGGATTCAATCAGGAGGTGACCAAAAGTATGGTGGGGTCCTAGAAGGATGGAAGGGTGAAGGTGAACGGGGTCTACTTTTGAATAACAGAGGAGGTGATTGCGACTGTCACCAAAATCCCTATCAAGGTTTTTAAATTATTTAGGGATAAGAAGCTCTCGGCCAATGTGGTTAGGGACTTTGTGGAGAGTGAGAAGGAACTGAAGGTGCTATGAAAGATTGACACCTACTATGTCCCTGACTCCATGAAGAAGCGGTGGAGGTATGTTTTGAGAGCTATTATTGAGTACATCACATTGGACCCTAGGTTTGCTAGAGCACATACCCACCACTTTTTTATATTGAATCATTTATGGAATAATGTTAACATTTCCTTTCTATATTATCTATTAACCTCTATCAGCAAGGTGGGGGATAGCTTCAAAAAGAAGCCCACTGCAAATTTGGCTCTACACGAGAGGCTGTTGTTGCTTATCCACGAGAACTTCAAGGCTCAGACTATAAGAATTGCTCCCCCTCAGGCAAAGAATGTGGAGTCTAGTAGTTCTAGTTACTCCTCTTATTTAGAAGATATACAGAACCTTAGCTCTGAGGAAGGAGGGATCTCTTCTTTGGGAAAATTAGTAACCCACCAAGCTAAAAAATTTCCCTCCCCCATAACCCCTAGCAGAAAAATCCCTAGGGATCATGGGCAAAAGCCTCCTAAGAAGGATGAGGAGGGAGACATCGATGATGAGGAGGAGCCAGAGTCTGAGGAGGTGGTTAAGGAGATGCAGGAGGAAATTAAGGATGAAAGTGGAAGGAAGAAACACAAGAGCGAGAATTTGGAGGAAGTGCACTCTTAGTTTGAGGAGGTGTTTGTGTTTCCCCTATCTCTTGTCCACCTCCAAGCCCAACTTGAGGAGTAGAAAGAGGAGAATGCAAGGAATGCAAAAGGGGAAGTGCAAGTCAATGATAAGAGTAAAGCTTCAAAAAAATTTAATGTTAGGACTTCATAGATGGGCATCCTGAGGGAGGCCATGAATCCCCAAATCCTCATGGAAAATCAAGATGAACTGCGGCTAGAAGAACTCATTAACTCGACGATAATGGCTATTTTGGATAGAGCCAGGGAGACAGGGATGAACCTCTTGAATAATTCTCATAGAAGTATGATTGACAATTTTAAATGAATCAAATGGCCTTTCCATGAGCTAGAGGAGTTCAAAGAATAGATGAGACATATTGAGGCAATAAGGAATGGGATGGATGGTAATAGGAGGATGGATTTGGTTGACAAGCTTGATCTGGAAAAAAGAAGGATACACAATCAAGAGAACTACAATCACAACCTTGAGAATCAGATGTTCTTTTTGTTAAGCTCCATTAACAACACCACCATCTCTCTTAGGGGCTAGATCAAAGATAGAGAAATGCAGGATGATGATGAAGGAAAAGATAGGGAAGAAGCCAGAATGGGGATGACTCTACAAAGGACAACACCATTCCTGATCAGGACTAGGGGGACCAAAGCGTGCAACAACTGGAAGTGAAGGAGAATCAACTGGCCTTTGAGGCTACTCAAGTTATGCAAGAGCTAGAGCAAAAGAATGAGGAATAGCTCTCCCCTATTCTTTTTTTTTTCTATGTCTTTTGGTTTTTGTTTTGACTTTAGGCCATGGTAACACTTGTCTTTTTTCCTAGTCTTTTCTTAGAACTTTACTTTTTGGCTAGGCTTTATGCTTATTATCAGCCTCTGAACTTACACTTTTTTGGCTAGGCTTTCACACTTATTATCAGCCTTATATGTTTTAACTATTGGGTTTTAGGATCTCTATAAAACCTGTTTATCTAATAAAAAACTATCTTAATTCCATGTTTGAAACACAAAATTTAGTGAGTTCAAAAAACATAAAATTACCACCTCTATCAGATCTCAACCATTTGAATTGTTTACCATTTTCATTTTCAACTCTAGCTTTGTACCATTTGAACATACCAAAAGCATGCAACTTTAACTTCATAAACATAACAATAGATTGTATCTTTTTCCTTCTTGTACTAATCCTATTCTATTGTGCTTTCTTGGCCCTGATAACTATCTTAATGTTCAACACAAAAGTTAGTGAGTTCAACAAACATAAAATCACTACATTTATCAGATCTCAACCATTTGAATTATTTACCATTTTAATTTTTAACTCTAGCTTTGTACCATTTGAACATATCAAAAGCATGTGACTTTAACTTCATCAACATAACAATAATCATCCTAGAATAATCATTGATATACAAAATGAAATATCAGTCACCATAATAACTTTCTACTCTCATTGATCAACATAAATCTATATGCACTAATTCTAGTATATCATTATAAGTATGTGTATTGCTTGAAAATATTGACTTGGTCATCTTAATGATTTGACATTTTTTTCAAATATATTCTCAAATTTATGGAAATTTAGTAAGCCTCTAACTCTTTTCTTTCTACTGACCTGGACCATATTCTCAAATTAACATGACATAGCCTCTTATGCCATGACTACACATCTTCAATATTCACAAATAGACATGTATCAATTGTAGGATCAAGATAAAATAGATTACCTTTTTTTTTCTCTCTAGTTCCAATTAGATTTCAATCATTATCATCATCATATATCTTGACTTTCATGTTCTAAAACTCTAGCTTGTGGCTTGTATTAGTCAATTGAAAAATAATCAACAGATTATAGATTAGTCCTTGCACCCAATATGCATGATCACATCTGATTTCATCATTTAATGTCAATGAACCTCTAACTTTTACTAGACATGAAATATCATTTCCTAGTTTAATAGACCCACCATCATATTCCTCAAGTTTATTGAACTTACTAATGTCTCCAATCATGTGATGTGAACATCCATTGTCAATGGTTCATGTGTCATTATTACTATCATGAGAATTAAGATCTTTCCCATCCTCATACCTTTCCTAATTAATGTTAGCCCCAAACATTAATGCTGTTATTATATGTATCTTTTTCTTCTTGTAGTAATCCTATTCTATGAGATTTTCTTGTATCTTTTCCTTCTTGTAGTAATCCTATTATGTTGTGCTATTTTGGCACTAATAACTATCTTAATTCCATTTTCAAGACAAAAGTTAGAGTTGATTAATGTTGGTATACAATGGGTACTTGACTGAAATAGACTATGACATTGTAATGTTGTGATGAAGTTATTAAATTCATAGAGCTACATAAGTTACCTCGATAAACTAGGTGAAACAAGTGACACAATATTAATTGATTGATTACAATTGTCATTGAGCACCTAAGAAGGAAGAGTTAAGTTTATTTTTAATTGAGTAATTCCATTGTTAATCGAGTGATGTATTGCCTAAGTAAATTTACAATATTCACTGAGTGAAGAAAAAAAAGAAAAGATTAATCTAAGGCTAAAATTTCATGAAAATTTAGAATGTTTGAGAAGATCAAAGGATAAAGTCAAAGTTAATTATAAGATATAATATCCCTTTATTTCTATCATTGTAGATTTTATTGTTTAAGTCCTATCAAGGCTTGTATGAACTTGTGGACGCTTAGGAATCTTTGAAATACAATATATCAATATACATGTAGAGTAATTAATTTATATTAGTTAGTGGTGATTGCATACTTGTATTTATAATTCTTTTGTTTCTCTTGGTTAGATAATGGAATTACATTCACAATGATGTCATATGTGTCTTTGAAATATTTTTATTATGTCTTTGAGATGATGAAATGTTCATGTTTGAATATTATATTATTTACACTCTATTTGATGCATCTGATATGGTTGAGGGAGGGAGTTGTAGCCACCTATGAGTCGAGATCTACATGATGTACTACTCCCCACCACTTCTTGTTTACCTTTTATATATATATATATATATATATATATGCAGTTGTCCATACTCATCTTTTATACAGGTTTGTAGGTTTTAGGCATCAACTTCCTCGAATTTTTAGGATGATTATGCCCTATCACAATAACTCAATGGTAAGAATGAGGAGATAATTTTCAAGTTATATCCTAGCCATAGCCTAATTACTTGTCATAAGAAGGAGGACATGCATTTGTCTACCTACCATTTTAAAACCTGTGAGTTTGCTTTGCATCTGTTGTTTAATTTTTTACTTTGTTCAATTTTGTATGTGTTTTTTTAATATACTTTTTTTCTATGTATTTCCCTTGGTAAATGGTTCAATTGCAATGCTTGGTTCATTTGAATTATTAAATGTTATCCAATTAAAAAGAGAAAATATTAAAATATGATGATCTAACTAATAAAAAATAAACTAAAATATGTGTTTTAATTTAAAATTCCAACATGCAAAATTAAATAAAAAGAATTTAAATATTAAATATTTGGATAAAAGTATAATGTTGTGTCACCTTATAGGTTGACTTATCAGAATGACTAAATTGAATATTTCTATCTAAAAATCATTTCTTTTAAACATATGATCTAGATAAATTCGTTATAGCTAAGTTATATATGGTATCACACTTTTCCAATTGGAAATGTCTATTAAATGCATGTTTTATACTAGTCTATATCCAATTACTAAAAAAATAAAATTATTTTAGAAAAGTGGTGTTTCAATAACTCTTACTTTTTCTTATGATATTTTTCTAATAACATATGAACAACATTTTATAGAGCTTAGAGTCAAGAATATTCTCAATAGATTTTATAGTATTTTAATTAGATATATTATATTGTAATTAAAAAATTCTGCAAGCACACATATTAACACTTGAAAAGATGTCATTTTTGACATAGAAACAAATATTAAATCATATCATAAAAATATAAAAATCATATGACATTCTAAAGGAGAAAGTCCTCTTCTAGAATGTATTATTTCTCTCCTGGTTAGAATAGATTTGTTTAAAACAATGTGGTTAGAGATGAAAATTATCAATTTTAGACAAGTTAAAATGTCAAACATTATAAAAGAGAAAATATAGGTCTAAAGTCAATTTTTATTTTCGATTGTTCTAGATATATATGTTATCTATAACATAGTCCAAGATCAAAGGAAAATAAGTCTATTTCCATATAGTTTTGTGGTGGGAACTAGACCCCTAATTTTCAGTTTTTTTCAATAGCTAAAAAATTATCTATGAAAATTTGGAAAATATATCAATTGTTATTCCAAATAAGTATTAAAAATTATAATCCTAAATTTTATCCATTTCTACACATTTCATTAGTTTACTTCATTTTTAAATTCAAAATAATAATATTAATTTTATGTCATTGAAGGTGAACAGTTACACTTTTGTTAGCCTTTTCCTTTACAAAAGGGTGACACAGGTTTGTGCTTTTAACCTATAATATCAAATATTAAATATTAAATATTATTTTATTAATAATATTTAATTAATACTGATTAAATTTGAGTTGTATTTAAATAATACAATTTAATTATCATTATCAATTAAAACAATAAATATTACTTGTAAAGTGTTGGCATTAAAGATTAAAGTGGGGAAAATAAAATAAAAGAATATATTTAATCAAAAAGTGAGGTAAGTCGACATGAAAGATTAATTAATTAAACTAATTATTATTTTATAGCTTTTAAGAAATTAAAGATTGGAAACCCTGGTTACGGTTATGGCTCTTTATTAGAGGGTTCATATTGTTGGACTTCTTTTTGCTAAGGAAAATATCAAGTGGGTTTCAACTTGATACTAGGAAACAAAAAGATAGGGACAAGCCTAAGGATTAGCTAAATCCTATATTCAGGAAGGCTAAATCTTAGCTCTAGACCAACATTAATAGAGCCATTAGGACTCACTTCACTTTAGGCTCTATAGGGCTAAGGAGGGAAAACCTTAGGGATTCATCTTGTTAACTTGATACTCTTCTCTAAAAGACTATCCCCTATAGCAGAAATAGTCAATGTTCTTCTATGATTTGCTAATAAACTTCCTAATTACAGTAGCTAATAATAACCAAAGGGAAAGAAAATGCAAATAAGTAATGACCAACACTTATAGTTCCTCAATACATAAAAAGGTAAATTGATATTTGATTAAACATTTGGATCTCATCATAACCCAAGTATGGAATATCAAAGAACATGCAATCTCTCAAGTTGATTAGTCCCTTATCCATTGGGCATAAACTAAGTTATAACATACACTTTGATATCCTAATATACTTATATACTCAGATATAAGATCTATCTATCTAGTTTGTAAATAGACATCAATCTTCAAATGAAGTTTGTACTTATCAAATGCTCCTATAACCCCTAAAATTCTATCTATGCAATATCAAGAAAATTACCTAGGTCCTTGACCCAACAACAAGACACATAGCTACATACAACTTCGATAACAAATTGTAACTAGATGGTATGCAATTTGGGCATATATCAATAGAGAACTATAAACCCATAGAAAAGAGATAAACTTTAGAATGGAACTCTATATTAAGTTTTTTGAAATCAATACATCATGTATATGTCAAAACTCAAAAGATACATAAAGGATGACTGTATTAGCTAACTGCTCAAAGAAACTACACTGTTGTTATTGAAAACAAAGAAAATCTTGAGAATGGTATTATAGAAGTTAGGAAATCCTCCAAGAACTCTTAGAACCATTTACAAAATGAAAAGTAGAAGAAGATGTGTCTTTAACTACAATATGATTCTGACATCTTTTCTGCTGAAATTGTCTTCATTCTAATATTGTTGAAATTAATCTTCTTCATCTACAGTAATCAAAATCATAAATGTTGTAATAGAAATATCTGATCACACACACACACACACACACACTTAAAGTAATAAAAAAAATCCTCTAGAGAAATATCAAATAGCCATCATACTCAACTACCCTTGCTAACAAAAAACTTCATTGCTTCCAATTGCCTCTAAAACATTCAATTCTACCTTTATAGCTATTTAGGGCACTTGATCACATCAAAATCTAATCTAATCCTAATATTATTTCGTCTGCAACAAAAAATCTGCCTTTAACACTAAGGAGCCCCTAGAATCATAAAACCTCCTATAGCTTCTTCTAATGAAGATCTCTATAAAAACCAACCACAAAAATGGAAAATTCATCTCTTACCAATTCAAACAGTGTATTACATTGTATATTTCAAATAAAAATGATGCCTCTAAGGTGCATTTGAAATTTCAAGCCCTGGACTATGAACAAAGTTTAAAATGAAAATTTTAAATAAACTATATAATATAAACTATATAAAATCATTAAATTTATTTACTACTTTCAACTTTTGAATTTCATGGGCATTTATATTAGAATAATCCAATTTAAATCTTTTATTTTATCATTTATCTATTTCCCCCTTGCCACTAGATGACACTTGTTGGTTCTCCATTGGTCTACTACCTAAGTAGACCCCACACCTTTTCATGCATTTGAAATATTTGAAATTAGCCTATGATCTTATGGCATCTTCAATTGTAACACCTTACTTCTTCAAATTCCATGCCCCAACCATAGGAAAAACTCACCATTTTGTAGCATCTTATAGTAGCCCCGACCATACAACAAACTCACCATTTCGTAGCATATTATCTTGGAGACTTGCCTCTAATGATCCTATGATTTTTCATGACATCATAGGTCTTTGAATTTTCATTTCCAACCATACAACTGGCCATAAAATCTTATGTCTTCAATCAAAACCTTCCAACCACATGACAACCTCTATTATGTGCCATGCGAAACTCCATTTTTGGTTGCTCCATCATTTGACTCAAGTGTCGACTGGCCAAAGTAGGCCCCTTCACACAAATCTTGTGCCTATCATAAGTTTCTTCTTGAGACACTCTAATTATTGTGTTTTTATGTATTAAAAGGATTTTAATGCCTTTCTTGCAATGCATATGGGTTAAATCCCATCTCATCTCCACACAAGATCTCCCACATGCTTCCATTACTATCGTAGAGGTCTTGTTTCTCTTGATTACTATCTATGGGAGTGCCTTTTCTTTCTCAATGCTTTGGATTCTTGCTTTAAATCCCACCATATATAGCTTTGCTCCTACTATGGAGCTTTTCCATCTCCCTCTTGCTATAAGATTCTTACAGGCTGTGGGTTTCCCTGCTTCCTTCCAACGATTTCTCCTAGCACTTGGAGTTGTTCAAAAGCCGCAGGTTTCTCTTCCTTTTTATGGGGATCCATGCTATAGGCTACTCTTCATCCTCTTCCATTCTCTCCTCACAAGCTACAACCTCTCCACATTCTCCTTGCTATGGCATTGCTCCAACTCTCGTCTTTACAAATGGGGCTTCAAACTGAAATCCTTTGTACATGCGCAATGATCTAAACCTAATGCTTCCAATAGACAAAAAGATTTTAAAAGGGATACCCTAAAATTATAACTATAACACACCCTCATTCCCTTAATTTACCATTCATTGTCCACAACAAAAAATTGCTTCATTGTGCTTATGGATTTGCTCACGCCATCTATGAGTCACTTCATTTTTTCAAAACTTGAAGTAATACTTGTGTAAGTAGAAAGGGAAGGACTAAATCCTCTTACAAGTTATAGTTGGAAATATCATGTATTTGATAAAATAAAACTTATAATAACTCAAAACATTACCGCTCGCCTCTTTGAAAACATTTTCGATTTGCACTTATTTTCATCAGTCTAATGGAATTAGTCAGGCCCCAAAGTGGGTTTGACTAAATTTTTTTTGTTTTTGAACAACTAATTCTTGGGATTGATCCACTGTGATCTTCTCAAATTGATTGAAATCATAATTGAGCACCGAATCATCCTTTAGAACTTGTTTACCCTATTTTGACCAATTGTGATTTGCTGATAAGAAGGCCTACAAGTCGGCTTTAAAAATTGACCCAAATAGATAACTGGGCTCTAAAAACTAAAATGCTAGTACTTTGTTTTGTATTATTACATCCTGTTAGATCTAGTGTCATGATGACAGCTAGGTCAAGACATATTGACATTCAAAATTGCCCGGTTAAAACTCCTTGCAAACCACCATGTTAGAAAACTAGAAAGTGTTTTTTTTTTTAGCTTCACAAACTAGGAAAATGAATACGTGAAGGCTTGAAAGCTAGGGAATTAGTTCATTTTCATGAGGAGAAAATAGATCTATGATTTGGGCTCATGATGGATAATAGGAAGCATTTTTCGAGAGCGCAAAGTAGGGTACTCAAAATTGTAGGACTAGAAACATCAGTAGAAAAGTGCTTTTTGCAAATGGAATGGATGTGGGAAAATGTGCAGATGGATTCATCAAGGTTTACAAACTAGCATACTTGAAGCATTTTTGGAGTATAATGTAGTGGTACAAACAATTTGATCTTATCTATTATGGATTTAGTGTTATAAAATCTTGAAAAGGGGTACTAACCAATTTGCATTTTATGACCAATAAATAGTTATAAATTGCATTTAGAATCACATTTGAAAACTAATCAAATGGATTTATTATAGGTTCAAATATAAAACATAGAAAGTGTATGACCTCTAGAATACAATGCAAAAGGAATTTTCTTTGTAGGCTCAACTAGGTCAAAGTTATAATCGATCAAATAGGGCTTCCTAGATTTCTAAGAACTATGCATCAACATGATAGAGATAAGTAACCAACTTTGAGGGACCCAAAACCTAGTCAAAACATATTGAAATGACACATAAATTTAAATATAGGTTCATTGATATGCATACTAAAAAATTCCAACGCAGAAATTCATGAAATATTACCGAGTACAAGATATTCAAATGCAAACAAGGGCTCCTTTCTCTATTTGACACTTAGGAAAAATGTAGAAATGAACATTGGTCAGAATGGAACTTTGTATAATGAATTAGAATGGTAGTTTATCATTATAGGAGGTATAGATATGCTGAAAGAAAGGTGTTAGAAACATCAAACACCGCTTAGACCTTAATATGATAGCTAGGTACATAAGGATGAAATTGTATTTATAGGGCTCAAAGTGACTCAAAAAATTAGAATGGTACTCAAAATGGAGAAAGAAAATTTGAATCCCATTAGTGGCTCTATCTCTGGATGCATGCCCCTTGTGGGCAAGACAAGAATTTAGATCTCTAGAAGAAGAAAACCACTTCAACAAAAACTTTCTTTGAGCAACTTATTGAAAATAGGGAATCTATTCTAACTGTACAAGATGGTGGCCCCAAGCCACCAAACTTCTCAAAACTTAGATTATCTCTATCAAAAATTTGATTCTCATTTACATTTCCTTGAGGTAAGCTATAAGTATTATCTTCATCAATTTCACCATACACATAAGATCTTCTCATTATCAGATTAGATGAAACAAAATCATTCTCATAGTGCATATAAAAACTTGAATGACTTTCTTTGTCTTGCTCACTATGAAAATGTATATCAGCATGCTCTTGAATATAAAAATCAAACTGAGAACTATCATGAACAATGACATATGCATGCTATCAAGAGGAAACACAAAGTATTCATCTTCCACTTTGTTCGCAAAGTTGCACATGACAAGAAAATGCAACTCACCTTGTGTATCCAAATGAGAGAAGTATGTGAAATCTGATCCCTGCACATGTGTAGTCATGATACTCATCAAATCTGATTTACCACATGCTGACACTTCTACATACTAAAAAAACTTGTTAGTTACCAAGCTTGAAAAACTATCCTAAAAATTCTGATCCAAAATATGTTGATTCTAAGATGTATCTTCATCTAATAAACTATCAGAGGGAACCTTAAAATAATAAAAATGATCATTACATGATTTTTTAATATAAAAAGAAAACTTGGAATCAACAATTGGACTTTCAATATTTTCCTCTTCATCTCGTAAAAGATTAAAATTTATTGTAGTGTAATCACTAACATGAGAAAAAACTCAGATAGTAGAAAACTTCCCTTCAATGACATCCCCTACATCTAACAAGTTGTCATGTGCACATATATTTGAAGTACTATCATATGCACCTCTAAAGTTTGATAAAGATTTTTTAGATTTTGCATCTTTTTCCACATCAAACATTAAGGAAGTGACTTGACTAAATGAAGAAACACTATGAGGGAAAATATGAGCATCCTTAGAAGTACTTATATATTTCTCAAAATCATGAGCCAACAAATCTAAGATTTCATCAGGGCTCAAGAAGATTGCCTCAAAAATCTTCTCTTGGTTGTGATTATTATCTAGTAGACATGGATAAATTATAGTAGTAGAAACATTAGTACAACAATGTGAAAAATCAAAATCATTACTACATTCATTTTGATCATGGTAAGAACTACCTCTTTTTTTGTTAAAAAATTCTTCACTTTTATTCTCACTATCACAAGACTCATTTTCAATTTAATATCCATCTTCCTTGTGTTGGTTGTAGTTCTCTAATTCACTCTCTAAAGACATATTATCATTTTTTACGGATTCATCATATTCATCATTACCTTGACTTCTGCACATGTATTTTCATCATTAAGAGACATAACAAGAACTCTATTATTATCATTTTCCATCTCCTTAATGAATCTTTTAGCTTGCAAAAGCTCTTGTAACCTTATAAGTGCTAACCAATTTACTAAATTAGGCACAAAAATATCAAGAAAAACATAAGGTAGGAAAGATTCCTCTGGTCTAGAATGAAAAGGCATCTTCATAATTACTGATTAAAAATTTATATAAACTTGTTCAACATTTAGACCTTGTATATTTACCATTTCCCCTTTGACTATTCTAACAATCATATTGTGTATTTTCTTATTCCACATAACAATATTACAAGCCATAGTTTCCAAACATTCAGAAATTGGTAGACTAACCTTAGATTTGATATCTGAATCCATCTTAAAATAAAAACTTCACCTCTTTCTCTAGTGCCAAAAATCACTAAATAGAGATACTAATTTTTAACATTAAACTTTCATGAAAATGAAACTCATTAAAAGTAAAATACTCTCAGAGTTGATGTAAAAAAATTTCTCTACTGATTCTAGAATGAGTGTGAATTGATACTGTTTCACACACTAATCAAAACTTTGAAGATTCATCACCTCCTTTAAAAGGAAAAATAAATCATAGTTGTGATTCACTTTGAACATTTATATTTCTTATAACAATAGAAAAAACAACACTAAACTTTAACCAAGCAACACTTCTTTTCCAAGAAACTATCAAGAGCTTCAAATCTACCCTTACAACTGAAAGTCATTTAATTTTGTAAACATGAAATCAACTAGGATGCACTAGTATAGAGATAGAGTCACCACTCACAAATGTGAGAAATAAAACAAGATTTGTCACTTGACAAAATTTGAACTAGACTTTCAATGGTAGGAAAATGCAAATCATTAAACCATTCTTGTAGATTTACAATCTTGAAATAGAGAACAAACCATGCTTGTTCATTCTTGACTCTGAACACTACAACACTTTGAAAACACTTCTCAGCTGAAATGACTGATGATGTGAATTAATAGTGACAATACAATCTTTGTTCAACCTTCAAAGCTATTGCTATCTTGGATAAGACATTACTGGGAGGCATGAAACTTTAGCAGGACCTTGCTGCTGATAACAAGGTTTGCACATGCCTTTCATAATTGTATTGAATCACCTTTCAAATTTAATACTCCCAAGTAGAGTCACCATTTTCTTGGAGTTCTTTCTGGTAAGGAACATATCAAGTGGGTTTAAACTTGATACCAAGAAACAAAAAGATAGGGACAAGCCTAAGGATTAGCTAAATCCTATATTTAGTAATGCTAAATCTTAGTTCTGGAAAAGCATTAGTAGAGTCATTAGGACTCACTTCACTCTAGGCTCTGTAGGGCCAAGGCGGGAAAACCTTAGGGATTAATCTTATTAACTTGATACTCTTCTCTACAACACTATCCCCTATAGTAGAAATGTTCAATGTTCTTCTATGATTTGCTAATACACTTCCTGATTACAGTAGCTAATTATAACCAAAGGGAAAGCATATGCAAATAAGTAATGACCAACACTTCTAATTATTCAATACATAAAAAGGTAAATTGATATTTAATTAAAGATTTGGATCCTGACATAACCTAGGTATGCAATAGCAGAGAACATGCAATCTCTCAAGTTAATCAACCCCTTATCCATTGGCAATAAACTAAATTATAATATATACCTGGATATCCTAATATAATTATATACTTAGACGTCTGATCTATCTATCTAGCTTGTAAATAGACATCAATCTTACAATAAATTTCATGCTTATCAAATTCTCCTATGAACCCTATAGTTCTATCAATGCAATACCAAGCAAATTACTTAGGTCCTTGACCCAACAAAAAGACACACAACAAAATACAACTTCGACAACAAGATGCAATTGGACAGTATGCACTTTGGGCATATATAAACATAGAACTATAAACCCATAGAAAGGAGATAAACTTTAGAATAAACCTATAAATGGAATTGTATTTTAAGTTCTTTAAAATCAATACATCATGTATATGCCAAAACTTAGAAGATACACAAAGGATTATTGTATTAGCTAACTGCTCAAAGAAACTAAATTGTTGTTGTTGATTATAGAGAAAATACTAAGAATGGTATCACAATAGTCAGGAAATTCTTCAAGAACTCTTGGAACCCTTTACAAAAGGCAAAGTGGAAGAAGATATAGAAAAGAATAAGTTTTTTAACTGCAATATGATTCTGACATTTGTTTTGCTAAAATTGTCTTAATCTTGATATTGTTGAAAATGATCTTCTTCATCTATTGGTAATCAAAATCATAAATGTTGTAATAGAAATATTTCATATTATCTCCTTAAAGTATTCAAAAAAATATCCTCTATAGAAATATCAAATAAACATCATAATATGCATTAGAGCTTCAGACCTGATCTTGGTTTGACATATTCTACTTTTGCCATGAAACTCAACTACCCTTGCTAACAAAAACATCATTGTTTCTGACTACCTCTAAAAATTCAATTCTACCTTTATAGCAGCTTAGGGCACTTGATCACATTAAAATTTGATATAATCCTAATATTATTTCATCTGCAATAGCAAATCTACCTTGAACACTAAGGAGCCCCTGGAATCATTAATCCTTTTGTAGTTGCTTTCGTTGAAGATCTGTGTGAAAACCAACTACAAAAATGGAAAATTCATCTCTTGTAGATTCTAATGGTATATTACATTGTATATTTCAAAGAAAAATGATGCATTTGAGGTGCATTCAAAATTTTAGGCCCCAAGCTATGAACAGGGTTTAAAATGAAAAATTTAAATGAACTATATAGTATAAAGTACATAAAATCATTAAATTTATTTAAAACTTTCAACTTTTGAATTTCATGGGCATTCAGATTAGAAAAATTTGATTTAAATCTTTTATTTTATCCTTTATCCATTTCCCCCTTGCCACTGGATGACACCAGTCGATTCTCCATTGGTCTGCTCCCTAGGCAGGCTCCACATCTTTTCATGCACTTGAAATATTTGAAATCAGCCTACAATCTTATGGAATGTTAAATTGTAACATCTTACTATTTCAAATTCCATGCTTTGACGATACGAAAAACTCACCATTTCATAGCATCTTATCCTATAGACTTACCACTGATGATCTTATGATTTGTCATGACATCGTAGGTCTTTGAATTTTCATTTCCAGTCATACAACTAGGCATAACATCTTACATCTTTAATCTAAACCTTTTGACCACATGAAAACCTTCATTATGTGCCACATGGAACTCCATGTTTGGTTTCTCCATCATTCAAAATATTGTTGAGTAAACTGTCGACTGGCCAAAGTGGGCTTCCTCATAAAAATCTTGTGCCTTTCATAATTGTCCACTTGGGACACTCCAATCAGTATGTATTTGTATATTAAAAGGTTTTTAAAGCCTTTTCCACAATGCATATGGTATAAATCCCATCTCATCTCCATGCAAGATTTGCCACATGCTTCCGTTACTATCATGGAGGTCCTGCTACTCTTGATTACTAGCTTCAGGAGTGCTTTTTCTTTCTCAATACTATGGATGCATGCTTCAACTCCCACTGTAGATTTCTTTGCTCTTGCTATGAAGCTTTGTCATCTCCCTCTTGTAGTGAGCTTCCTATAGGCCATGGGTTTCCCTGCCTCCTTGCAACGACTTCTCCCAACATGTGGAACTATTCAAAAGCTAATGGAAAGAAAGCTTTTAAAAGAGATGCCTTGCAATTATAACTATAACACACCCTCATTCCCTTAATTCATCATTCATTGTCCACAAAAAAAAATTGCTTCATTGTGCTTGTGGATTCACTCATGCCATCTATCAGTCACTTCATTTTTTCAAAACTTGAAGTAATACTTGTGTAAGTAAAAAGGAAAGGACTAAAAACCCTTTCAAGTTGTAGTTGGCAATAACATGTATATGTTAAAAGAAAACATAGAATAACTCAAAATATTACCACTCCCCTCTTTGAAAACATCTTTGATTCACAAATATTTTCATTAGTCTGATGGAATCAGTCAAGCACCAAAGTGGGTTCATCTAATTGTTTTTCATTTTCAAACAACCAATTCCTAGAATTGATCCATTGAGATCTTCTCAAAATGACTGAAATAAAAATTGAGCATTGAATCATTCTTTAGAACTTGTTTACCCTATTTTCACCAACTATGATTTTCTTATAAGAAGGCCAAAAAGCTAGCTTTAAAAATAGACCTAAATAGAAAAATTGGGCTCTAGAAACTGAAATGTTGGTACTCTATTCTACATTCTTGTATCCTATTAGATCTCATGTCATGAGAACACCTAGGCCAAAAGATATCGATGTTGAAAACAGCCTAGTTAAAAACTACCTACAAACCAACATGTTAGAAAACTAGAAGTGTGTTTTGTTTGAGCTTCACAAATTGGGCAAACAAATACTTGAAGGCTTGAAAACTGGGGATTTAGTTCATTGTCATGAGGAGAAAATAGATCTCTGATCTAGGCTCATGAAAAATAACAAGAGACATTTGGCAAATGCACAAACTGGGGTACTCAGAATTGTAGGACTAGAAATATTAGTAGAAAAGTGTTTTTTGCCAATGGAATGACTGTGGGAAAATGTGTAGACAGATTTGTCAAGGTTTACAAATTGGCACACCTGAAGTATTTTTGGAGTAGAATGCAATGGTACAAACCATTTGATCTTATCTCTTAAATATTTAGAGTTATAACATCCTAAATTGGCATGTTGACCAATCTGCATTTTATGATAGCAGTAAATAGTTATAAATTGCATTGAGAATCACATTTGAAAACTAATCAAATAGATTCATCATAGGCTTAAATCTGAAACATAGAAAGTGTGTGACCTCTAGAATACAATGTAAAAGGAATTTTATCTATAGGATCAACTGGATGAAAGTTATAATTAGTCAAATACGGCTTCCCAGATTTCTGAGAACTATGCATCAGCATGACAGAGATAAGTAACCAACTTTGACGGACTCAAAAACTAAAACATAGGTTCATTGATATGCATACTAAACAATGCCAAAGTAGTGAGTCATGAAACATTACTGAGTATAATATATTCAAATGCAAACTAGGGCTCTTGTCATGGAAAAATGTAGAAATGAACACTAATCAAAATGGAACTTTGTAGAATGACTCTAAAGGATAGTTCATCATTATAGGACACATAGATATTTTAAATGTAAGGTATTAGAAACATTAAACACCTCTTAGACCTTAATATGGTAGCTGGGTACATAAGCATGAAAATGCATTTATAGGGCTCAAAGTGACTCAAAAATTTGGAATGGTACTCAAAATGGGGAACACAAATTTGAGTCCCATTACATAGGTCATTATCTTACATACATTTTTGTGGAGAAAATTTTGAGATTGGAGTGAAGAAATTATTGGAAGCTTTGAGAGATCCCATTATAAGGGTATTGCTAGATTGTCCAGGTTGTTAGCATTAGCTTAAAGTAGTGTTTGAAAGTATGTTATGAAATTTAATTTGGAAATATTTGTATTCATTTTATTTTCAATATTTTTGTAAGTGCTTGCAATTTGGCTTTTTGGTTTATTGTATTAGCTAGATTTTAGATTTATAGAATATAAATTGTAGAAAGAATTACAAAGTTATCAAGATTAATTTTGTTTTGGAACCTTTTTAATTAAAAAAATTTAATAGTAAAAAATTAGAAAAAATAATTATTAAACAAGCTAGGATTGGAAATTAAAAAACATGGATTCAAAAATAAGAATGTAGATATAGAAGTTAATTATTTCAAAAAAAAATTTTATTTTTATTTTTTTATTCAAAAATAAGAATATAGATATAGAAGTTTAATTATTTCAAAAAAAATATTTTTTTAATTTATTTATTTCAAAAATAAGAATGTAGATATAGAAGTTTAACTATTTGAAAAAAAAAATTATTTATTTTTATTTATTTATTTATTTATTACATAAATAGATTTAAAAAGAAGTGAATTAATAAATTATCAAGCTATTTTAAAAAATAAATATTTTATTTAATAATGAATTATAAAAATTAGATAAATGAGTAATATTTATTTATTAAAAAGAAAAAGGTATTTTTTCTTATTTAAAAAAATATTTTTTATGAGATTAATTATTATGTTAATTATTATTATTTGTTAAGCGTGAGTAGATTCGAACACAAAACCTCTTCAATAAAAGGTTCACAATTTATTGTTATATTGTAAGCTCTTTCCTTATATATATATAAAGTAAGAAATCACATCCTTTCCTCAAATCATCCAACCTAATCTTGCTAATTTTTTTGGTTAATAAAAATAAACTAGCACTTGCATCCTAAGGTGCATTGTGTACATTGATAGTGGCATATCTTGTACACTTTCTTAAATGTGACAAGAAGGGAGATACTTTTTTGTTGTAACCGAATGTTGTGTTGATTGTATGGAAATCTATCAAGAATCCATTCCAAATATGAGGCACAATGCTTTCAAAAATTATATAATATAATGTATTGAACGAACACATTAAAGTAAACTTATTAATAAAAGAATTACATTGGTTTTACGAGTGTGGAGAGAACTTACATTTGAAAACAATATGCCAAAGGAATGTTGACCGATGTTGAAACATTAAGTTTTGCATCATAAATAACATATGATTGAAATACAACAAGTAACTAACCAATTTATTGTTTTTGTTTAACTGCAACATTAACTGCTATTGATTTTATTTTTATTGCTTCGACCTACAAAACCATAAGAGCCAACACCATGCAAATAGTCTACATTGAATATTTAGTGGATCAATTAGTGGGTTGATCCAGTAATTTATAAAACCCTTGATGCCTTAATACAATGCAAGGACCCAAATAACTAGAGAAATGGAGAAGTAGCATAGATCAACATGGAATGTAGTACAGGTCATCAATATTGTTATGAATTAAAAAAGAAACAATTGGCTATTCGTTTGAGAAAACAAGCATACCTAGAAAACTGCTATGAATGAAGATGGACTTAGAAAAATTTGATGAAAAATATTCAATATGATTCACCATTAAATCCCATTCTCATCCATAGAATTAGCTAGTTGTTGGAATAGATAGAAGAATCAATATGCACATATTTTTTAATACAAATAAAATGCTAGAGTTGGCGCTCTCCATAAACTTTTAGAAAAATTTATTATTAAATTGTTCGTATAGAAAATCTAATATAATTTCAACAACATAAATTAATGTCTAAAATTATTTCAAAACTAAAAAAATAATTATATTTTTAAATTTTAGAAATATATTAATTTTTGATGTGACAATTAATTGATATTTAAGCAAGTAACAAACAAGAGAACCCTAAAAACTTTTTTTTAGAATCAATCTAACCTCTCCACATTTTAATTTACATTAATCTATTATGAATCACAAAGTGTTGATAGCAATATATCTTGACTGAGAATTATAAATGGAAACATATCAACAAATATGTATGTAGTTTTTTGTTTTTACTAGAATACATAACTATACAATATATGTTTTGATTGAAGACAACCAAACACTATGTAAATACTAAACAATGAATTGGGTACAAAATTAGAAAGTAAAAACAATTGGAGAATTTTTTTTTTTTTTTACCTCAAACATATGTTGATTTCATAAAGATTCTATTTTCAATGTGAAATTGAAGACCATATATAAAGAAGCCTTATCTTAATGAAGAGAAAGATCATAGATAAAAAAATTATAATTGTACAAAACAAAAGCTACGTATTTTTCTAGAAGACTACAACCCTTGATGCACCACTTTTATGAGTACCACAATGTCACTCATGCGAGGCACTGCCATTGAAGTCCCTGATGTAAATTCATAACCATCTCCCACTACTATACTTTGAGAGCAATTATATCAGGCTTTAGAATAAGTGGATATGCTTTACTCAGCCCCCTTGAAGAAAATGTAGCAACTATTGGAGAAATTATTTCTTCTTCAATGACAATCAAGCCAGTGATGTTCATCGCAGTCATGGCCTTATTCATTGTACTATTGATGTACAATTTTATTCTCTCACCATCTACAAAAGTGATGCTGATAGAGGAGAGATTGTTAGAGGGAAGTTTATTATGGTTGGTAATCTGTTACTCGGATCCAATGTCCACTTCATTTGCAAAAAAATATTCCCACACTACCTACTCTAGCCACTTCATTCCCCTTATCCATGGCAAAGGACTCTCTTCGATTCTTGGAAACTAATCACTAATTGCACAAAACTATCTTTCCCTTCACCAAAATTTCATCTAGTGTACCTTTAACACAACACCTAGAATGATGATGAGGAATGGTTAAAACTCTGTTTGTAACAATATAGTGTAGTATAAAGTGAGGAGGTGGGGGTAGAGGGTGAGGTCTAGAAGGGGAGAAAGAATTGGAGAGCATTATAAACTTGTCCTCACATGCTATTCTAGTTGTCAATGCACTGTCTCCAACCTTTGTAGATCCCAACCTTGACCATCTCCTAGACTTCCCATTCAACACTTACTGCTCTCTGTAAGTACACTTACAACCGCACAACTCTTCCCCTATTTTATTCACCTTTTTCATTTCCATCTACATATGTCCATACGAATACATACTGGGCACTCTAAAATCAATAAGATTAACAAACCATCATGAGTTTTGGTGAAGTTAAATTGTGAAGTTGACAAAGGAGAATAATTGGAAAATCTTACAAAGGAAGGAAGAATCATACCTTGCTCTTAACATGGATCATATTTTGTCCTAGAAATTCATAATGTCCCTTCTAGAGCCATACTTTGAAACCTTTCCTCCACCTCCCCAAGTTTTTGAAGGCGTAGAGAATTGGCATATTCAAAACTAAAATGTGCTTTACAGAGTTGGAGAGCGAATTTGAATAGTAGCTAAAACATAATAGCCTGATTTAAGGACACATGGGGTTAAAGAGTAAAACCATTTTTAGAAATAGTTAATGTGTCATTCTCCATTATTTTTTTTTTTAGGAAGTGAAAAAGATCTCATATATTGATGATAATTATAATAAGTTTAAGTAAATTTAAATTTCAAATTAGTATATTTTCAGCCAACATCTAATAGTTTTCAAATGCTAGACAATTTCCAAACCATTATGTGCCACGATAAAAAATCCTATCAACTTAATTATAAATAAAAATTCCAAGCTCTACTTCATCTTGTTTTATTAAAAAAAACAAGAAATCCTCCACTTTACTCTAAATGGGCAATGTAAAAAGTGGGAAGTGGGACTAGCCACCTTCCCACTTAAAGTTAATTTATTTCTCTATTTTTTTCAAAAAAACAAAATAAATATAAGTCTCTCTATAATTTAAGGAAATTTATTTGTTTCAATGACATGTACATAACTTTTCTTTCCCATTTGTTATTAGTAGTTCTTGCTTGTTGAGAAATACTTATGCATCCATTCAGATGCAAATTAATAATTACTTCTACCACTAGCATTAAATATTTTTTCATGCATGAATGTTTTTATTAACATTTACAAATTTACGTGTATTAGTAAAGTATAAAAAAGAAAATTCTTTGCATTCTTATTGGTTATTGGTGAAAAATGCACATAGAAAATTATGTTTTACTCTCCAAAATAATAAAGTTTGTCAATAAATATGGCGATGAATAATTCACCACACTACCATATCTTGATCAATACATTTCAATGGAGTGTAGTGGGAGTGCTATGCTTTTACACAAGTTAAAGATTTGGTTTGAAGAGACACATTGGAAAGGGAATTTAGTCTAACCTTCATTATTTCAGCTTTCACTACTTCAACACCCTAGCAAAGGGGTGATATATATATGTATGTATGCATGTATGTATGTATATATATACATATATAAATATATACATATACATATATATATATATATATATATACACATGTATATATATATGTATATGTATATGTATATGTATATGTATGTATGTATGTATATATATATATATATAAAAGTTAATTAACTTATATTAACTTATATTAACATATCCACCTTTTTTAGACTTTTAGAATCCTATAAACTTTTTAATGTCTCTCACATCTTTTGTACCTAGTACTTTATTATCCAAACAAGAACTTGTCACTAATTTTTTGTTTAAAATTTTCATTGATATTATGATAGTATTGTTGGAATTTACAAGTGAAAAGATTTACTTCTAAGGGGGGGAGGGGGTGAATTAAAAGTAACTAACTTTAACCCTTTCAAATCCTTTTTGCTGAAATCATTCACATGCATCTAATTCATCTAATAAACATAAAACTAAAGACATGCATGAAAATAGATAACACAAGATTTATGTAACCCATTAACACTCCAAAATGAGAAGGTAAAACTAGGGTGGGGATAACACCCATAAAGTATCACAGCAACAATATGTAACTATTTAAGGTTACAAAGTTTGACCACTTCCAATGCTCTACCCTATGAAAGGCCTATCCTATTAAAGACTTTACATCTTGTTAAAAGAAATCTAGTTAAAGGATTTACAAACACTCACTGGGAATGTTATCCTATTAAAGAATTTAGCACTTTGTTTAAAGGCTTACGACATGGCTATTAAACCAACCTATCATCATAAGATTTTTATTCCTAATACAATGGCTAGAGAGTATTAGAAAGTCTTGACCTGATGACTTGCAATCTTCAATTGTTGATTCTAGATCCTTGTTTTTCTCTATCTATTCTAATCCCTGCTTGATTTGATATATCTCTCTTCAAAACTTTGATACTCTGTTCTTGATCAACTGAATTCTACAATGTTGTTCTGTTATTTCTAAGTCTTTACAACCCTCTTCACTTCACTAGCATTCTTCTATAATCTCTTGCTCATGCATATATACAATGGGATTTTGTCCTCCTTTTAAAGGCTTCAAAGACATAGGGCTAGGTATAAATCTACAATCAATATTCATTCTTCATTTCTTGCTCAATTCTTTCACGTTTCCTATTAGTTGCATGCTTTCTCCATTTTTCTTATTGGCTGCATGTTGATTACATAGGTAATGCAAAAGATTCAATCTTATCTTCAAGATCCTTTGAGATTCATCCTAAGTCAGCTCAAAAAAATGGTTTACATCTAAGTTTGTGAAGGCACAAACTTATCTATCGATTCAATGTTACTCAACACTTACTAGTTGCTGATTCTTGACACATCTAGGAGTTCTATCTCACTCAGCTCTCATGGTAATTTTGTTTCACTCAACATCTATACTTTTCTCAGTACCTATAGTGACTTGGCACTTGAACTTCACTCAGCACCTGAAGTTCACTCAGCACCTATTGAATCTTTGGCTTGGCACATACTATAGCTCGACTTCTATATTATACTCGGCATCAACTTAAGAATTGGTTAAGTGTGTTGACACTCAATTTTCAAAACCAATTTAAGACCAACAATCTCCCCCTTTGACATGAGTGGCAAAATAACTTAACTAAACATTATGAATTTGGTTTTTATGAGTATATTGAACATTCTATTTGGCATATGTTCAAAACTTCAAAAACTTGTTCAAAATTTTGTAGAAGACTATATTCCTCAAAAATTTGTAACTCCCCCTAAGCTGATGTGGCATTTCTATAACCAAAATCCCCTTAAGCTGAATTTGTCTCATGTTGGTATTTCATTATCTGCCTTATCATTCTTTTACCTCTATTTTAGTGTACCCTATTTTGCTTTGTTTGTACTCCCCCTTTGTTTTTGCTCCCCCCTTCACATCTTCTTGCAGTTTTTGCATCCTTTTGGCTTTATTCTCTTTTTTTGTTCTTCAAAATTGTGTTACATGAATATCTCTTTATTTAGATATTCTTTATTACCTCCATCAAAGAATGTATTATCTCCCCCATTCTTATAATATACATAATTTTTATATCTTCCCCTTTTATTTACATAATGCATTATCTCCCACTTTTTGACACTTATGTCAAAGGGTCTTAAGAATGAATAGAATATTTAGCCAAAAAAAATTTATTTACCTCCATTATCATCTTTAGAGAAGCATCCCAATTGTCTAAGGCAATTTCTAGTGCTTTGTGTTGGATGGTTATTTCTGCTACAAGATGTACAAGGCCTTCTAGGGTAGAAAGATTGGGGTCTTTCTTTAAGACATTTTCTACATAGGCCATTTCCTTATGTAGTACATCTAGGTGTGGGGTAATAGTAGATTGTATTTGTATCAATTTGGCCTTAACATTGGTCTCTTTTTCTGTTAACACAACTAACTCCTTCTAAGTGTGAAGTATTGTTGCAAAATGCTTCTCACTTTGAGCTAGATCTTTATGTAGTTGTGTGCTACATATCTTAAGATTCTGTTCCAAGCTCAGTATTCTCTAGCTAGTTTCTTGTGTGAAATATAATGAGTCACACAATTTTGAGTACAATGAGAATATGTTCTCAAGTATTGCTTTCACTTTCTTTACTTTCTTAGCCAATTCAACACGTGATAGTGCTATCTCACTGGATATCTTCTCATTTACATTCATTTGAAATTCCTTTTCAGACCATTCTAATAATTTAACATTAGTATCAAGGTCTTAATTTTGTACTTGGTCCACTATGTTGGATAATTTCTCAATGATGGGCTTTGTTTCATCAAGTACAAGCAAGCTAAATTCATCAAGGAATATGTCTTTGATTTCTACCAATGTTTACTTTTGTCTATACTCATTTCTGAGTATCTTGTGCTTCTTCTTTCTCTCAAGTGTCTCTTACACTTCATTTATATGTGCTAGGTTCATTATTTTGTAGTTATAACTAGGTATGACTATTTCTTCATTGAGTGCAGGGTCTCCATAGTGAAGTATCCTTGCTACCTTGCTGGAGCTTGTGAGGCCTTGCCTCGACCCTTCATAGCATAGTTGATGCCTTATTATTTTGATACTCATGACTCGAGATGTTGAGACATTATCCGATGCTTTGAACATATTATATTATTTTATGTTGTGTGATGCTTACTTTTAGATATTTGAGTTTTTCATTTAATGCTTATGAACATGTATGTTGACGAAATAAGTAAATGCAGGATTAACAGTTTGATTAAGAGATTTTAATGATTAAGAATATGAGTAGGATGAGAGAAACCCTGATTGATTTATAGATGTATGTTTTAATTTATGTGATTCCATGATATGTATATACATATGTGCATGTGATTTTATGGGACTACTGATGTGTCCAGGATATTTTAGCTGAGAAACTCGACTGAGGAATGAAACTAATCCCTATGTGCTATTTGTGGAAACCTTATTGTTTGTAACTTAATTATTTTGTGAGATATATGAATGTATCTTTTCGTGATTAGTAAATGTTAATGTTTCGTAACTGTGTTCTTATAGTGTCACTTTACACTCGTGAATTTTCTTATGCATTCTAGCATGCTAGTTAAGGGTTAACTGTGTAATCTTTGGACCTAAGTCAGACTAAGTTAGTAACCTTTTTTCTAATTTGTTCTTAATAAATTTTAGTCACCCCTAATCTAGATTAGTGCTTAATCTACATTTTAGAGTTGTTAGATAGTCCTAAATTTTTTTCCTAGCTTTTGTTGGGTCCCAAATCAATTCCTAAGTCCTTAAAACATGAAATCTTTATACCCAAGGGGTATGGGTATGGGTTTGGGGCATTTTCCACCCCTTAAGCCCCTTTTGTTGACTTTTGAGGTCACTCAAAAAGTCTATTTTTGCCTTTGTGCGAAAATTGAAAGTGGTTACCATGAGTTGCATAACCTCAACTCCACTTCGAGGTTAACCTTAAGTTTGGTTGGGTTAGAAAATTCTAAATTTTTAGGTGAGTGACAGAAGTTATTGCCCTTTTTGGTGGTTGAGTTGGATCTTATTTAGAGGCCCTTCTTGGAGTAATTTTGGTTGTTACCCAATCTCTACTTTTAGAGAGTCTTGGAAGATTGAAGGCAAGGAAGGAAAAGCTCTTCTCAATTTGATCATTTACCATAACCTCTTTGTGAAGGTAGGAGTTCTTCATCTCCTTGTTTCAGATTGTTCATGCTTATTTCATGCTTATGCTATTGTGTTGTTATTGGTATGCTCGTATGTATGTTGGGTATGTTTTGGGAAGGATTGAAAAAACTATGTTTTCTTGAGTGCTTTCTCTCATTTTTTTGGTTTGAATTTTGAAGTTTTCTTGTATGGGTGTTTTGGCATTACTTACCCTCACATAGGGTAGAAGTGCCCAATTTTGAGAAAGGTATTTAGTTGGACTCCAACAATGTAGAGTCTCTTCTTAGGATGAGAAGAGGGAGAGAGGGTAGGGTGTTATGGCCCCCTACTTATCAACACAAACCATGTATGAGTTTTGGCATGTAAAAATGGAAGAACGAAAGTTCTTGAATTATAGCCCCGACTGGACACCTATTTTGGTGTTGTGTCTGACATCTCCTGTTAGAAAAATCCACCTTTCCCTAGTTTTGATTCATTGTGAATCCTATTGTGAAAACCTAGTATGAATATGAATGTTTGATTTTGTCTCTTGGTTATGCTTGTTTCTCATCGGATTAGATTCTGCTCCCTCCATGATCTTAGCAATGTATTGCAAAAAATGATATGGACCCCTTGATAAGGGTCATGAAGGAAATTTAATTGGATTGTTGAAATTTTGGGATTGGAATCCTATGTGAATTGTATTTCAAAACTTCGTTGTAATGGCAACGACGCCAGGTTTTCTTCCTACTTCTTTCCCGGCTAAGCCTTTGAATTAGGTTGCCAATAAAATAGTCATTGAGTATTATTGCTTCTCATGAGTTTTTTTTTTGTATTTCTCGCTTATATGGATGCATATCAAAAATAAGATGAAATGATGAAGTTCAATTAAGAAAAATTTCAAGTTTCATAAATGTTGAAAAATGAAAGATTATGTTATGAACATAGGTTCAGTTTTTGTGATTATTGGAAACAAAACAATTCTTGCATTGTTGTTAAAATGGATCATTTAAATTCTTGGTATATCTAGTTTGTAACAAGTTCTAATAGATTTACTTTAAATATATATATATATATATATATATATATATATATATATATATATATATATATATATATATATATATATATATATATATATATATATATATATATATATATATATATATATAACTCCTCTTGGTTAATAAATCAACTTCAAAACTTATACTTAGAAAAATAAAGACAAAAAATAAAAATGTCCAAAGAGAGTAAAAACTCTCTGGTTTTTGTATGGGGAACCAATTTAAAATTTTTCCCCTTGTGATAGAGAATCTTGAAGAATCTTTATTATCCATAAAATAAATATATAAACCTACTTTCAATATCTAAATAAACAAAATAAACCAATAAATCTATATATAAAAACACAAACTAATATCTATACTTACCCACTTTGCTTTATGCATTTAATCCTCCCTTACTTGGTGCTAGCTTTTGGTAATGTTTTGAAAAATTTTAATAGAAAAGTCAATATAATCTACCACAAGGTGACATCACCCTAGTACCCATAGGAATTCGCAGCCCTCAGCAATCCTTGGATGTGACTTTTTGTGAATGCATTTAATTAGGAGGGGATTTTGCTTAAGTCTTCCTCCACCCTTTATAACTTTGGTCAGCACTTTTCCTAGGATGGTATGTGCATGTTTACTTGGGTAACGTGTTGTACCCATGGCCAGCGCTTGGGAAGCGCATGGTTTTTGGTGAGTGCTTGGGAGTAGGGTGTAGGGTAGAGTATAGTAGGGGGTTAGTGGTAGGTATGTTTTATTGTTTGTGTTAGTTTAAGTAAGGTTAGTTGAGTATTGTGTTGTGTAATTTAGTTTAGTTTATTAAGATTTAGTTTGACTTAATTTAGATTAGTATTAGTTGAGGTTAGTATCAATTTTTAGGATAGTTAGTATTAGTTTAGTTTGTTTTGTTTCTTAAATTTTTTTTTGAAGGATTAGTTATAGAGTAGGATTAGTTTAAAATTCATGTTAGCAAAAATTTGATAGTTTAGTTTATATTCTTAAAGTTTTTAAATTTGAGTAAGACTAATGTTTAAATAATCAAATTGTTTTATAGTTGAATTTTGATTGATAATTAAAGAGTTTATTGGGTATGGATATATAAAAGTTTTACTGCGCTTAGTGTTAATTATGACCTTGTATTTTTTTTAAATTAGCATTAATCGAGAGTTGGTTAGTAATTGTTAAAATTAGATTCTAATTAAAGAAATTTAAATTAAGTATGATTATGTAATAACGTAACTAATGTCGATATCATTTTAATAATGAAAGTTCGAATTTAACGATTGATTCAATCCTCATGATTACAAACTTAAGAGGAAATGTAGTAAATCTTTTCTTGCACTTGTGTATTCAACTCTTGTACCCTAGTGAATCTAGTTATCTTCTATATATTTATAAAATAAAAAATAATTTTTTTTGCCCTCATATTTTTGGGCATGACAGAGCTCGATCCCGGTGCTAAAATTTGTAGTGGTACTACATCAATGCTCAACTGCTTGGTAGGAGTCCCTGAGGTAGGGAAGTTTACCATTGTTTGTATTTCCTCTTGCTCTCTTTCCTTGGGGGTTTTCTCCTCTTCCTTCTCTTCTTATCTACTACCTTGATCAATGACAATGATTTGAGGAGGTGTACCTTGGCTTTGTGCTATAGGAACATCTTGCCGTATCTACTCCCTTGCTGGCTCCTTGGTAGTTACCATTGCTATTACTATGGGATCAACCTTAGTAGGTTTGTCTTGTGCTACTTGCTCTTTTGGTTGATGATTTGTAGCTATGTGAGGTTGTGAAGGTGGTTCTTGTGTGTTCACCTTCTCCTTAGTAATCTTTTCTATGGCCTTTTGCAATTCTTCCACACTCACCAAAATAGGATTTGTGCACAACTGTGATTGCAATGTTGTTTGGTGAAGGATCTTTTTGAGATCCTCTATAGTCAATGGATTGATGTTCTGACCTGAGGTGTCAGAAATATCCTTGGCAATTATAGTTTCTGCAGGTGTTGTATATGGAGGACTTGGTGGTGGCAATTGGATATCTTGGACACTTTGTTCTAGCTCCTGCTCCTTAGCTATTGCCTCTTACCTTATTGTGTCTTCTCCATTGTTACCTCTTCTTTTTCTCTCTCCTTCTTCATCCTTTTCATTCTCCTTTTCTTCCTCATCATTTGTTCCCTCAAAGGGATCTTCCTACCCTTCCTTGATAGTAGTCAATCTATAAATCAATTTCCACATTTGTGTGGATTTTTTTACAACATGGTCTATTTTATTCTTTAAGATGTTAAAGGCTCTATATTTGGGTACAAATTTGCTCCCATGTTTCTTACTAGCCTTGCTCATTTTTCTTTTTGTAAGGTTTGGCATCACACGAGCCAATGCAATCTCCCTTATTTATTTTTAAATATTAATGTAGTAATGCCATTTATTTTTTGCAATGGAGCTTAGCTCCATAGGCATAGAATATTCTAGTTCAAGTGGGGTAGTCTTGAACTTGGCCATCATAGAGTAGATGGACTCTTCCACTGTGTTTTGTTCTTCTCTTGAAAATTTATTAAAATCAATTCCTTTTAATCCATTCAAATCTGCATTATCCCTAATGTCATCACAAATATTTTCCAAATTAGACTTACTAGAATGCCTTACCAATCTGAATTGATCATTGTTAGATTCTATCTTTTCTTCATCTGACTCTAGGGGTGCAACATATTTTCTTCTTTTCTTTTGTTCTACAGGCCCACCTTTCTCTGTGGCTTTTTGCTTCCCCTATTCCTTTTCCACTTGTGTTGTTTCCCTAGTGTCTGCCCTTGTAGTTGGCTTGGCTAGTCTTAACTTTGTTTCTTTCTTCTTCCCCTTGGGTTGCGCAACTAGTTGTTTTTGTGCTTTTGTTTTCTTAGGTTCAGCCTTGGATGCTTTCTACTTGGCACCTTCCTCTTCTTCTACATCTTCCTCCATGCCTTGGGTCAAAGCAAGTGTCTCTTTCCTTGTTCTTCTTCATCATCTTTAGCTTCTTCTTCTTCTTCTTTAGCTGTCCCCTCACCAAATTTGGCCTTTAACTTCTTAACCAATTTTTCCTTCTTCTTCAGTGTGGAGACAGTTTTGAACTCCATATCTACCTTTGACCTAAACACATCAAAAGTTCCAAAATGTGGTGCACTTTTGTCCACTTTCTTAGCTAGTAGTGTAGTTATAGCTGTTGATGCCTCATCTATATTTATTTCATAGCCAAGAGGTCTTAACCATCTAACTCTTGGTGTAGCAGCTTGAATATAGGTGTAGTCAATATCTACAAGAAAGTATACATCATTTACATGCTTTTCCACCAATGAAACTAGTATTCTTAGCCTTTGCTTCATAGTCTTCTTGGAATCTTCAAAATAGCTAGTCATAAGGGTCTTAAAATTAACTCCCATTTGTTCTATATATTCATTAACTTGAGCTATTATAGACCTATTTGCTTTCTAGACAACTTTACCAAAAGAAGGAAATTCATTCTGTACATAGAAGAATATGCAAATCAAAATGGCACCGAACTTGCACTATGCTCCCATGGTTCTCCTTATTGTTGCTAAATTTTCATTGATTTGTTGCAGTCATAGTTCTGCAAGATCATCAGCATGATCCTTTTTCACTAATTTGTAACCCACATCCACTGCAATAAATGGTACACTATTAAATCTGTTGGATTGGTAAAATTTGTGTGCAATAACCCTAATAGCAAAGTCAATAAGAGGGTCTTGGATGGTGTCTGTTGTCATTCCTCTCTTATTCCACTTGGCACCAATGTTCTTTTCAATTGCTTCCTTGGAATCACTCCTAAGAGTCTTTGGCTAATCTAGGGTTGTGTACCTTATCACTCTATGTACAAATCTCTTTGTTATTTTTACTAGACCAACCTTGTAATGTTCCCATATTAGTATATAATTTAAATAACAAATAAATATTTTATATAAAGTAATATTAATAATGATATTAAAATAATAATATTTTGTAAAGTAATATTACATTATAATCATATAATCATATTATATCATGTTATAATAATAATAATCATCTAATATAATATAGCAACATACTATACTAATAAAGTATTATAATCTAATAATATAAGTTAATATATTATTAAATTAAGATATATTATAATATAAATATTTTGTGATATTAATATAAATATTAAATTTAATATAAATAAATAATTATATAATTACATTATTATAATATAATTATTATTATATAATGAAAAAAGTAATACAATTCATATTTCTAATATATAGTAATCAATAAGTTACTAAGCAACCAAAAATGATATAGTATGATATATTAATATAATAAGAATTGACCATTATATAATATTTATTAAAATGATATTATTATTGATACATTTAATTAACTTCCATTAATAATGAGACACAATATGATTAAGATTTGGGAATAATATTAGTCCGCAATAATACAAAGCATTCACTTCTTCAAATGTTAAATGTGGAATCTAGATTAAATATAATCCTCATCTTCCAAGTAATAATCTAAAGTAATAATCTATGCTTAAAGTCATGATCATAGTCAAGATGCGGAGACGTGACTCGTCATCACTATGGTGTATATAACTCGTACAATGAACAAAAGGGGAGCATCGAACTAAAGCACAATCAATTTAGCATCCAATTGAAACTAAAAATCAATCCCAATCAGCAAATTGGTGGAGAAACCATAAGCGAAGAAGTTTGGTTTACTTTACCGTTAGTCAAAGATCATTTAAGCATCACAAGTACAATTTCCATGGCATAGCAAGGTATATATGAAGAAGACAATCGTAGTTTAAATCACACATGGAGATCATCAGGCACTTCCACTCAGCAAATGATTTGAACTTGCTTTTATTTAATAGGCCAAAGAATAAAGACATCAAATCACTAGCTAGCAAGCAAAAGATGTCTTTATATGTAATCAAGTATGCTAGGAAGGATTGGACAGTCAAATTATAAGCAGGCATGCAAGAGTCAACTGAAGAACAAGAAGAGTTTTAAAAATTTACAATGAGAGAACATAAGGGATGGAGATCCAAATGAGAAAATATATAAAATTTAAATAAACCATTTGCAGTGTATGCTAGCCAAGTAAGGCACAGAGTATCCAACACAGTAGGAGTTAGCGCATACATCAAGTGGTCACATCAGATATAAGAATTTTGATCTAGAACTCAGAACATTGTATCCAACAATTAGGGAAAAGATGGTTAAAAAAATATTGTAGTGCCTGCCCCTAGTTTGCATTTTGCTAACATTGCATTTGGTATCAGAGCCTGAGTTTCAACATTGGGAGCTCTGGGTATATTTGAATACCACTAGTTGTTAACTAGTTGAACAAAATGAAAACTTTGAACTATCATGTGTATCTCTTTCAAAAATGAAAACTTGAAACTAGGTGAACTGAATCCAAACTTAAAACTATTACTTGCATACTTCAACACTTAGCTTTCTTAACTGAAAATTCTACGAGGACAAATTGAAAATTGAAGCTTATGCTAGTTGCAAAACATGTATCATTCTATCTATAATGTAAGGTAGTATGCCCTTGATTATCTTTCCAAGCATTAAGTTGCTTTTGTTTAGACTGCATTAGGGGATCTATTTTAGTAGTTGTTAAAGGAATGATGTTGGATCGATATGGTTTTTGGTTTACCATTAAACCAGAATCGTATTTCTCTAAAGGTGTTGTAATATCTTCAGTGGAATCATGTTTCCCTACATAGGGAAAAAGGGTTCAATGGGACTCGCAAAGTGAGTATCTTAGTTTTTCATTCTTGTAGGCTACTAGGAGTAAGCCTAATCCTAGGGGGGGTGGATGTAGTGCCTGCCCCTAGTTCGCATTTTGCTAACATTGCTAAGCTCTTTTGGAGCTAGTTTTATGTTGATGGTTAGCAGCATTGTTATGAGATTAACAGATATTGTGCTATGGATTCAGTTTATTATGTGATGAGATTACTTAGACTTTACATTTCATGTATGCATGATGATTATTACATTGCTTTCAGTTATTAGTCATGATTGATAAGATGATTTATTATCATATGTGTTTTATTATGGATACTTACCCCATACTTGCATGTGTATGGTGTGTATGTTTGCTTTGCGTGTTTGCTTTTGTATGGCGTGTCTGATGTGGTTAAGGAAGGGAGTCGTAGTCACCTGCTTAGTCGGGATCTACACGATGCACCACTTCCTGCCATTGCCTGTTTAGTTTAATATATATTGTGCTTGTACATGCATGGTTTTTATGCAGGTTGCAGGTACCGGGTATCGACTTCCCTGAATTGCCAGGATGAGCGTACCCTATCACAGTATCTCAATGATAAGAGAGGGGAGATAAATTCTCAAGTCCAAATCCCAACCCTTTAAGCCATTTGTTCTAATTGAAAAATTAGGACAAGTATCTGAGTTGAGTACCCTCCGAATACGTTGGATAATGTAATTCGTGATATAAACCCTTGGTTTGATTTTGTATGTATTTTGGCTATGATGGATTTTTCGTATTTCTACCTTATGAGTCTTTGATGTATTTTCTATTAATTAAGCCTAATTAAAAGATTTAATTAATGGTTTAATTTAATGAAAAATTAATATGATATTTTAATATTTATTTTATTTAATTAATTGGGAAATTAATTAAATAAAATAATTAAATTTGAAAACAAAAAGTTAAAAGTTTAAATTTGGAATGTGACAATATTTATTTTAATAATAATATATTTGGAGTTCATTTTTAAATAAATGACTAAATATTATTATTAAAGCTAATAAATATTTTAGCAATTAAGTTTTGGAAAATGAAATTTAAAAGTGGAAAATATATTTTAAATTATTAAAAGATTCTAAATCTCATGTGATTAAAATATAAATATATTAAGATTGAAAAGTGGAATTATTAAAGTTAGTGCATGAGATTTAATAAATAAATAAATTAAATATTATATTAATTAATATGCATTATTTTTAATATTTGCTCACATAGGAGTTTGCAAATTCTCGGGAGTTGTCATGTAGATAACACTGGAGTTTGCACTCTAAGTTTGCACAAGTTGTCTATACTTAGAAGTTAGCATTTTATTTGAGCACATGGTGTCTACAACCTTAAGACTCATCTAGAAGGTTGGAGAAGGCTCATGCTTGGTTGTCATACTTATCTTCTAGTTGTCTCTAGAGACACTCTAGATGCATCTTAGAGGCCTTTAAATAGAGGCTCTCCTAATGTGTTTGGACAAGCTTTATGAAAGCATTATGGAAGCTGAATGGAAGCCTTATGGAAGCTTAATGGAAGCTGAAGTAGAAGCTGAATGGAAGCTACAAGTTACAAGCTCATATTCTTCTTCATATGCTCACATATTTTCTACATGCTTCTATGTTCTATAAGCACCTCTAGTCACTTGAAGGATTCGATTGGCTGGATCTTGGAGGGATTGCGAATGATAGAGAAGGAAGGGATTTTCTATGGACTTCTGAGGCATGGTGGATTAGCATCAGTGTCCAGGTGCACTCGTGATAATCTCACACTCTATTTGCACTATTTCTCTTCTTGTCTTTATCATGTCTATGTGTCAGAATACTCATTGTGAATGAATCTACAATTGAATTGGAATCTAGATATTTTGTTGGTTGAGTAGAAAATAATAGAAAACCCTAGATCCAATTAAAGAGAAAACTAGATCTAAATCGGGTTTGGGTTCGAATTAGAATCAAATCGAGAAAGATGATTTCAAAATCTATAGTTAAACCTATTGGAATGAATTAATGGGTATGTTTAGAAAAACAATTATTTAAAAGGAAAGAATTCTTGATTAGAAAAGCCTCTAAATCTGAGTGTTTATTTGCCTTTATAAATCTGCATATAAATAATTATATGTATATACTTTAAATGCAGTAATAATTGATAGAAAATTGTGTATATATATACATACATGTACGTATATACATATATACATATATGTATATATATTTGTGTAAAGTCGAAATGGAAAACTTTATTAATAAATCCGGATCGCATGGTATAAATTTGCATTGAAGAAATGTTTATTGAAAACATTATTTAAAATAAAATTTAACATAAAATATGGGAGGGCGGGGGGTTTTACCCCACCCCACCCCGCTTTAATTATCGTTGCCCCTGCTGTCATCCGCAGCAGACACTGTTGTTATGGTAGCAGGTACTGTTGCTGATGCGACAGTACTCTGCTGCTGCGGCAGCAGTGCTGCCGCAATACCGCGTAAGCGGACAGGCCGGCGGGCCTTTATAAACGCTTTTATAAGTGTTTGGTATTGTTTATAAAATCGTTTTAAGTTTTATTCAAGTTTTTGTTATATATATATAGCGAATTCGATTTTAAATATGATGAAATTATTAAATATTTATATATTATATATATGTATATGTATAAATATGTATATATATATATATATATATGTATGTATATATATATATATAATATTAATGAAATTTATAATATTATATTAAAGTAATTTCAATGTTCGGGTTAATTAACTATATTGTTTGATATTCAGATTTGACAAATTTATGTAATTGGAATGAGTTCAAATAAAGATTATTTGAATTATTGTTGGGTTCTTGAAATTGAAAATGAACTTATTGGAAAATTTGTTAATAGATATTATCAAGTTATAATTAAATTATTAATTCAAATGAATTGGAATATAGTGATTTAATGAAGTTGACATTAAATTAAGAGACGTTAATTTTAAATTTAGGCCCACTAATAGATGAAGATTAGGGGTTGATATATCAAATTATTTAATGTAATTGGATCTCTCAACCTTGGATATTGGATAATAATTTTGAGTGAACATTTGGATTAATAATACCTCAAAAAGAGTGTCCTCACTTGAAATAATTCATTTAGCTAATGATATAGTTGACTCTTAATATCTAATTTAGAAATGGTGATTTATACTATGAGACTTTAATGAAAGTGGATAGCATCGTTATAATTTGAGTTATTAAACAGATTATTGGTACGTCTTAATAGTGTTAATAGTGTTAATAAATAATAGTTTAATGATTTAAATGATTATTGATAATGTGGATTAATTAAGGAAACATTAGTATTCATAAGGATGATGAATGTGATCTTTAATAAGATTCCCATTATAGCTTGTCATTAAATATTAACAAGTTATTATTATTGAACTTATTAGTTAATTAATATTCATTGGGTTGATGGTTTGAAATTATTTATTAAATCAATTAATTAGAGTTAATTGGATTTAATACTTAAGTTATGTAATGGAGATTTAATTAATATAAATCTTTTGACGATATTGAGGTTGATAAGTCTTATGACTTGAATTATGACCTTAGATATTATATGGTTGTCAATGATGATAATGATTAAATTAAATGACTCAAACTTTAGTAACACTTAATTAAATTTCTAATTGAAGTCTATTAGAATATTAATAGGTCATGGATGGTGTACCTATGTTAATTGATTGATCAAGTTGACCATTTTAATTAAGTTATTATTCTTCTTATTCGAGGATTGATAATTGATTCTTTTATAAATAAATAATGATCATTTGGTTATCTCGAAAGTTGTAGTAACATTAAAGGAGAGTTAATTAATTAGAATATGGATCATGGTTAAAATAGAGAACAATTTAATTAAAGGTCAATGATGATCAGTTTAGTGAAAATTTATCCTTAAGTTATTCTTAGGATAATGCTATCGGGGGAACAAATGGGTTGACTTCTAGGTCAAATGATGAAACTTAAGACACTTGAAAGTATACTTGCAAACAGAAAACTGGAAACCCCTACACTTAATTCAACTATGAGAAAATAGCAAAACTAAAACATGTGTCTGCATCGTGTATTCTATATGCTTCTTGTTTTGGGTTTTGGGTTGGCTAGTGATGACCGATCCTAGGTTGTTACCAGAGGCTCGGGGGTTATGAGATGTGTTGGTATGCTGATCTTTTTGGTCTCGATCTTTATAAGCCCAACCATGGTTATGTGATCGTATGCTCTATGAAATGTTTGTATTTGTTCATCAGTCTTCATGTGTGAAGCTGAGATGTATGTGTTTGAGACACCTGAGCTAATCATTTTTGAGTCATCGATCAGTTATCCTTGGATTATTTTCTAGTCGCCATGATGGGACTAAAATGTGGATTTATTTCTTGATGATGTCATTTTGTGACATGTTTTGACTCAACCATTTTGGAGTCTTCGATTGGTATGATTTTGAGATATCCTTGGTTGCTTGTTGAGAACCAATGGATGTGATGATATATTTTGGTTCATGAGAACCAATGGATACTTATGATTATCAATGATGCCTTTAGTTGCCAATAGAGAACTGTTATGGTCATGATTTTCTATGGATGTTGCTCATGGAGATTTGATGCTTTTATGCATTTTTGATGATTCTTATTATGGATATTTGATGGTTTTATCATGGATATTTGATGATTCTTTTTATGGATTATCTTTTGGATTTTCTTTACAGTCGCTTGTACAGGACTGTGGTGATTATGATTCCATGAGCATTAGGGTAGGTAATCTACTTGTAGTGTCGGGAAGTGGCTTGCAATGGGGGTCGGGGCCCTAAGTGGCTGCTAGGATAACTCATTGTAAGTTTGGTTAATAAGTGATAAAATTTACACACTAAATGGGGATTAAATGAACCTAAAAAGATAAGAGTTTTGGTTCTTGCCCATGCCTTGAGCACTTGTACAGGCTAGGATGGGAGTAGTGAGACGCATGGTTGCGACCTTGCATTCCATAGTATGCCTCGTCAGTATGAGAGGATACTAGTGGTCGCATGAGATCTGTATGGACCTGTGGAGTTTAGCTAACTGCCAGGGTAACTTGTACGAGATAAATGCGATGACACTTTCCCGCTTGCAGAGTAGGTTTCCTACATGTCATTGTGTGCCTCTGGGAATTAGATGTCAGTTTTGCGTGATGGAACCTTTGAGTAGTATACTTTTTAGGATTCTTGGACTATAGAGATTTGTGCTATGTGTTTTGGCTAGCCTATTTGGGACTTGAGATTATCTCCTCAAGCACGGTGGGAGTGGACCACTTAGGTACCACGCGGTCGGGTGGTAGTGTATTTTCCACTCTTATCATATGAGATCCATTGAGACACCATGGCTGGAGTATTCTTGGTTGGTATTTATCTTCATTATGTTCTTGGATCATTATGATAGATGATATATCTTATGGTGGATGTATTTATCTGGTATGTATCCTTACATTGATGATTTGCATATGTTAGATGCTGTTATCTTATGCTTTACTTTGCATGTTAGTAGGATGTTTTAGGAGTGACATTCCTACTATGTATATAGCCGATGATCTCTTCGGTGCTTTGAAATGTTATGCACGGAGGGATGGCTAGGATCCACGATGGTCTAATGATGCTATTGACGGTTGGGAGGAACCGTGCACTTAGTTAGATTATGTTGTGATATATGGTTATCTTTTATGATGGATGTCTATATCTTTTGTGATGATGTATCATGTATAATATGTGGTTTCATTTACTTTTAATTGCATCATGGATTAACATTGGATGATGATGTACTTTATTTCCATGGATGTTTATTCTTTTAAGCTTTTCATACCTTGTAACATGTATAGTGGATGATTGAGCTATCTAAAATGTACACTTGTAAATGGTTTAAGAACATTGGATGTATCCTTGTTATTTCATTGTTAAGGATGTAATGTTAGATGAATAAGTTATGATTAGAAGTAATTCAACGTTAACGGATCTTTAAAGAATGTAACTGTTATGTATGTTATGATTACTTGCAGTTGGATGTTACTATTGCTTCCGCAAGTGTTGTGTATGGTTTTACTTCCATGTTTTAAAAAAAAATTGTTTGGTAAACTTAGTGAAATTCTTTGGATCCCTTGACGGGGCATTACAAATATAAATTAAAGAAAAAGTCACACATAAACAAATGGCCCAAAAACGAGGTCATTACAAGTGGTATCAAAGCAGAAGTCTTGCCAACCTGTGAAGAATAGCTTATGCAATCTTACGAAGAAGATCAAAGACTACAATGAACATCATTTAGCATCAGTATATCTATACAGTAAATATCACATAGCTGTGTAAATATGCAACAGTAGTTGGAATATCAGCAGTCATCACTGCCAATGACCATATTCATGGAATGATCATCTTCCATTGAAGTACGGAAGATAGAGGATCATCACATTGAGAAAACCTCTAGAGTCATTTTCCATCCAATAAAATCATTTTTCTATCATTCTGCATGCACCACACTAAAAGAGAATGGAATATGAAATACCATCAGAGTTGATAAGGAACCCTGTTGTCGGTGACTGAAGAGAGATGGTTGAGTGTTCTCCAACCTTCAATGCTTCCGTCCTCCAATCTATTTGTTACTTCCTTAAAAAAAAATTGGCTTTTGAAGCTCATTTCGTCAATTATGAAAAGAAAGAACATGAAGATGAAAATAACCAACTACAAATCCAACACTAGAGCACTTGCACTCCCGAAGTAGTATCTAAAATTCTACTAATGTAAGCAGATAGCTCATGCACTCTGTAATCATTATTCAGCCGACCATTTACACATAGAAACTGTTGAAAGACAGCAGATATATCATACGCTTTGTGATCATTATTCAGCCGGCCATTATTTAAAGCAACTGTTGATATTAGATATATCAGTTTCTGCATTCATATCTCAGCCAAATGGTAAACAAACTTGAGGTGGAGGACAGACTAGAAGGTGCTACAAACTTCACATCATTGAAGTTTAGAATGATGTTAGCCTTAGAAGAGAATGTTATAGGTCGATGATAATACTTCACCCACTAATGTGTCAGAAATTCAACAATGGGAGAAAAATAGCATTAAGGTTAAGAGGATGATAGTAGAATCAGTAAAAGAACACATTGTGCAAATCATATCCAAACTTTAGACTGCCAGAGAAATGTTTATGACATTAATGAATGTGTATGATATTAACAACACTAGTAGAACACTTGCATTCAAACAAGGGTTGCCCCAAATTATAATGACTAATTGAGAATCAATAATGTCATCCTTTAAGAAAATTTTTGAACTAAGAGACTGAATAATATTCAGCCTTTTGCAAGTTGAAGTTTTGGAGATTATTGATAAGGGAGGATCAAATCAGTAGATAAAGAGGCACAGAATGGACAAGGATACATTATTATTTGAGCAGCCAAAGCTAAGGACTGTCTCTGTGTGTTTTTGACCTCATCTCCATTAAACTTCAGACACAAGATTCATTCTCAGCATAAGAATCAGGAAAGGTTCATATTCAAGCAAGTTGCATAATTAATCAGACATATTCTGGGAGAGTATGAGAAACTTTGAAATGCTTAGTTGGCCACACGGTATCTCAAATCATATCCAACAGAGATAAAAGATCGGATCGAATGGCAAGCTAATGGCTTCAATGCCTTGAAGTATGCCTCTCAGCTATATCCAAGTATTACGCAGTAACTTGGACGAAATGGGTGTTAAACTAGAACGCAGATGTTCCGAGGATCATTTGCCCAGCAATCAATCGATTTGGAAATAAATGATTATTCTCAAAAGACGTCATTGAAAGATGAATAATTGATGAATAGTTGCAACTCCTTCAAAGGGCCAGAAATGATAGATGGTAGTGACACTCCTCGAGAATAAGATATAAAAGGGATATCATTTTCTTGGAAGGAAACAAGTCAGTTGCTTTTAGGATAGGGAAGAAGTTGTATTTTATTCACAACCTTTGCGAAGATGTTTGCAGAATTTTAGAAAGCAAGGACCTTCATGTTTGAGGCCAAGGGTTTTTACTTTAAATTTCACTCAACCATGGATGCTGAATGTAGTCTATCTCAATGGTTAATTTGCTACTACCCAATCAAATATTGTACAAAGGGAATATTGATATAAAGCAAATAATAAACTCATGTTGGCGGAAAACCTTTGCCACTTTCAATGTTGTGGATGTACTTGGTAAGTAATAAGTTTGATCCATTGACCAGTTGACAGAAAACCCTAGGCATTTTAAATTTCACTGATTTATGTGTGCACGAGTCAGAACACCGAAGGGAATACAAATAAAAGCTGGGATTTGTAGAAAATTTTATTTCTAAAAAGGTTGCTCTAATTTTGTGAAGACTTGGACTGAACTCATTGGCTTGGTGAATGAGCATAGATCAGTCCACTGTTTATTGTCAGTATCAAATGATGGTACAAGGAAGTTTTTAAAACAATCATGGCATGCCTTGGGACAATGCATTAATACCTTCATCTCTTTCTATGTGATGATTTTCAATAGTTCTTTAGAACGATTCACAAGATTTATTAAGGTGCAGTGCCATATCCTTTGCTAAGGATTTCCTTACACATTATCTACCTTTCCATGTTCTAGAAGGAAAACTTGTTCCAAGAAGTTAGTCTACTTCCCATGTTAACAAAACATAGACGGTTACGAGTACAACCTACGTCAAAGTGCGAGTATCATAATTGCAAATTAGAGACGGCTCGCAGGGTAATATGCATAGTTATATTGCTAAATCAGAGACAACCAGTTTACACATAAGGTATGCTGCTACACTGAATTACATTAAAATTTTGTTAATGGTAAATACATGATACAAGTAATTTTAATATATATGTGTATATATACAGAAAAATAGATGTGAATATGTGAAATATAAATAAATGTTGATTTAAGGAAAACATAGTAATTAGAATACATCTCAATTATAGTACAAAGAGTCTATTTCTCGTCCAAAATTACGTAATTTTAGATAGGGAGTTGGTGGAGGGAAAGGCAAAGTAATTTCGAGTACTTTTCAGAATCGCTTGGAGCTTGTTTCACGCGCCCTTGCATTGTCATTCTACCATCAAGATGATCGTAACAAGGAGAGAGAAAGTTGTTTGTGTACTATAAGAAGAAATCTTTCAAATGAACTAAGTAAATTAAATTTAATACTCATCTTGTCATCCACATTATGAAATTCTGAGATAGGGAGTTGGTGGGGGGAAAGACAGAGTAATTTCGAGCACTTATCGGATACGCTTGGAGCTTGTTTCATGTGCCCTCTGCACCGTCATTCTACTGTCTTGGAATGATCATAATCAAGATAAGAGAAGATGATCTGGCACTATGAGGAGAAATCTTCCAAACAAACCAATAAATTAATTTAATGCTCAACTCCTCAAATATCTTAATGGCAGTAAGGATCATAGGTTTGTTTAATTTGGATGACTTCTTAATTTATGCCTAAAATTGAATATCAGGTTAAAGATTAAAAAGGGGTCATCACAATTGATTCGTTCCAAAGGATTATGTAAATGAGAAAAAGGATCACCACAAGATTCATCTTTCTTTAAGACTATTATATGCTAATAATTATTTGTGTTGCAGGTCCATGATAAAAAGTCGTATTAGGGAAGTATATTTTATAAATCATTCCCTTTACTCTACTTCATTATGAAAATTAAATTATAAAGAATCAAAAAAGGATATATGATGTGTCTACATCATATATGCTTTTTGGCTTCATACATCATGTGTCTACATCGTGTATGCTTCGTGCCTTCATGCATCATCTGTCTTCATCGTGTATTCTTTGTGTTTTCATGCATTCATATATCTACTTCGTGCTTGCCTCATGTATTTATGCATCAATATTTATATTCAATATATATTTCTTACATCATAATGATATTAATATTACATGTAGATAGTCTTATAAGTTATCTTTGCTTGGGGATAAGCAAATTTGAGAGGGGAGGACTGTAATGTTCCCATATTAGTATATAATTTAAATAATAAATAAATATTTTATATAAAGTAATATTAATAATGATATTAAAATAATAATATGTTATAAAGTAATATTACATTATAATCATATAATAATAACATATCATGTTATAATAATAATAATCGTCTAATATAATATAGCAACATACTATACTAATAAAGTATTATAATCTAATAATATAAGTTAATATATTATTAAATTAAGATATATTATAATATAAATATTTTGTGATATTATTATAAATAAATAATTTATATTTTGTGACATTAATATAAATATTAAATTTAATATAAATAAATAATTATATAATTACATTATTATAATATAATAATTATTATATAATGAAAAAAGTAATACAATTCAAATTTCTAATATATAGTAATCAATAAATTACTAAGCAACCAAAAATGATATAGTATGATATATTAATATAATAAGAACTGACCATTATTTAATATTTATTGAAATGATATTATTATTGATACACTTAATTAACTTCCATCAATAATGAGACACAATACAATTAAGATTTGGGAATCATATTAGTCGGCAATAATACAAAGCATTCACTTCTTCAAATGTTAAATGTGGAATCTAGATTAAATATAATCCTCATCTTCCAAGTAATAATCTATGTTTAAATTCATGATCATAGTTAAGGTGTGGAGACGTGACTCGTCATCACTATGGTGTATATAACTCATACAATGAACAAAAGGGAAGCATCAAATTGAAGCACAATCAATTTAGCATCCAATTGAAACTAAAAATCAATCCCAATCAACACTTTGGTGGAGAAACCATAAGCGAAGAAGTTTGGTTTACTTTACCGTTAGTCAAAGATCATTTAAGTGTCACAAGTACAATTTCCATGGCATAGCGAGGTATATATGAAGAAGACAATCACAATTTAAATCACACACGGAGATCATCACACACTTCCACTTAGCAAACAATTTGAACTTGCTTTTATTTAATAGGCCAAAGAATAAAGACATCAAATCACTAGCTAGCAAGCAAAATATGTCTTTATATGTAATCAAGTATGCTAGGAAGGATTGGACAGTCAAATTATAGGTAAGCATGCAAGAGTCAACTAAAGAACAAGAGAAGTTTTAAAAATTTACAATGAGAGAACATAAGGGATGGAGATGCAATTGAGAAAATATATATAATTTAAATAAGCCATCTGCAGTGTATGCTAGCCAAGTAAGGCACAGAGTATCTGACATAGTAGGAGTCAACACATACATCAAGTGGACACATTAGATATAAGCATTATGAATCCAGAACTCAGAACATTGTATCCAACAATTAGGGAAAAGATTGTGAAAAAAGTACAAATCAAAGAAAAAGTCACACATAAACAAATGACCCCAAAATGGGTTCATTGTAACCCTCCAACCATAAACTTCCATCATGTATCTTGCTAAGCACTATCCTTATCCATTTAGTTTTGAAAACTGTGGGGAATTCAAGGGCATGTGTCAAACCCTTCTCAACAATTTGATACTCTTCTTTCAAAACTCTATTTTCACACAATCTCTCATAGGCTTTCCTCATCTCCATGTCTCCTATGGCTCCAATTTTATAGTTGTAACATCTTCTAACATCTTGGACCATAACTACCTTAGGGGGTATGACAGATATGGCTTCAGTTGGGTCATTTTTATATGTTACTTAAGGGATTGGTTGAAAATCTAATTGTTTCACTTCATTTAACACTAGTTGAACCTCAAACAACTCTTTCTCCTATGTTTTCTTAGAGCAGGAACCTATTTGTATGATCTAGGGTTTGAACACAAAGTAAATGTGAAACTGTGTAACTCAGCACAAATGTAAATACCTTAAATTTGTTGAAACTATGTTGAACCACTGTTGAAATTGGCTCAAATGTTGGATTCTCTACTTTGAAGTCATTCTGCACTCTTCTTCATCTTTGCTCTTCATTTGCAATGAAGAAAAATGATTCAAAATGCGATAATATACCCTATTTTCATAGCATTTAATGCTTAGTGCATTTACAGTTGTCCACTCGGCTTCTTAAGCATTTCTGCATTACTTGGCTTTTATTTTCTTTTCACTACTTGGCATCCATAGAAGTATCACTCACTTGGCTTCAACTAAAATTTCTCTTCACTTGGCTTCCACTACCAACTTGGCTATAACTAATCATTTGGCTTCTACTAATTTTGACAATCAACTCAGCTTGTACAGGAATTTTACTCGACATCTAAGGACAACTCGACAACACTTATGAAATCTTGAAATTTTATTTTTGCATCTCTATTCATGATGATCTCTTCTTTTTAGTACTTTCTTATTTAGGAATTGATGTATGATAAAGTTTTGTAAATCAGTCCCTCATGCCTTCTTGTACTTAGTTTGATGAGGTGTAACCACTTGACCTTTTAGGTGAAGTGATCCCTTCATTTGCCACGCTACTCCCATCTTTCTTCTTCCATGTCTTATTCATTTCTCCTTTGATGTGATCAACATCTACCTTCTCTTTTCCTTTGTTGATCTTTGAGTTGGGTGCCTTTGACATTGTTGGGCAATTCCTGCTAATATGATTATTCTTCAAACAATTGAAACATGTGGTTTGACTCAACCATCTGCTATAGTTTCCACTAAAATGCATTCTTATGCAATTTTTAGGAATGCGTCCATATTCTTGACAGTACAACTATACCTGGTGTTATAGTCTCAATTCTATTGATGTCCATGGGCATTTCCTCTTGCTAGCTAATTAGGTGTCCACATAGGCTTTGATCTACACTCAAAAGCTTTATGTCCATACTTCATGCAATTGTAGCAGTGACCTTCAAATCTTAGTGTTCTGATAGTCCTAGTCCTACAGTCATGTGTTTGATGTCCTTGTTTGTTGCATTTATGATAGTGACTTATATTCTTAGGTTTGTCATGCTGATGGGTATTCTTGTTCCTACATACATTAGAGGTATGTCTCTTTTTACCACAGAAATGACAAGTAGGTTTAGTGTTCTTACCTTTATTAGTCCTTTCTTTTGCAATCTTGGATGACTCTCCTTGTTTAGTGTTGGTGTATCCTAGTCCTGAAGTATCATTGCTAGCCCTTGGTGATTTCAATAGCTACTCAAAGTACTTGATGGCCTCATTGGGTTTGTTGAAGCTCTCTACAATCTTGTTCTCTCTTTTTAAGTCATTTTGCAATTTTTCATTTTGCATCTTTAGTGTAGAGATCTCAATATCCTTGATATTTAGTTCATGGTGTGCATTCATCATTTGGCTTAGGGTGTTTAGCTGCATGTTTGAAATTCTTGCAAGTTAAAGTGACTTTTCCTCTGGTTTGTTGGCAAGATTTCTCGTGTCTTCTTCTAGCATAGCCTTATCTTCAATGGCACTTTTCTTCTATTGAGTCACCTCACAAAGCATTATGGCTTGTGATTATTGTTCAATCTTGAGTATTCTAATTTATTCTACTTGGGCTCTATTCTTCTCCATTAGGTCTGCTATTGCTACATCAAAATCTTTGGAATCTCCATTTGCAAATAGTTTTGAGTTGTCAATCTCCTTATATTGTGTATCATTCTCAGCTATGGCAATCACTCTTCTTCTCTTTAAGAATTTTCTCAGTTCTTCTCTTGCTTCTTCCAAAGTGTGTAGAGCAAGTTGTTCATCAATTACCTGATTCTCTATGATCTTCCCAAGTTTGTAGACTTCCATTTCCATATCTTTTCTACAATATTTAAGGCTCCTTCTTGTGAGAACTTGGTTGTGATACCAATTGTTGGAATTTACAAGTGGGAAGATTTACTTCTGAGATGGGGAGTGAATCAGAAGTAACTAGCTTTAACCTTTTCAAAACCCTTTTTTTCTGAAATAATTCACATGCATCTAATTCATCTAATAAACATAAAAATAAGGACATGCATGAAAGTAAATAACACAAAATTTTGGTAACTCAGAAACCCTCCAAAATGAGAAGGTAAAACTAGGGTGGGGATGACACCCACAAAGTATCACTACAACAATATGTAACTGTTCAAGGTTACAAAGTTTGACCACTTCCAATGGTTTGCCCTATGAAAGGCTTGTCCTATTAAAGACTTTACACCCTGTTAAAAGTGACCTAGTTAAAGGATTTACAAATAGTCACTGTGAATGTTACTATGTTAAAGGATTTAACACCTTGTTTAAAGGCTTACAACATGGCTATTAAACCAACTTCTCATCATCAGATTTTCATTCCTAATACAATGGCTAGAGAGTATTAGAAAGTCTTGACCTGATGACTTGCAATCTTCAGTTGTTGATTCCAAATCCTCATTCTACTCTATATGTTCTAACCCTTGCTTGATCTAATATATCTCTCTTCAAAACTCTAATACTCTATTCTTGATCAACTGAATTATACAATGTTGTTCTATTCTTTCTAAGTCTTTACAGCCCTCTTCACTTCACTAGCATTCTTCCATAATCTCTTACTCATGCATATATATAATGGGGTTTTGTCCTCCTTTTAAAGGCTTTGAAGACTTAGGGTTAGGTATGAATCTACGATCAATATTCATTCTTCATTTCTTGCTCAATTCTTTCACTTTTCCTATTGGTTGCATGCTTTCTCCATTTATCTTATTATTTGTATGTTGATTACATAGGTAATGCAAAAGATTTGATCTTATCTTCAAGATCCTTGGAGATTTATCCTAAGTGAGCTCAAAAAATAATTTACATCTAAGTTTGTGAAGGCACAAACTCACATGCTAATTCTATGTTACTCGACACTTACCAATTGCTGATGCTCGACACATATAGGAATTCTATCTCACTCGTCTCTTATGGTAATTCTTTTTCACTTGGTATCTATACTTTTCTCAACACCTATAGTGAATTGGCATCACTTATCACTCAGCACTTGAACTTCACTCAGCACCTAAAGTTCACTCGGCACTTATTGAATCTCTGGCTTGACACATACTATAGCTTGGCTTCTATATTATACTTGGCATCAACTTAAGAATTGGTGAAGTGTGTTGACAGTCAATTGTCAAAACTAATCTGAGACCAACAAGTATGTGCCTTGTAATAATATTTACCTCTTACCTTTTCTTTTGGTAGAATTTTAGATTATATGTTCATTACAATGTTGCTGACAAAACTTAATTTAATGACTATATTAAGTCCAAATTTCCACCACATTCCATATGTTGTAAAAAATAATTAATATCTATTATTCAAAAGTTTTAGCTTCAATTCTTATAACACTAAATAGGGCTTTTTTGCTACTTTAGTTTTAGTTTAGTTCTTTTTAACTTCTAAATTGTGATTGGATCCAGCCAAGTTCCACATTTTCCTATGAATGGATATTCTCTTTAGTATTTCTACAATAATTAAGCATTAGGTATGAATTATGATGCTTTGTGCCTATTGTATTAATGTTTACTTTTTTAGATCCAATGAGTGTTAAGTGTTCCCAATAGCAATATCATAATTTGACTTGCTGTGGATAATATCTCTTACTTATCAATCTAAAGATAGTTGTATCAATTTATATTCTATAATTTAAAAATGTATTAATAATAGCACTATTATTAGTTCCCCTCAAGATAGGTAAACTAAACTATTGGAACTCTTTTATATGCCAATTTCTTACTTCACTGATCAACAAGCTAATGAAAGTAAAGTATGGTTTTTTCTTTTACATAAAGACAATAGCTAAAATTTAATATTAGTTTTAATAATATATAAATATGATTTCTCTTATTTATAATTGACTAGAGCAATGAAAATTTTCATTTATTTGAGTTAAAAATACATAAATTTTCACATTACATCTTTTAAAAAAACAAGCAAAGCTTCATCAAAATAAACAACTAAAGTTGCATCAGAACAAGAATGCAATTCCACAAATGAGTTTCTCTTCTTCTACAATCGCCATATCCACCATTTTGAAGGTCTGAGATTAGAAGAAAATTACAATAATTCCTCATAGCACTTTCTCCATCCCTCTACTACAAACAACAATGTCATGGTACCATTTAGTACTTGCCTAGTAATTTTAATGTCAAAGGTGTGGATGTCTGAAGATTTAATCATCATTGTTTCATCTCAAAATCAATAAGGATAATAATGATGATACATTCAAATTCATGAAAAATTTGGTAAAGAAATGAGATTTTCTAACACTCGTTGTTCATGATATGGAAACTATTAGAAGAATAATTCATTTTGAGACTATTTGGGCATTTTTTTAAAGAATAGTAGGATTACAAAATAGACTAACTAAAACATCAATACCACCAATAAGAATGCATAGAAGTTAACTAACAACAACATGAAATTTGTTCTAGATAAGTTAAGATGTTATGTAAAAGTTTATAGTCATAATTAACGCTCCTCTTTTGAGTTCGTTAACCTTGTTAGGTATATTGCTCTAACACCCAACACAAATTAGCATCATCAATTTTTTACAATCCATTTGAAATGTGTAGTTATATTTATGGATTTGATTCTTAAGTTTTTTAGTTAGTATCAACATGTCATATCATGCCATTTTGGATGACACTCTATGATCCATCCATCATCAGGATGAGAAAATGAAAGAATAAAAATTGTGATGATAGATCATAGAGTGTGATCCGAAATGTTGATTGTAAGAAAATGCATTTGAGTCCCTTAAGAATAGTGTACTATTTGCAACATTAAGAGAATCAAAAGCTACATAATTGAGGATAGGCTTGACATCCACATTTCTTTCGGGTAAGAGGAATGCTCTGCTAAAGCAAAGGAGAAGTTTGTGCACTATTACAAGGAAAAATAAAAATAACTTAATAAATGTTGTCCTAGTATTTATCATGCCAAAGTTTCAAAATTTTCAATCAAAATGTGTAGGAGGACATAAAAATTCAATTTGTAAAGTGTTTGAAGACTTATCCAATTCATGATTTCAAATCCTTCAACTAATCACCGGCTCCATCCAGCATTTTGAATTTTTAAAATCTAGTTCTTGAGTCAAAAGTTCTTGTAGATTAATGGAAGGAACCAAAATACATATTTTCAACTTGATCATTAACCATTAACCTTTTAAAAGGTTAGGGTTTGGGGGTCAAAATGTGTATTCCAAACCAAACCATTAACCATTAACCTTTAAAAAAAAGCTTAATGTTTGAGGTCCAAAACACATATTTCACTTTGAAATCTTAACCTCTCCATCAAAAAGAAGTTCAGATAAATTTCCAAAACACGTATGCCAAATCATTAACCTTAACCTCTCATCCAAAAGGATTAAGATTAGAGGCTCAAAACACGTATATCTGAAACAGTTATTAACCTTATGCTGAAAGATAAAAATTGAAAGGTGAGTCATCTTAGAGGCCTCTCTATGATAGAAAAAACACCTGTCATAAATGAATGAAGATATTGCTTCAAGGTATTTGATGGAGGTTTCGAAATCCTAAAAGCAAGAATGTGCAGAGGAATTACTGGGAAGTTGAGATTATTGAAAAGACAATGTGAAGCATCCCGTACCTTAACTCCAGCATGCTCATCTTTGATAGAAGATTTAGAGCCTTGATAAAAAATACCACTGTTACAAAAATATGCAACAAGCATGAGAAGATAACTGTGAATGGAAAGCTACCGGCATTAGGATGGATCAGTACAGCTTATGCATAACAATTGGAGTCTGTTCGGAACTGGAAGATTTAAGAAAGGGAAGGCAATTTCATGCTCATGATTTCAGAATTGGGTTTCGTTTGAATGTAGTTTTTGGTAATGCTCTTGTTAACATGTATTCCAAATGCAGGAGTATAGATGCTGCATGCCATGTGTTTGATAGAATCACACACTTCAGATTCGAACCCTCATCCGGGATGGCTGTTGGATTCGTTCTGGGTGAAGCATCAAGAATTTATTCAGGCGAACAAATAGCTAATACTGTCTCATGGAATGCCATGACCTCTGGATATAAATAGGATGATCAAGATGAGGAGGCTGTGAAGCTCTTTCAGAGAATGCTTAGAGAAGGGGTTAAGGTTAATTTATTGCCTTACGCGAGCACCTTCAAAGCTTGTGCAAGCATTGCGATTCTGGAACAAGGGAAGCGAGTGCATCCACACATTATCATAAAGTGGACATGAGATGGCTGCCTTTGTAGTGAGTTCTCTTGTTGACATGTATGCAAAATGCGGAAGTATAGATGATGCTCGTAAAGCATTTGATAAACAGTCCGAAAAAAATTACTTGTATTGTGGACAGCTATCATTGCAAGATATGCTCAGCATATATTAGGACATCAAAGTATCGAATTGCTTGAACAATGCTGCAGGCAGGTATCAAGCCAAATGCCATAAGATTTGTAGGAATTCTCTTTGCTTGTAGCCATTGTGGTCTCATCAACGAAGGGCGTTGCTATTTTGATTCAATGAGCCAAGAGTATGGCCTCGTTCCAGAAATAGAACACTACGTCTGCATGGTTGATCTTCTTGGTCGTTCGGGGCGCCTAGATGAGGGAAAGGAATTTTTTTTTTTTTAAAATGCCAATAAAACCAAATGGGGTTATTTCATGTGCCTTGCTTGGTGCTTGCAGAATTCAAAGGTAATATTCAAGGCCAAATAAGTATTTTTGAGTGTAGTTATTGTTGGGGAACATAAGTATCATTTGATTAAATATCAGATCAAGCTCTCCTTCCTTCCCGCTCAAAAGGAAAGCATGGTCAATGTTCCAATTGTTTGACTGAATGCCTCAACTAAGTACAGAGACAACGAGCATGGAAGTCATTATATAGAAGTTTCAAATCAATCAGATGTCGGGCAGTCCCACTCTTGGTTGATAGCACCAATATATGTTACAAGGAAGCTGTGATTCAAATGGATACAACGTTTTGGATATTTCATAAATGGTTCATTGGAAATCCTATGCAAAGGCGCACGCAAAATGTGAATTCATAGATAGACAAGATGATCATTTGGGAGAATACTTGTGGCCGTGCATGTAAGAGGGATATTTTGCAATTTATAGAGAAGTGGCAAGCTAATTTGACCAAAGGCCTCTTGAGCAGGAAATCATATGCCAAGAGATGGTGTTCGGATACACTTTTCGGTCTTTTGCAAGGCAAATAAAATCTACCTTTGTAGCATATATCTTCATTAAAAGATATTTGCTCTGAGTTATCAAGAACTTCTTCCTATGGCTGCCCATCAAAAAAATATATTGAAGTCCTTCAAGTTCACGGTACACATCATTGTAGATATGAATATTCACAAAGTACTCTATAGAAATGGCTGCTCGTCAACGATCAGTGTTCCAGAATGACCAGCATCAATGAAGACCAAAGTCCTCAACTTTCCCAGCTGTTAAATGAATTAAGCCACTTCTTACATATGGATTATATTAAACAATACCCCAATTGTGATGATATGCACCTACACAATCTAGAGGATATGATAATTTTTGTAAGGATAAAGTTACAATATTGTAATGAAGTCACAGTTTCCCATAGAAGAAGAGAAAGCTTTGGAGAATATATATATATATAAGGGAGATTAGAAACATAAAGTTAGCATTTGGTGGACGTGTATATGTCTTATTTTGTTGATCTTTTCACGAAAAGGTCGAAATGTCTTCATGAATAAAGTGATGTAATTTGAATAAATGATTCAAAGATCAAAAGGGGATTGATAAGGATTGCTTATTCAATCTTCTTCTCGAAAGATATAAGGTCTAAGTTTTAGGTCATATTTGGTTGATTTTGTAGAGGTTAATTAATCTCACCCAAATCACATATTTGGAAAGTAGTTATTAACCACAAAGAGGTAGTTCTTAACCTCTGTGTTTACATAAGGAGTCATTTTTTACTTTGTGAAGGACCTTTTGGATTTCAGAAAAAGGGAGCACTATGCTAAAATTTTAATCAAAAGATGATAGTTGGAAAGTGTGCATAAATTTTGTCTTTGTAATTAGAAATTCCTCTTAAGTTCTTGGTGTAAGAAAATAAAGGAATATGCAATTTGAGTTCTCTCCTTCCGAATCTAAATTGTTAGAAAATTTGATTCTCTTTGCAGTGAGCATTCTCATGGTATTGTGCAGATGTTTATGAATCTTTGGATCAACATTGTGCTAGTAATAGTTTTCAAGCATAGATCTTGATTGTTGTTATTAGCAGTTTTAAGTTAGTCTAGGAAAGCTTTGAAGTCGTGTGGTGCATTCATTATCAATGATTTTTTATTTATCTTTTAAAGTTTGATTTCACTTTCATTTGAAAACTTCAAAATTATATTATATGAGGGAGATGCCCCTCTAAACATAGAGGACGGCCACATATCAAGGGCCTATCCAACTGTTTTGAACAATTTGCCACATACACTCCATTGGGCCATTTTCAAGTGACAAATCTATTTACCAACAATACATAAAAAAATTCAAACTCTTAAAATAAAATAACTTTTAATAATTATATTGTGATTAACATAAATGTGAAAATAATTCATTTACTAAATCAAACAATTTCATTAAACTAATCAATCTTATAATTTGTCTTCTATTTTAATTATTAATTTACAGTGTATACATCTTCTCTGCCTCTATTATTGTTATATATGATTTTAACTACACCAATTGCCATTTCTTCATTGATAATTTGGTAATGTTGTTGTGGATTGAGTTGTTAACATCTTTAAATATATACTCTAACTAAAAAATATTACATGTCTCTACTAGCTTGTAAACCAACAGGATTGGTGAGTTGTTAATTCTTGTATGCTTTTGCATATTTTAATTAGGTGACATTCAAAAGTGTTGCAGAATACTTCAAATCATAAGTATGCAACCTACTTAATGAGACTTTAGTGATGAAGTCAATTAGTTACAAATTCATCTATATCTAATAATAAGAGTATAAATATTAATTTAGTTAAAATAATTGTGTTTAACATATTTTTCAAATTAAAAGTAATATCATATTACATGTTATCCTAGCTCTACAATTTTTTGATTTTTTTCTTGCTTGGCTCCTGGCGCTTGGTTTCGGCTTCAGCTTTAGCCCTGGGCGACCTGGCCTCTACGTTTGGTGCTACATGGACTCTCAGCAATGAAGTCATTGTTAGGCTCTACATCTTTTTGATCTTTCCCGCCTAGCTCCCTGTGCCAAGCTTTAGCTTTGGTTTTGGCCCCTGGCTTTGATCTTGCCTCTGTGCCTGGTTCTGACTCCGACTCGACCTTTATTCCTAGTTTCGACCTTACCTCCAACTTGGGTCCTACTCTTTCTCCAGTGACTAGTTTCGGTTCGTGTCTTTGTTAGGATCTTCATCTTTTTTATTTCTCCTACCTAGCTCCCTCGGCTAGGCTTCGACTTCGATTTTGGCCCTTGGCTTTGATCCTGCCTCTATGCCTAGAACTGACTCTAGCTCGGCCTCTATTCTTGGTTTTGACCTCGGCTCCAACATGGGTCCTGCTCTTATTCCAGTGACTGGTTTTAGTTCGAGTTTTTTTTCCTATTTTTGGCTCTATGGAGGTCCCTTTGGCTTCAAGGTTTTGTTCGACTGGTGTGGGTGGTTCAACCATTTCTTATGCTGATGTGGCTGCCTTTGAGGCTAGTCTTGGTGGACCTACTATTAAGCCAGGGCTTCATGCTACCGTGTGCTCGAAGTCTCCAATTCTAGTTAGTAACCCTTTAAAGATTGATTTACAACCTTTTGCTATTGATGAGATCTCTAGCTATTTGGCTGACTTCTTAGCCAATGCTACTATCTTTTTCTTTAAGGGTTTTTGGCCTTCTCTGTCAGATTTGCATGCCTAGATTTCCTGTAAATGGGACCCCTTAATTTTTGCGACAGCCCATATCTACCCTTTGCCTAGGGGGTTGTTCATTATATATTTGTTTCTGGATTTGATTTGTTGTGGATTTGATTATGTAGGATTTGATTGCCTAGGGGGTTGTTCATTGTCAAATTTGCTTCTACTATTGATAGGGCTTCCATCCTTCACCTTTTCTTCTATTGGAATTCGAAGTATCCCTTGATGGCTGAACCTTGGCATAAATATTTCAACTCATTGATAAAATCTCTTAATACGTTCCTCGTCTGGGTTAGGTTGTTGAATCTAGCCCCTCACCTTTGGTTAGATTCTATTTTGGAGGAGGTGGGGAGTTCCCTTGGTGATTTCTACTACATTGATAAGGCTTCTTCCAATGCTTTTTGCACTACATATGCTCACATACTGGTTGAGATCGATGTTTCCAAGGGACTTCCAGACATGATTTCTATGGCTTCTTCTTTAGGGTCGTGGGATATCCTTCTTGACTATGAGGGTATCCCCTTTCGTTGTAGGAAGTGCCACAAGACTGGTCACATGGCTTCTAGTTGCTCCGCAAGTAAATCTAGGTTGAAGCTGTCCCCTTCTTGGTGGAAAGGGGCCTCTAAAGATAACTACATGGTCCAAAAGGTCCTCTCTTTAGGGGAAGATGACTCTCTTTAAGATATTTTGGTGGAGGTCTCTTCCACTATTCCTAGTTCTTCAGCTAAGGTTTCTCCTTTGGCACCTTTGGTGGCAGCAAGTTAGTCTTTGGTTACTACTGTCCCATCTTTTGGTGCTTTGTTGGAGGATCCTCCTTTGGATCCTTCTATGGTTGCATCTAATTTGTCTTCTAGTGCCCTTGGGGTAGCCACCTCTTTGGCTCCTTCTCGGGTAGTTGTTCCTTCTCTTGTTCCTGCTGTAATTTCCTCTGTGACAATTCTTCTCCTGGCTTCTGGGGTTCCAATGTCTAGTTGTGGCCTTGCTGTTTCCCAGTACCAGTTGGTTGCTAGTTCGATGGGGGTTGGAAGGACCTCTATTAATGGTAATTTGGTCATGCCCTCCTCTTTTCTTTCATCTGGGGCGACCCTTCCTCTGTCTTCTTCTCTGGATGCAGTTATTCGTGTTGAGGCCTCTTCCTTGGTCTCAGGGATTTCTAACAGTTTTGGTGTTGCTGATTTATGTTGGCAGAAGGATGTGGGTTTGGTGGAGGAAGGATAGACCGTAGTAAATGGAAAAAAGATGAAGCCATCCTCTACCTCATTTGATATGGCATTATGGTCTCATAAGAAGGCATCTAAAGGCAATGCATGATTGTTTCTAGTCTGTTGTTCTTTTTTTGCCCCCTCGCTTTTGGTCTGTTTATCTTTGTTGTGCATCATGGTTGGAGATTTCTTTCCCTATATTCTTTGGGTTTTAGGAGCCTAGGAAAAATTTGTGTTGGTGGCTATCGTGATGCCACTTTGGTCATCTTTTATTTGGTGATCTAATGTATTGGCCTTTTCTTTGGCCTTTGTGCTTTGCCTGGGCTTTAATTGCTTATTTTCAGCCTTTTGTCTTGTTTCAACTTGGGTTTCAGGATCCCTGTAAAACCTGTTTATCTAATCAAAAACATATTTGTCAAATTGAGTTGTCTACTTCTTGATCAAAATATTTTTTTGTGCTTTTATATAATTTCCATTTTCTGAGAGTTTGATTATTTTTCAAAAATTCAAAAATTTATGATATACTTTAATTGAAAAAATCTATAAATATGATTTATTTTTAATAAACGGAGTAATATTTTTAAATAATTAATGACATTGAATTCATTGTTGTAGATTGTATTTGCAAAATATGTGCATTACTTTTAGTGAACAAATATTGTAATATTTGGTACATTCAAATCCAAAAAATTAATTGACAATAGCATTCTATCAAGAATTCTTTTATGAGAATTCCCAAACACACTCCATTGAGTATGAGAGGTTCATTATAAAATATTTTAAACATTTTTAAAAAAATTAAAACATTAGTCACTTTTTAATGTGGTCCATTACATTGAAAATATGTCTGAGGTGCTCTAATTTTTCATTTTCAATAGTTCACATTAAATGTATAATTTACTCACTTTTTACCGAAAAACCCACCACACCAAGGAAGGAACTTTAGCACGCCCACCCCTTATTTTATGTTAGTCTTATCACATAGGCTCCAATTTGAGATATTTTTGTGTAGAATTTGTTATTATTAAAATTTTAAAATTTGTGTTCTATCCTTAAAATTAAATATTAGACCTACATATGTTTTTAATCAAAGTTGAAATTAGTTATTTTGAAATATTCAATGACATTTATGATTTTAGATAAAATTATGTTGAGTTAATATCTTATAAGTGGATTTAGAAGCACTAGTATTTGATATATGATTTTTAATATGTTAGAATAATAATTAAATAATTGGTAATATAGTAATGTTATTTGTTAATTATGTGAGATGGTCTTCGTAACTTTTAATATAAATAATATGGGAGATGAGTTTATATTTTATTTTAAAATTAAACTTATTTAAGAATTAATTATAAAAATTTATTTTCACTTTTAAAGTAATACTAAATTTAATGACATTAAATTTATTTATTTAATAAAAATTATTTAAGTTTAAAACTAAACATCATGAGGGGTTTTCTTAACATAAATTTTATATGGGCAAATCTTCAACATCACTATGTTATAGGCATAACTTTGTGGTCAAACTAGATTTTTGAAAAGAATTGAATTAAATTATGTGGATGAAAAACTCATGTTTTATATAAGGTTGGTTTTAGAATTTTAATGTGATTTTTTATTTAGTGAAACCTTTTAAGTGAATTGGTTCATTTGTCAAACTAGGATGTATACTAGAGATGTCTATTGGGATTTCTTTTATGATATTTATTTGATTGGATGTGATCATGTCCTTTCTAGTTTGAATCAAGTTTTATCTTTTATGAGTTTTATTTTTTTGAACATTTGACTTCGGTTTGAGAACCAGTGCTTTCTCAAGTCACCTATCATTGAACCAAGTTTGATCTTTATTGCTTTTGTGTCATGAGATACAATTTTTCTTTATGAGCTTAGGAGAGGTTTTCTAGGCGCATATATTTTGGGAGTGTCTTGCAATTGGGGTCTGGATGCAATGTTGTCACTACTAGGATAACTTATTGTAAGTTGTGTAGTTCAAGTAGTAACATAGTGTATATGAGCAATGTTAGTATGCTAATAGAAACCAAATTTAAATAAAGCTTCTACAAACTAAACAAAATTCATAAACTTCAAGATAGACTAAGATGAGCTCTCAATTGAGAATATGAGCCATTAATGGGCTCTCTCAATGAGAAGCTCTCTTATTGAGTAGCTTTGTCTAAATAGATAGGATGTATGCTCAAGCTTTTATGCTTCAAAAAGGACTTCAAATGGAGTTGGAATTTGGGTGTGAGTGTATGGTTTTGATGTAAAATGGCTTTGCAAAATGGCATTTTGACTTTACTTCATGGATTGTGTTATTTTGCAAAGGGGAAGGATCCAATTTATAGGCAAGAGGCTTGAGGGATTGAGGGATAAGATGCAAGGATGGGAAAAAGCTCATGGAGGGCTCAGATTGCATGAGAGGAGAGCACATGGATTGTACTTCCTTACAACCAATCAAGGAGTGACACATGTCACATGGTAAGAGGATGGAGGAAAGGGGAAGGATGGGTCAACAAAGGAGGCTCAAGGGATAAAATCTTCATAAAGACCCTCATAATGGCTTGTAAGAGCAATAAAAGGGCTTGGAAGAGTCATTTATGACCTTGTGGGCATCATAAAGTTTTATGGTTGGGATATTTTGAGGGAGATGAGAGAAATTTCGACTTGGGCTTGATTAGGAAGGTTCTAAGCTTGCTTAGGCTTGTGTAAATGATTAGAGGATGGATTAGGATGGTTTAGGATTAGCTTAGGGATAGGCAAGTGGATGGCATTTAATGAGGGTGGGTGAAGGAGGAGATATTTGTTAACTTTGGCTTGGGTTAGTAAGTCTTAACCCATGTTTAGAGAATGTGACAAGGTTAGGAGGGGATTAGGATTAGGTTTAAAGACATCTTCTAGAAGAGTCTAGACTTTGGATGAGGATAAAGACTTTCTAGAATAGTCTAGAATTTCCTAGGATGAGGATGAAGACCTTCTAGAAGAGTCTAGAACTTCTTAAGATGAGGATAAATTAGATTTTTAGGAAATAAATAAAGTTTTATTTATTTCAAGGGTTTGGGTTGAGGAGATATTTATTAAAACTTTTTTTAATAAACATGAGGATTAATATTTAATCTTAACTAAATATTTTGAGTTGGGATTAGGGGTAGGAAATGATGGGATTAGCCTTTAATTAAAATCAAAGAAGTATTAGAAGATTTTGGAAGAGGTTAGTGGTCTTAAGGAAATTGGCCAAGCTTTGGGCAAAAAATAAATTTTTTATTTATTTTGGGTTTTTTGGTCAATTTATTAATTAAATAATTAATAAATAAGGAAATAATGTTTAAAGAAAATTTAATCATTTTTGGGAGGGATTCTTTAATTAAATATTTTTAATTAAGATAAAGGTATTTAATGGCATAAAAATAAATAAATAAAATAAATAATTAATTAATTAATAAATGATGATGTCATCAGGACATTTTCAGAAAATAAAAATACTTTATTTTCTAAAGGTTTTTAGGTGTCTACATTTTTCCCCTGTTTGATGTGATGCCAGACATGGCATGGCATCAAAGATAAGAAAATAAGATGCCCAAGGCTAGAGCAAAAGAGGAGAGAATGGGCTATGAGATGCCCCCTCAAGAAGGCAGCAGGGAGAGAAAGCGAGGCTCGATGACTTCTTGAAAAGTACAAGAAATTGAGATGAGCTAAGACACATGTTTGGCAAAGAGAAGGGGTTGAATTAGCTCAAACTCTCACTACCAAAGGATGATAAAGGGAAATCAGGGGCACAAGAGGAAACAAGCTTAAGACTTTTGGGATTGGGGGGAGGATGAAGGAGCAGAGCACTATAAAAGGAATTCAGGATGGGGAGATGGATGAGGGGATTAAAAAGCTAATGCAACAGGATTTCAAAGAGTCAAATTGGCGGAAGATGGGTTTTCAGAGATCCCTAAGACTAGGATTGTGGATCTCGAAAGATGAGGCTTGGTGGATTGATTTGATTAGTGGATCCCTAAGACTAGGATTGTGGATCCCTAAAGCTAAGCATGAGGAGTGATCCAAAGAGATACTGATGCATAAGATGGGATAGGTGTTGGATATGGATGGGGGATAATGGAGATGAAGGGAATCCATTGAAGCTTTTTGAGCAGGGGGATACTTCAAAGAGAAGTACCACCATGTAGTTGAGCACTAGATTTGCTATAGGACTGTTGCTTAATTGCCAAGGTTACCAAGAATATCAAGGCCTTTTCACCAACTGTCCAGAGGATTGACAAACTAACTCAAAACAAACATGCAAGGATTGCCCTAGTATCACACATGAATCCTAGAGGAAGCAGTGTGGAAACGACACTGGGTAACCCACAAGCAGAAAAGAAAACAAGCAAAAGACATGATCAAGACCTTACGCTCTAATTACCCCATTCGCAGTGTACCATGATATGGAAGATCATGGCAATCTTGAGGAGGGAACAAAAGGATTGCTTGGAAAAGATACTTCAAGACCCAAAAGGGAAGATTCCAAATCAAAAGAAAATGAAAATCCAAAAGAGAACTGTTTGCTAATGAGATGGGTAGGACAAGGTACTAACGGACCAAGATCAGATATGAGGAAAGCTATATCTTGCAAGGATCTATTAGAGAGAACCTAAGTTGGTGGATTTGGATGAGTGATGCGTCTGGCAAGCTGAACTAAGAAGGATAACACTTTGGTGACAGGAGATCTAGCTAAAGGATGCATTGGAATAGCTAACCAAGATGTGCGATGTGTGCAAGATGCTGATCAAGGAGGAACTAACACAAAAGCTAGATAGATACAATGGTACTAAGCTAAAGAGGATGTACAAGCTGACAGACCAGGATATTTACAAGCTGAAGCTGACCAAGATAGTTACAAGCAGGCAAAAGCTCAGGATGATAGGATAGCGGGATGGTTCGATGTTGTGCAAGATGTGAAAGCTAAGGGTGGGGTGATAGTGAAAGGTATGGATTTGGCAGGATGCATCCAATGATGATGAGAGATTTTTTGACCAAGGATAGCTAGAGGAGCAGGATGAGATGGCTAGATAGGATGGTAGATAGCTAGGATTATGATGGATATAAAGAGATGACATTGGGTTTGCATGAGGATAGCCTAGAGCTAGATACCAATGACAAGGGAGGATGGACAAGACAAGATCTCCAAGGAATATAGTGCCCCCAATCAGAAGATAACATGCGGAAGGAGGTCTTATGATGGATGTGATAGGATTGAAGCTAGGATGGAAAAAGCTGAAGGGGCTAGGGAGATGGATGATAGCTGGGATGGTTGGCTGAAGCTGTAGGAGATAAGTGGATGGTGTGAGATGGAAGATGGAGGGTGGAGGATAGGTGGATAGATTGGAAGATGGAGTTGGATGTCAAGAGATGACCAAAAGCATGAGGGTGATAGGCTAAGCTGGGGATGGCGGGATTACGCATGACGCTTGTTTTCCAAATTTTCATCATGGTACTTGTCCAAGGCGCTTGAATTGCCAAGTTTTCACCAGTGGACACTTTATTTTTCTTTACTTTTTTTTTGACTTTTTGACTTTGGACTTAGCTAGAAAGATTTTGGCTTTCTTCAGCTATTTTTGGCTCATAGATGTTGGTAGGATGGATGAAAAAGGATTGGATTGAAAAAGTGGAATGGTGGGTGGGAGTTTGACAGATAATGGATGTGAAGACATAAGGCTTGTGGATAAATGGATGAGGAAAATGGAAAGATCATCATTGGCACACACCTTGAGAGGTGATAAAGTAGTGGGAAAGATGGTTTTGAGCGAGGTTGAGGAGAAAATAGAGGAAGAGAAAGATAAGGACTAAAAGCAGAGTTGGAAGATGGAGGATGGGAAATTTAGGATAAGAAGCATATCGACTAAAAGTGGATTGGGGGGATGAAGGATGCTTATATGGGGATTTGGATGAAGGATGGATGGATGAGGCTTTTTGAGTAGCGTGAATGGATGCCAATTGAGATTTTTCTTTGAGATGCATTTCTTTTATGAGCATCTTGGGTATCCACATGATTTTTGACTTTTTTAGCTTGGGCTTTTGTGGCCTCTTGACTTTTTCTTTGATTGGGATTAAATGTTTCTTGTTTTGAACATGTATTTTAGAAGGGACATGTTGAGACTTGGATTTTTGTGAATTTTTTGATTTATGCTTTTGTATTTTGGCATCCAATATGCTTCTATTAGCCATGGGATGGGAACAAGAGCATGGAGGAGATGGAGGGATAATTGATGGAGTGATAGGATTTAAAGGTTGGAAGGGATTCAAGGGTGAGTGCCTTTGATGATCTAGCTGGTGGATTTGAGGGGATGGAAGGATAGATTGGAACATAGGATATGGATGGATATAATTGCCCAAAATGGATGGAGGGAAGGAAGGATATGGGCCCAAAATAGATGGAAACGGGGAAGGTGTAGTTCCCAAAATAGATGGAGGGGATAAAGGATTAATATTAGGTATGTAAGGACCCAAAATGGATGGAAAGGGTGTGGGATTTAGATAAGGGATATATGGACCCAAAATGGAGGGTTGGAGATAAGGAGTAGGATGAGGGCCCAAAATAGATGCGAAATAAGATGGATGGGAACTTTGGGGTGGAGATGGAAGTACTTGGGACCATGCAGGAATAGTGGGGATACCAACATCTAGAAATACATTTTCATTTCTTTTTTCAATATGATGTTCATTATTTGGAACACAAGATGTGAGTCCATTACTAGTTGAAGGAGTTGGAGCTTCAGATATGATAATTAGTTCTTTTTCGATGGATCTATCATCATGGATTATGGGAGATGTATGATCATGAAGCAGAGGAGATGGGAGGATAGGATCTTGAGTTGGGTGGGCTGAGGGAAAGGGATCTTGAGATGGAGTAAGTAAGATGGTAGGATTTAGATATGGAGGGGATGGTAAAAGTGGATCATGTAGGGGAATAAGTGGGATGGCAGGATCTGTTGTTCTGTCGGAGGATATTTAAACATGCTTTTGGACAAGATCTTGACAAGAATGGATGGGAGTGGATGCATGAGGTTCATTATATGGGATTTGGATAATGCTTGGAGGAGGAGATGTGGATGGGATTTGGAGCGATTCAATGGGTGGTGGGATTTTGACGCTTGTGGGAAGTGGAAGGATTTTAAGCAATTTGATGGATGGTATGGGGATGGTAGCTATGGGAGATGGGGATGATATTATAGATGGGGAAGCTTCATCACTAACTACTTCACATGGTTGGATTAGATGACATGGCTTATCGATTGTTGGAGGTGGCTTTTCTTGTATTTCTTCTAGGAGATTCCTTGGAGACTCATGTGTTGGAGATGGAGGTGGTGGATTGATAGGAATAGCTAGTGTGATGAGGGTGGAAGATTGGAAGCTTGGTTGATTGGGTGATGGAGGAGAAGCTGGGATATCAGATGGCATGACTAGATAGTTTGGAATAACTCTTGGATTTTGGGGGATGCTTGGGGGAATGTTTCTAAGGCTTTCAATATACCCATCATAGTCAACAAGATTTTCATCATCATTGGAATAGGAGGTGGCAGGAGGAAGGACAATACAACCGAACACATCATGATAGGTTTGGGATTTCATGTTTTGATGATGAGTCAAATGGGGATGGGGTCTTGCATATGGATGAACATGGAAGCTCATGGTTGGATTTGGATTAAGCGCAGATTTTGGATTGGCTGATGAAGGATTTCCTAGGGAGAGTCAAAGCTATATGATAGACCTAAGGAGGATTGGCTGGAGATTTTTGGCTTTCCTATGGATGGAAGACTTCAAGGGCATGTTGTCAAAATGTGAGAGTTTTGCTTTCCTATGCGCTGGATTGGTGGAGATTGTGTCAACTTAAGGATAGACTAATGATCCTATGGGCATGACATGAGATTGATCACTTGTGGATCCCAACCTTCAGCTCAAGGTGATGAGGGATAACAAGTGACAAAACTAGATTAACCTAGACAAAGCTCTGTCAAAGGGATAACCTTGGTGAGGCTGGTGGATTGGTTGGATTGATTGGATAGCAAATTCTAGCAGAATGACAACAACTCTCTAAAGGCTTGGGTGTGATTTTGGATTGGGTTGCTAGCAGGCTGGGGGGGATGATTTGGAGAGACTTTGGATTTGAGATTGTTCTAAAGCAAGGAACTAGATAGATTCAGTTGTAGTGGGGGAGCTTGGATGATTTTCTGATGAGGCAATGACTACGCTAAGTATGCCTTGAGCTGGGAGATTTCTGCTTTTTTGGGATTTTGACCAAAGTTGGCAAACATTCATTCCAAAGCTATGAACAAACAAGTAGACAAAATTTTGGAGCAAGCATGTCAAACACACCGACATCCTAGGAAGCTTTCTACAAGGATGAAATTTGTTATAGCTAGGGAGTCCTCGATATACACAAGGTACGTGAGGCCCAAATTCGTAGATGAAACCAAAAGGATGTCACATAGCTGAGAGGAGCGGTAACCCACTTCTCCTCTTTCACTTCTCAAGGGTATAAAGTTCCTTCAGGCTTAGCCCAAGTGACAAAATCTTGATTCCAAGAGAGGTGTCTTTGGATTCACCTCTCGATTTTTATACTCCGCTAGAACACTAGAGTTGAGGTCATCCCAATGGGTGATGAAATCCCCAAGCAGGCCTCCTAAAAAGTGTAAAACAAGACCACATACATGATCTTGAGCTTTAAAAGACACGCATTTATTCCAATTGATGATTTAGATTTTGTAAGCTATGATTGAAGACACTTGTGATTATGGCATACAATGTTCATTCCAATTTGATAGCATCGTCAGCATAATGAAAGTTGAGAGATCGTCAACATAAGAAATGTGAGCATCATTGAAAATGCATCCAAACCATGCAATGTTCATTGATTGTTAGGCATTCAAGATTGAGTGTGAGTTTTTTTTAAGCCCAAAACAAAGATGTGTGAAACTCGATTGCCAAGCGCACACCCAGAGGTCCTCCACGTCAAGATTTGTCCAATTTTTATGCCCAAATGAAGTGTGAGCGAGATTAATGCACATTCAAGAAATTTTATAACTTAGAAAAACCACTAAAGGCCTAAGTGAGTGGAGTTTGATCTTTGTGGAGCACTTAACACCCTCTTAGGTAGACCCATTCCCATAGATGGCACTGAGATTACAACCAATGGTTAAATTGATGGGTGATTAAAGAGGGTGAGTCCAACTACAAACTTACTTAAAGCGTCTTTATTAGTTTTTATAACTTAGAAGATTTCAAAAATGTGGATTCTTTTTATGCCCCAAAAGATGATTATTTGATCTATGGCATTCAAGATTGGATTTGTTGTTTTAATCATGCATTCATAAAAAAAAACAAACTTGATTTTAATCCATGGCACTCAAGAGTGATTTTAGCAACATGCATTCAAAGACAAGTGATTAAACATTTAAGTTTTTTCCTTTGAGCATTCAAGATTGAGATTTTGTGTGTTGTTTTAAGAACTTTGAAGTGCTTTGTTTTAACCTTAGATCATTCAAGATTGTTTTGGACTTAAAAGTGAAAATGACTCTTTGGACTTTGCTTTTCATTCAAGATTTTGTGTTCTAGTTTGCATGTTTTAAGCCCAAAAATGATATTCCTAGATTGTTTTGATGCATGAAAAACCTAAGAAACAATCAAGATTTTGCAATAAGACATTTGTTTGGAACAAATAACAAAGCTTTTAGGACAATTTTTTGCAACCATTTAGGACTCTTAGTTTTCATGAGATTTTTAAAAGAACTTTAAAATATTTGCAAATGAGGTTCATTTTATCCTTGATTGATGCTTTGAGTTTGATTTAGATTTTAGTGTGCACTTAGTGTTGATTTTGAACCTTTTGAAATGGAAACTTGAAGTTCTTTTTAAATTCCCAAAAATGAAGTGTTCCTAACTTTGCATGAATGCATCTAAAACCTTGATGTTGCAAGGATGCAAATGATTGGATTGGTTTAGTTTCACTTGTTAAAAGATTTTCTCTTTTTTGCAAATTTTTAATTTTTTAATGGATTTAAGTATGATTTGGGGGTTCATTTTAAGCACTAAAAAGAAGTGTGTATGATTTTGATTCCTTAAAAAAAAAATGGTCAAGATCTCCCACAAGAAGAAGAAGAAGAATTAGATGGAATAAGAAGAATATAGACAAGAAGAGGAAGAAGAATTCCAAGTTCTTTGTCCACCTATAAGCTTGAAAAATCTGCAAACATTATGAGATAGACTATGAGTTCCTTTGTCTTCTTCATGCTCATGTGGACCTACAAAACCCATTTATACAATCCTACCAATCACAAAAACAAGAAAAATTAGCCAAAATTAGCAAATGACATAGAAAACTTGACTAAGAAAGCTAATGAAGATGACCCATGCAGGGTCCCAACGGGCATGCCAAAATGTATATGAGCAATGTTAGTATGCTAATAGAAACCAAATTTAAATAAAGCTTCTACAAACTAAAAAAAATTCATAAACTTCAAGATAGACTAAGATGAGCTCTCAATTGAGAATATGAGCCATTAATGGGCTCTCTCAATGAGAAGCTCTCTTGTTCAGTAGCTTTGTCTAAATAGATAGGATGTATGCTCAAGCTTTTATGCTTCAAAAAGGGCTTCAAATGGAGTTGGAATTTGGGTGTGAGTGTATGGTTTTGATGTAAAATGGCTTCTCAAAATGGCATTTTGACTTTACTTCATGGATTGTGTTATTTTGCAAAGGGGAAGGATCCAATTTATAGGCAAGAGGCTTGAGGGATTGAGGGCTAAGCTGCAAAGATGGGAAAAAGCTCATGGAGGGCTCAGATTGCATGAGAGGAGAGCACATGGATTGTGCTTTCTTATAGACAATCAAGGAGTGACACATGTCACATGGTGAGAGGATGGAGGAAAGGGGAAGGATGAGTCAACAAAGGAGGCTCAAGGGATAAAATCTTCATAAAGACCCTCATAATGGCTTGTAAGAGCAATAAAAGGGCTTGGAAGAGTCATTTATGACCTTGTGGGCTTCATAAAGTTTTATGGTTGGGATATTTTGAGGGAGATGAGAGGAATTTCGACTTGGGCTTGATTAGGAAGGTTCTAAGCTTGCTTAGGCTTGTGTAAATGATTAGAGGATGGATTAGGATGGTTTAGGATTAGCTTAAGGATAGGCAAGTGGATGACATTTAATGAGGGTGGGTGAAGGAGGAGATATTTGTTAACTTTGGCTTGGGTTAGTAAGTCTTAACCCATGTTTAGAGAATGTGACAAGGTTAGGAGGGGATTAGGATTAGGTTTAAAGACATCTTCTAGAAGAGTCTAGACTTTGGATGCGGATAAAGACTTTCTAGAATAGTCTAGAATTTCCTAGGATGAGGATGAAGACTTTCTAGAAGAGTCTAGGACTTCTTAGGATGAGGATAAATTAGATTTTTAGGAAATAAATAAAGTTTTATTTATTTCAAGGGTTTGGGTTGAGGAGATATTTATTAAAACTTTTTTAATAAACATGAGGATTAATATTTAATCTTAATTAAATATTTTGAGTTGGGATTAGGGGTAGGAAATGATGGGATTAGCCTTTAATTAAAATCAAAGAAGGATTAGAAGATTTTGGAAGAGGTTAGTGGTCTTAAGAAAATTGGCCAAGTTTTGGGCAAAAAATAAATTTTTTATTTATTTTGGGTTTTTTGGTCAATTTATTAATTAAATAATTAATAAATAAGGAAATAATGTTTAAATAAAATTTAAACATTTTTGGGAGGGATTCCTTAATTAAATATTTTTAATTAAGATAAAGGGATTTAATGGCATAAAAATAAATAAATTAAATAAATAATTAATTAATTAATAAATGATGATGTCATCAGGACTTTTTCAGAAAATAAAAATACTTTATTTTCTAAAGGTTTTTAGGTGTCTACACATAGTATTTAAAATTCTTTCTTAGCCCATGCCTTGAGATGCATTAAGAAGATAATTTAGAGATGTTTTTCTCCCCCATAATTTGAGTACTTGCGCAAGCTAAGGATGAGAATGCGATTATACCTAGTGAGAGGTATGACTAATTTTCCTTCTCTTCATGAGAGAATATTTTTGTTTTGCATGGGCCATGGTTAGGGTCTACGTTCTAGAATGACTATTCTAGGGTAACTTAATGCTTGAGGGTCTTAGGTCTAGTGAGAAACTAGTCCAAGGTAACTCATGTAGTTGACCATGTGATGACATTCACTAGTATGTAGACTAATTATCCTTGATAGATTTTATATTTTCCTTTGGTGGTGTACTTGTGGATGTTACTTTAAGTGGTATATTTATTATGTGTTGTTACTTATGGTGGATCTTATTTATGGTTGATGGATATTAGTTACCATGTGGATTTTATTCTTTAGCACTTGGCATGTAATTTGGAAGTTGATTTTTTATTTAGTGTTTTATTTCATTGTTTTGGATACTTGACATATATTTGGTATATGTTGTTGACTTTGGTATGTGGTGTTGGAATTGGTGATTGTTATTTCAACTTTGGTTATCTTTTCTTTAGTAGTAGCTTGTGTTGTCCTTGAGGTAGAATGGGCTATCTAGATTCCTTGCCTAGGATTGATTTTGGTGTTTGATATCCATGTGTGCATCATACATTATCTTACCTACATAGTGGGAATGGGATCCTGATCAAGTGACCATACGATCATTTTGTAGTGTCTTCTTACCATTTGCCCCCCCCCTTAGATTGGTAGATGTTGGATGTTTAGTGATGCAATTGTACCTTTATCATTCTTGTTCTTGTCTTAGAGATTTGTATTCATTTGATGTATCTTGAGATCCCATGAGATGTTGTATTTTTTTTTGTGTACTTATACTTATTCTTGAATTCCCTATGTCTTGTAGAGTGGATGATGTTACTCAGATGTACTTTAGCATATTAGTTGTACTGATGTATTTTCTTATGAGATGATGTATGAGTTATTTCTTAATGATTAGGAATATTGTATTTAAGATTTAAACTAATTAATATAACTTCTTGAATCTGACTCAACATGAAGTAACACTTGAGGAATGAAATCTATATTGTACTCACATATGTTTGATTGATGTGTACATGTGCATATTGCTTTTGCATTGTTACAAATTGATATTGTTTAAACTTTACAAAAAAAATAGTTCAGTAAACATTATAACATATTAGGTTATTTCTCTTGGGTTATCAAAGCCCAAGTTTCTACATTGGGAACTCTAGGCATATTGTGCACCATCAATTAACAAGTAGTTAAACTTGCAACAAGATTAAACAAGAGTTATCAACATAAAAATATAGAAACCAAAATGGGAGACAAAAGAACCTTTGAACTATGAAACTTAGATTTGTAACACCTTACTTTTTAGACTCTTCTTTGTGGTTGTATATTTTATCTCTCTTTTTCATGAAACATAAATATTTATATTATATAAAAAAATAGGCCTTGTCCAAACCACTTTGTAATTTAACTCATTATTTTTCCACTCTATTTGTATGAGCTACCAATATGCCACACTACCATCCCAAGATGCATTATACAATCTTTTGAACTTGTGCATCTATCAAGGATAGTGAGCTAGTTAATTTTGAGATTTGACATTTCAGATATTGTCTTTTAGCCTCTATGATAAGAATGACCATATACATCTAGTAGCACCCTAGATTCACACATGGGACATATCCAAAATTCCTATCATACTCTGCTTAAACATTCAAATCATTAATTGTTTGATCTTCACATTTCTAGTTTAATTGAGTTATTTTACTCATGTTCTTGGTTAATTAATGCTACACATACATACACATGCTCCTATTTGTTCATTTATAACTCTAAAACTAAGTGGGTACATGTAGAACCATAGTGGGCCAAACTATACCCTTTAGTGGCAATGTAAAATTAGAAAATCAGGTTTATGACAACTTGATGTGCAATTTTGATCTAGCTATGAAGTTTAGTTTAAAATGTTCTAAGAATAGTATCTATAGGAAATTCAATGTAGTTTTGTAACTTACTAGGTTTTATTTGAAAATAATGTAATTTGATCAACCAAAAATATGCATTTTAATGCAATAGTATACAAAATTTAGGACACAAATAAGAAGTAGGTGTATGTCTAACCACCTTAATCACAATATAATAGTAATAATTTAAATAACATTGTAGATATAAAAAGTAGACTCATGCTTAAATGTGACATGTATTTTTGGGTATTTCTATTCCAAGAAAATAATTAATTATGATTTTTTTTGCTACAAGATTTGAGAAACAAAAAGGCTCATGTTTGACCACCTTAACTAATAAAAAATTTACTATACATATATTTTTTTTCAACATAGTAGGTGAAGCATAGAATATGACACATCTTTTAAATCTCAATAGTGTTTTACGATTTGAAAGTTATAGGTAATTTTTAATAATTGTTTCAAACAACACTTTAAAGGTATCTTCATTTTAAAATAAGTAATCATTACTTATCAAACTCATATTTTTGAGAACAATTATATCACTAGAAAGCTGATAACAACCTCAAGAAATCCTTTCTATTGAACAAGAAATTTGTGAAGATTAAAAGTAGTTAGGTACCTCATGGAAGTCACTTAAACACTACAAAGTCATGTTTTTAGAGTTGACCATATAGGATTTTTGATTACCAAGCCTAGTCAGATACCCAATATTTTACCTACCTAATACATTGGGTATCCAAAATATCTAAACTTGTGAAAAGGAGAGACATGAAATTAGAGGGTGTGGATTTAAATTTAATTAGAGCTCTAGATTCTCTTATGCGTGATTCATGTGATTTTAATTCTCTTGGTCCATTATGTATCTCTTTGGTTTTTATAAATGAGACAAATCAACATTACCATATATTCTTTTAATTCTCTTTTAATTATATATATATATATATATATATATATATATATATATATATATATATATATATATACATATGCATATGTGTATATACATATGCATATGTATATACATGTATATATGTATATACATATGTATATATGTATATATATATATATTATTGTATATATATATATATATACATATATACATATATATATATACATATATACATATATATATACATATATACATATATATATATATATACATATATACATATATATATATATATATACATATATACATATATACATATATATATATATATATATATGTATATATATATATGTATATATATATATATGTATATATATATATATACAACAATTTGTAATTAATATATATATTCCATATCTATAGTTTATAGGATATATTTGTTGGAAACTACAATTGGAACAATTGCTATGTTCTCATTGATGTCAAACATATTGGTAAGACACTATCTAACTACTAGAGCTCCTAGGTAATAGTGTAAAGTACCATATCTATTGATTGATGAAGAGGATTTGAAAAGGAGAAGATAGAAAGGTTGGCTAGTGATGTTGATAAGCGATGAGAAGTTAAGCATTATGGAATTCAATGGGTACTTGATAAGTTAGTCATTGACAAGATAATGTGTTGTTTAATCAATAGATGAAGTGAAGAAGACAATTAAAGTTGAATTATAATTTAAATGAAATGAGTTTAACTCTAAAGAATTACTAAGCATCAGTATTGGTTGATCAATGAAGAAATTGAAGCAAAAGATTAAGGAGCTTAAGTAGAAGCTGAATAAAATAGTTTAAGCTAAGTGATAGTTATAACTGAGGAATTTGATGAGAGAAGGTTAATAGCAGTTGAGAAAAGTAATGGCTAGGTGAGCTAGTGAATCTTGAGAAAAACATATTAGTTAATGCTAAGATATATAGTGATGACCAAGAAGAACATAATTTTTTCAAAGTGACAAAAAAATGATAGTTTGTAAAAGAATTAAATTTGAGGCTGACATAGTTGAAATTTCAGGTTAGTCAAAGCATGTGGATGATAAGGATTGATGGGTTGGGGTATTTAATACATAGGGGAGTTTGTTATATGATTGAAGGCAAGGATTTGAACATAAGTTTCTATAAATATCAATAAAAGAGAAGGAGAACAAAATGATGGAAGGTTTTGATGAATCTGACCTAACTTTAAGATCTACAATGATGTTTAACATGCCAATGATCATAATTATCTATCTAAAGAGGCATATGAGATGCTTTCTAAGGTTGGTTCATTGTTGATTGGAAATCTTAAGGAGTAGTTGTGGGGAGCATAGCAATAGAGGAGAAGTGTGAAGCATTTGATGAAGTATGATTACTTGAGGAGGTGTCACAAAGATCAATGATGGAGGCCAATAAATAAACTAGTAGATGAGTGAATGGAGATTTCAATTTGGAAAGTGAGTTGTGTTTTATAGATCAAATCTACTGGTATATTTTAACCATTATGACAGTCAAAATTATTTAATCAAGGTTGACCTAATAATCATTTGTAAATCCTTTAATAAGGTGACATTCTAATAGAATGATCCAAAGTCTTCTAACAAGGCCACTTCTGGCATGGTGATGAAATCCTTTAAAAAAGTCATGATTAACAATGTGTTGTGCAACATTTAACAAGGTTGGCTCTTAACTGAGCTCACTTTAGAATAGTGAAACTTTGATAGCATGTTACTTCATAGTTTTTCCCAAATTGGATTTACATGTTAAATCCCAATGTCAAAGTGTTATTTCCATGTGTGGATGTTACTTTATGCATGCTATTTTTATAGTTGTTTATTTTGTAATATTAGCCAACACATGTATATAGAACATAAAGTTAAAGAATATTAATTTTTTTAATGATGTGCTATATGGACTAAGTTGTTTTGTGAGATTGATTAACTTGTTTGAGTCTATTAAAAGATGAATTTGTTCACCTAGACCTAAGGATAATTGATTCACCCCACCTCTTAGTCATTCTAAATTATTATAACAATATCATAATATATTATGCTATATTGTATTGTATTGTATTATATTATATTATGCTATTTTATATTACATTATTACACCATAGGGTATGTGCAAGATCATGGTGTATCAAACTATGGCCTTAAGTGGTAGTAAAAAATCAACAAATGAGGGTTATGTCAACTTGACACATAATTTTGAAGTGGTTATAGATTTTCTATCAAAAAATTGTAAGAAAATAATCTGTAGGAAATTGAATGTAGTTTCTAAAATACTAGGCCTTATTAGGAAAAAAAACAATTGATTGGTCAAAAGTTTGAATTTTAATGCAGTACTACAAAAATTTTAGGGCAAAAATAAAAAGTAGGTGTATGTCTGACCAACTTAATTAAATTCAAATGATAATATTTTTTTAATATAATTATAGATATGAAAAGTAGACTCATGCGTGACGCATATTTTTTGGTATTTTTATTTCAAATAAATAATTAAATATGAATTTTCTACAAAAACTTTTACAAAAAAAAAAAGTCCAGTGTCTGACCACCTTAACTAATAGGAAATTTTACCATTTGAAAAAAAAAAAATTTCTTATACTAGGCGAAGCATAGAATGTGACACAACTTTTAGATTTAAGAAATGTTATACCATTTGAAAGTTATAACTATTTTTCAATCAGTATGTCAATCAACACTTTACAATAATCTTCATCGATAATTAACTAATAAATACTTATTGAACTCAGAATTTGACAAAAATTATATTGATGGAATCTCAAGAGCGATATTCAAAAACCATTTTTGTTTCATTCAATTTCGATCAAAATAATATTGTCAGACAGCTACCCGAAGTTTGAGTATCACTAAAACCCTCTTCAAACATGTCTTTTGGGTTGACCAGGTAGGCTTGGTAAATACCAAGCCTAATCAGATATTCGATTTCAAATCGGATATCCGATATGGCTCAGTGAATTTTTGGAAAATTTGAAATCCGAACCCATTTTGGAGGGAAAATCAAGTTTAAGAGTTATAGCTTATCATTTATAAATTATTTCAGTTATATTACTATGTAAAGATGTATTTTAATATTATATATATATATATATATATATATATATATATATATATATATATATATATATATATATATATATATATATATATATATATATATATAATAATGTAATGTAAAGATATAAGATATAATCTATTAATATGTAATAATATATTATGTTAATCTTATTATAATCTATAAATATAATTTATATTATTATTATTTTTACTAAATATAATAACGTAATATATATATATATAATATGTATTATATATTAGTATATTAATATTATTATATTAATATGTATGTTATTAATATATATATAATAACGTAATATTTTTATTAAATATAATAACGCAATATATATATATATATATATATATGTTATTAATATTTATGAGTCAAAGGGGGTCATAGGTTGACCTATGACCCACTTTGACCCATTAAATGATGACATATGTCCCTAGGGGTCTTGGAACCGCTAGCGATATATTAGAATCATTCTTATGAGTCGAAGGGGGTCATAGGTTGACCTATGACCCCCTTTGACCCATTACATGACCTTATATGTCCCTAGGGGTCTTAGGGACATATTAGAATCGTTCATATGAGTCAAACGGGGTCATAGGTTGACCTATGAACCCCTTCGACCCATTACATGATGACATATGTCGATAAGGGTCCCAAGACCCCAAAGCACATATTAGAATTGTTCATATGGATCAAAGGGGGTCATAGGGTGACCTATGATTGCCTTCGACCCATTAAATAACGACATATGTCCCTAGGGGTCCTAGGACCCCTAGGGACATATGTCGTCATGTAATGGGACCCCTAGGGAAATATGTCATCATTTAATGGGTCAAAGGGATTCATAGGTAGACCTATGACCCCCTTTGACCCATATGAACGATTCTAATATGTCCCTAAGAGTCCTAGGACCTCTAGAGACATATGTGATCATGTAATGGGTCGAAGAGGTTCATAGGTCAACCTATGACCCCCTTCGACCCATAAGAACAATTCTAATATGTCTCTAGGGGTCCTAGGAACCTTAACGACATATGTCATCATTTACTGGGTCAAAGGGGGTCATAGGTCAACCTATGATCCCCTTTGACTCATATATATTAATAATATACATATATCTTAATAACATATATATTAATATAATAATATACATATTAATATAATATTATATAATACATATTATATTTAATGAAAATATTACGTTAATATATATATAAATAACATATATATTAATATGTATAATAAGAGCGATTCTCATTTGTCCCTAGGGGTCCTAAGGACATATGTAATCATGTAATCGGTCAAAGGGGGTGATAGGTCAACCTATGACCCCCTTTAACCCATATGAAGAATTCTAATATGTCCCTAAGGGTCCTAGGTCCTATAGGGACATATGTCATCATTTAATGGGTCGTGGGGGATCATAGGTCACCCTATGACCCCTTTTGACCTATATTAACAATTCTAATATTTCATATGTTGTCATTTAATGGGTCAAAGCCCTTTGACCAATAAGAATGAAATATGTCCCTAGGGGTCCTAGGAACCCTAGGGACATATGTCGTCATGTAATGTGTCGAAGGGGGATCATAGGTCAACCTATGACCCCCTATAACCCATAAGAGTGATTCTCACATGTTCTTAGGGGTCCTAGGGACATATGTGGTCATGTAAAGGGTCAAAGGGGGTGATAGGTCAACTTATGACCCCCTTTGACCCATATGAACAATTCTAATATGTCCCTAGGGGTCTTATGACCCCTAGGGACATATGTCATCATTTAATGGACATATGTCTTATGACCCCTAGGGACATATGTCATCATCTTATGACCCTCTTTAACTCATTAAATGACGACATATGTCCCTAGGGGTCTAAGGAACCCTAAGGACATATTAGAATTGTTCATATGGGTCAAAGGGGGTCATAGGTTGACCTATAACCCTCTTAGACCTATTAAATAACAATATATGTCCTTAGGGGTCCTATAACCCCTAAGGACATATTAGAATTGTTAATATGGGTCAAAGAGAGTCATAAGTTTACCTACGACCCCCTTTGACCCATTAAATGATGACATATGTTCCTAGGGGTCCTAGGACCCCCAGGGACATATTAGAATGGTTAATATGGATCAAATGGGGTCATAGGTAACCCTATGACCCCCTTTGACCCATTAAATGACAACATATGTCCCTAGGGGTCCTAGGACCCTTAGAGACATATTAGAATTGTTCATATGGGTCAAAGGGGGTCATACAATAAATTATGAACCTCTTTGACCCATTAAATGACGATATATATCCTTAGGTGTCTTAGGACCCATAAAGATGTATATTAGAATCGTTCATATGGGTCAAAGGAGGTCATAGGGTGACCTATGACCCCGTTTGACCCATTAAGTGACAACATATGTCCTTAGGGGTCCTAGGACCCATAGGGATGTATTATAATTGTTCATATGGGTCAAAAGGGTTCATAGGGTGACCTATGACCCATTTGAACTCATTAAATGATGACATATGTCCCTAGGGGTCCTAGGACTTCTATGGACATATTAGACTTGTTCATATGAGTCAAAGGGAGTCATAAGTTTACTTATGACCCCCTTTGACTCATTAAATAATGATATATGTCTCTAGGTGTCCTAAGACCCCTAGGGACATATTAGAATGGTTAATATGGGTCAAAGGGGGTCATAGGGTGACCTATGACACTCTTTGACACATTAAATGATGATATATGTTCTTAAGTGTCCTAGGACCTCTAGGGACATAATAGAATCGTTCATATGGGTCAAAGGGGGTCATAGGGTGACCTATGACACCATTTTATCAATTTAATGAGGACATATGTACCTAGGGGTTCTAGGACCCCTAAGGACATATTAAAATTTTTATATGAGTCAAAGGAGGTCATAGGGTGACCTATGACATCTTTTGACATATTAAATGACAACATATGTCCCTAGGGATTCTAAGACACTTAGGGATATATTAAAATTGTTGATATAGGTCAAAAGGGTTCATAGGTTGACCTATGACCCCCTTTGACCCATTAAATAATGATATATGTCCCTTAGGAACATATTAAAATTGTTCATATGGGTCAAAAAGGGAAATAGGGTGACCTATGACCCCCTTTGACCCAATAAATGATGACAGATGTCCCTAAGGCTCCTAAGACCCCTAAGGACATATTAAAATTTTTCATATGGGTCATAGGGTGACCTATGACCCCCTTTGACTCATTAAATGATGACATAAGTCCCTAAGGGTCATAGGACCTTTAGGAACATAATAGAATGGTTATTATGGGTCAAAATGTGAACTATGACCCCCTTTGACCCATTAAATGATGACATATGTCCCTAGGTGTCTTAGGACCCCTGGAGACATATTAGAATCATTCATATGGGTCAAAGGGGGTCATAGGGTATCTTATGACCCCCTTTGACCCATTAAATGATGACATAGGTCTCTAGGGGTCCTAGGACCCCTAGGGACTTATTAAAATTGTTCATATGGGTCAAAGGGGGTCATAGGTCACCCTATGACCCCCTTTGACCTATTAAATGATGACATATGTCTCTAGGGGTCCTTGGAGCCCTAGGGACATATTAGAATTGTTGATATTGGTCAAAGTGGGTCATAGGTTGGCCTATCACCCCCTTTGACTCATTAAATGATGACATATGTCCCTAGGGGTCCTACGACACCTAGGGACATATTAAAATTGTTCATATGGGTCAAAAGGTGTCATAGGTGACCTATGAACCCCTTTGACACATTAAATGATGACATATGACCATGACGGTCCTAGGACCCCTAAGAACATATTAGAATTGATCATATGGGTCAAAGGTGGTCATAGGGTGACCTATGACCCCCTTTGATCCATTAAATGATGACATGTGTCCCTAGGGGTCCTAGGCCCTAGGGACATATTATAATTGTTTATATGGGTCAAAGGGGCTCATGGGTGACCTATGAACCCCTTTGAATCATTAAATGATGACATATGTCCCTAGCGATCTTCGAACCCCTAGGGACATATTAGAATTGTTCATATGGGTCGAAGGGGTTCATCAGTTGACATATAACCCCATTTGACCTATTAAATGATGATATATATCCCTAAGGGTCATAGGAACCTTAGGGATATATTAGAAATTTTGATATGGGTCAAAGGGGATCATAGGTTTACCTATGGGCCTCTTTGACCCATTAAATGATGAAATATGTCTCTAGGGTTCCTAGGACCCCTAGGGACATATTAGAATTGTTCATATGGGTCAAAGGGGGCATAGGGTGACCTATGACCCCCTTTGACTCATTAAATGATGACATATGTCCCTAGGGGTCCTAGGACCCCTTGGGACATATTAGAATTGTTTATATGGGTGAAAGGGGGTCATAGGTTGACGTAGGACCCCTTTTGACCTATTAAATAATGATATATGTCCCTAGGTGTCGTAGGTAGCCTATAGACATATTAGAATCATTCATATGAGTCAAAGGGGGTCATAGGTCACCCATTAAATGATGACATATGTTCCTAGGGGTCCGAAGACCCCTAAGGACATATTAGAATTGTTCATATGGGTCAAAGGGTGTCATAGGATGACCTATGACCTGTTTTGACCTTTTAAATGATGACATATGTCCCTAGGGGTCCTAAGACCCCTAGGGACATATTAAAATTGTTCATATGGGTCAAAGGGGGTTATAGTGTGACCTATGACCCCCTTTGACTCATTAAATGATGACATATGTCCCTAGGGGTCCTAGGACCTGTAGGGACATATTAGAATTGTTCATATGGGTCAAAGGCTATCATAGGTTGTCCTATGACCCCTAGAGACATATTAGAATCATTCTTATGAGTCAAAACCCCCTTCGACCCACTACATTACCACAAATGTCCCTAGGGGTCCGATGTATGAGAATCGTTCATATGGGTTAAAGGGGGTCATAGGCCACCCTCTGACCCCCTTTGACACACATGAATAATTCTAATATGTCCCTAGGAGTCCTAAGACCCCTAAAGACATATGTCATCATGTAATGGGTCGAAGGGGGTCATAGGTCAACTTATGACCCCTTTTGATCCATATGCATAATTTTAATTGTTCCCTAGGGGTCCTTATGACCCCCTTTGACCCATATGAACAATTCTAATTATTCCCCAGGGGTCCTAGTACCCCTAGGAACATATTTCATCATTTAATGAGTCAAAGGAGGTCATAGGTCAGCCCATGACCCCCTTTGACCCATATGAACAATTCTAATATGTCCCTAGGGGTCCTAGGACCCCTAAGGACATATGTCATCATTTAATGTGTCAAAAGGGGTCATAGGCCACCGTATGACTCCCTTTGATCTATATGAACAATTTTAATATGTCCCTAGGGGTCCTAAGACACCTAGGGACATATGTTATCATTTAATGGGTCAAAAGACCTATGACCCCCTTTGACCTATATGAACAATTTTAATACATCCTTATTGGTCCTAGGACCTCTAGGGAAATACGTCATCATTTAATGGGTCAAAGTGTGTCATAGGTCACCTTGTGATGCCCTTTTGACCCATATGAACAATTCTAATATGTTCATAGAAGTCCTAGTACCCCTAGGGACATATGTCATCATTTAATGGATCGAAGCCCTTTGACCCATAAGAACGAAATATGTCCTTAGGGGTCCTAGGACTGCTAGGGACATATTAGAATTGTAGCATACTATATATATATATATATACTATTAATATGATATTTATATACTATTAATACTATTGTAGCATAATAATAATAATAATAAACTAAATAAACACTAAATATTAATACTATTATATCTATAGTAATAATAATAATACTATTATAGCTATAATAATAATAATATATATATTAATACTATTATGGCATAGTATTCGTATATATATTAATACTATTGTAGCATAATAATAATAATAATAATATAAATAAACAATAAATATTAATACTATTATATCTATAGTAATAATAATAATACTATTATAGCTATAATAATAATATATATATTAATACTATTATGGCATAGTAATATATATATATATATATATATATACTATTGTAGCATAATAATAATAATAAAAATAAACACTAAATATTAATACTATTATATCTATAGTAATAATAATAATACTATTATAGGTATAATAATAATATTGATACTATATATTAATACTATAGCTATTACAATAATATATTTATTAATACTCTTATAGCTCTAATACTATATGTTAATACTAATAAACCAAAGTCGGTTTTCTTCCAATAATTATTATAATATTAATACTATTATAACAAAGGTTGTTTTCACTCCAAATGTCATTTGAGAAAATCGGATATCCGATTTTTCTTGGAACCAATTTCCAACATATCCCTGGATCCCTACAGAGCCAACAACATCACTTTTTTAGTTCTTTTTTCACGAGTTTAGCAAAAAAGTGCATTTTGGGGCCCAACCAATAAAAAAAAATTCAAAAATATAACCTTAGGTGTTCGAATTTTTCATCTGAATGGGGAGTAGCAGTCGTGAAAAGGATAAACACAAAAGGAAGATATCCAAAGAAGACATTGCGACATGTAAGGAAAGAGACAAAATGAAATACCGAAGAAAAAGATAAGGTATGTTAAATATCAGTCAAGTTGATGATCTGAATTAGTCAAAGGTGAAATCATAGAATTAGATAATGAATATGTACAATGGGGAATGAAAATGTACCTATTGAAAATGATAATGCCAAAATTGAAAATTTAGAGAATGAAAATTTTGAAGATGAAATGCTACCAAGTCATAATCCAAATTGCATAATTGACCATGTCGAACATGACAATGCAGAGGAAACTAATGCACAAGAACGTTACATATCTCCTAATTATAATCAACATAAATGTTCTAAAACACCAAAATGGATAATTTAAATTGATGAAATGATTATTACTAGTTTGGAAGAAAAAAAATCAAAAAGAACCATTCGGGTATGGGCTTCAAGACTATATTAGATATTTTTTGACAATAAAACAGTGGTAGAGCAATGTCAACTTTTCATGCACTTATTAAAGATGCAAAAAATGAGACCTATACTTTTCAAATTGAAGATTCGTGTCAATAAAAAGTTGGAAAGAAATGCCATTATTGTGAAGAATCTTTTCAGTGCTTTCAATAGCATTGGAAAAAACAGCAGGGAGAAGGATAACAGAGCTACTCGAAGGGTTTTTTCAACCTCTTTGGTAAGTCATCATTTGAGAAATGGTAGATATATGAGACAAACTTGTATTGATTTGAATCTAAATCATAATACTTTGAGAAGAGCACTTAGTCAACGAGAGAAAATTGATGATCCTCTTCAAAATGAAACATGGGCATTTGGTGGGAGACTTCCATGTTTTGATAAGAAGCTATCCGATGATGTGAGGGAAGAAATTACACAATTTTGGCACTCTAACTCACAAGTATTACCCAATGCTAAAGACGTATTAAAGTTGAGAATTGGCATCAGACACCACATGTCACATCCTAAATACTATTTGGAGGTAAGTCAAACTATGTTGTTCAAACAATTTAGAGAGAATCATCCAAGTCTTCATATATTACAAAGGGCTTTTGAATCTTTGAAGCCATTTTATTGTGTGCCACTCAAAATTTGAAATACATGTTGTTGCAAATATCATGTTGAGTTTTCTATGCACCATGAACTATTACGCTCCATCCATTCTACTTTTCATAGTAAAGAAATGTTGGAGGATTGTGGGGTTGGTGGGCTTCCAAAATCATCAAGAGACTTGCTAGATCAACTTTTATGTCATAGAGTTGATGGTTGTTCCTTTTATAGAAATGCTTGCTTAAATGAGAAGTGTTCAGAATGTGGTGGCTTATCCAAGTTTGACACATGTTTCCATGAGGGGTGTGAAGAAGATCTTGGAAAGACAATAGTGAAAAAAAGGGTATATAAAATGGTGAAATACACATTGAAGAGTTGGGGTGAGAGCTCTAGATGTGAATTGGTTGGAAAAGATATAAGTGTGGCTAGTTTTATTTCAGATTTCAAGAAAAATCTTTTTTACAAGTATGCAAGACATAGTCACAAGTCTCAGTGGTTGGATCATCAATTTAGAATGTGTAAGGAGACTTTTTCCATTGGCCCTACTATATCAGTTTTTGATTTTGCTGAGAAATACACATTGCAACCTCAAAATGAGACACAATCTTAGTATTACAACTCTATTAAGATTGCTATTTTTGTTCACATAACATATAGACATGCCCCTGATAGTGCGGAAGATAATGGAAAGATTATTAGAGAGTATCATTTTTATATGAGTGATGATAGATCTCTCTCTCATGAGTTTGTGCAAAATTGTTTCGAGAATTATTTTGATTTCTTACATGAGCATGCAATTGGTATGGATAGACATATCATTTGGTCAAATAACTATACAGGTCAATTCAAGAATGCTCGCATGTTTTATTGGTTGTATAGGATGCGCGTAGAGAAAGGGGTGCCTCATATTTGGAGTTTTTTTGAGTTTGGCCATAGAAAAGGGGAACATGATGGAGCAGGGGCATGTGTGAAGAGAGCTCTAGTTAAGGAGCAACTGAAGATTTCAACAGCAAAGGTTTTTTATGCTTATAGCATTGTTAATTGGTGTAGTTTAGCATTATCATGGGGGGGGGGGACTCTTGATTCAGTGGTATGCAAGTTCTTTTGGTTGGTTGAGGAAGGGTCCATAGCTAATAGATAAAATTGTGCTACAGTGAGAGACTCATCAAAAATGCATTCATTCTAGAGCTCTGATTCTAGTACATGGACCATTTGGACATGGCAGCTAGCTTGTTTTTGTCCTAGTTGTCTTCAATGTGATTGGGATCACTACGAGTCAAGTGAGTGGGTGGACACATGGGCTCCACATTATATTACTCCATTGTCTATAATACCCTCTATCAAAAATGATGACATGGAAAGTTCACTTGAGCATAACCATCTATCAGATCTACTTCAGCCAGGACATGTCTTTGCATTGGTTGCACCATAGGGGAATGATGAGAAATCTGATTATTGGTTAGCACATTGTGTAAGAGGTAAACAAAAACTTGCACAAATGATCATAGATGATGATGGATTCACATATCATACTAGTTCAGTGGTTGTTATTGGAACATGGCTATGGACATACATGCTTAGAAGGAATGAAATTCCTACATTCGAAGATGATCAGAAGCACAAAGTAATTCTCATATATTCGCATCTTATTATAGCAACAAATGTAAAGTTATTGAAGCATCAAGGAAGACCAAAAGTAAAAGAACTTTTTACTATTGCTAATTTTGATCATGAAGCCCTTTTGGAGACCCTAAAATTGAGAGAGGACCCTATTGGAACACTCGACTAGGTATATTTACTTCTTATGTTATTTTCTTCATAATCATATTTGCATGTGATACAAGGCTATAAGGAAAATTTTAAGAGCATTTATAACTATATCAAAGATAATTGGATTTTTCCTTATTTGACATAAAGTTGACATTATGATTATTAAAACTATTTTTATCAAACTAATCAAATAAGAAAAAAATAGAAAGTACAGATGAACAATTAGAATACTATGTGATTTGCTTTGTTTAAAAATTTGATGTAATTCGTCCCAAATTTAATTTGAAAAAGATTCATTATTGCAATTGTCTACATTTTTTTGGGCCTTATTGAAATGACCATGTCTATGACATGTATGACACTCAAATGAGATTTTCTCATAGTTTAGTTTTTGAGTGAGGACCACATCTTCTAGTCTTAGTCTAAGTTTATGGCTTCACGGAGACCTTTAACTAGATCTAATTCCTAAAATCCAGTAATAGGATAGTATCTCTATAGAGGTCTTGGTCAAGTTGCAAAGATTCCAGTCTTGTTAATTTTATTGTAAGTTTTATTCCACTATAACATGCAAATTCAAATACTCAATGAAACACCAAACATTCAATACTCTCTTGATATAAGATTATCTCTCATGCTAAGATTGCTAAGTAAGATCATGAAATGATTTTAAGGTTCCTTTAATTGTGGATGTTCACTTAGTGAAATAATATGATTTTCTAGTAATCACTTGGGTGACTTACACTATTGAGTTGAGTACTTTCACTAACTCACCACACAAGGTAGTCCTACTATCAACAAGAGGCTAATGATCTAGTTTATATTCGAATTGAGCAAGTGCATCCATAATTCTTTCATCCAACAAAACTAATACTAAACAAAATGAAATGAAATTTAAAGCTAAGTGAGGAAATATGGATCATTATGCAATAATGCAAACTTGATGCATGACATCTTAGGTTATTTGGAAATCCTGCATTCCAACAAGGTTGTTGGTGAGTGCTCCCATGGAATCATTCACCCATCCTACCTTGTGTCAAAAATTGATCAAAACAATTTTCCATGCAATACACAACAATGAAAAGTAGAGAAAATTTGACATTTAATTGGCAACAATTCTCCATCAGCCTTGGTTTACAAATGAGAGGGTTGGGGATTTAAATAGGAGCCCTAATTATAATGAACTAACAAGATTGATTCAAAAATGATGATCTAGATTAATCCATTACAAGCTCTAATTAGGGGAACCAAAAATAGCCAAAAAATAAGCTAGTGAAATACATTCAATCACCTAAGGACCAATAAGAAACAAGGAAGCCACCTAGTCATCATTCAACTTATCATCCAAGATGTATACTCCTCTCTTCCTCTCCCTTTTAGCAAAACCAATGAACTTGAACAAAATTTCACTAAGTTCCTCCATTTCAATGCTGGGAAGCCTGTTATGTTGTGACTCTATGACCTCTAACTTCTCCATGTAATCTTTATCTTAATTCCACCTCCTTATTCTTAGGAATTTGTTATCATTCTAGGACTTCTTTCTTTTGGATAGGTGGACTTCACGATGCTTGAAATCTTGATATTTCCACCTTCATCATTTGGAATTCTTCTTTTTCATCTTCATCTTTGGGTTTGATCCTTGGAGCAATTCCTTGCATGCGTTAACATCTTCCATGACATATTAAATCCATTTCCTTGCACAACTTGATCATCATCGAGATCACTCTGTTGATGGAAATCTTATCCTTGCATTCTTTTGTGCCCTCAACCTAAAACTTTTCTTTATGTCCTTGTTCATGCTCCTAAGCTCACTTTGGTGGTAGATCCTTGAATATTCTTGGTGTACTTGTTTGATCCTTACAAAAAATTGATGTAAATAGAGACAAGTTGATCTCCTTGTAAGATAGTCTTTGTTCTTCAAACAATTAATTTTTTGACCAACTGTAAAGTTGAATTGCATTGGGACATGTGAATTCCTATGAATTGAATCCTTGAACTGGTCCATAGACCTCTTTAAATCCAAACTTGTCCCATGTCTTTGACTAGTGAAGGTTTGGTCTTGGGATAATTCCTTTAGCTTGATCCTTGAATTTTCTTTCCTTTGCTCCACTTTCAAAGTGTATTATCTTGAATTATTTTCCTTTGAACTCAAATTCTTTTGACGAGTTCCCTTTCATTGCTTTCCTTGGCCTTGAGCTTGAACTCATGTTTCACCTTGCTTCGTTCTCTTCCTTGTGGCTATCCTTGATTTTCCTTAAAGAGGGTAGTGTTTGTGAGTTGATTCATGTTTATGGTGATAAAACATAGATGTCTAAATTTTGAATTGGTCCAAGAAGGTTTGGCATGTGTGAGATTGGTGATGCCCTAGGAACAAGGGTTTTGAGAAGGTGAATTGGGGCTTTTGGGGTTAGGGAACCCATAAACTAGTTCTTAGTCCAATAACATTAATGAAATACAAGGAACATTAATGCAAAGCACCCAACCATTTTTCTCTTCTTGATGTAATAAGGTCTAGGGATAGATCTAATGATCTTCCTATGACCATCCACATTTGTAATGGACATAAGACCCCATGGTGCAACTACAAGCCTTGGCCATCAATTGGTCCAATAAAGTGGATTTTTGGTAAATTACATGTTTTTTAGGTAATTCTAGATGTTTAGAACATTATTAGGGTACCTAGGACTTTGTAGAGTCCATTTGCAATCAAATTTGCAATCAAATTTGCAATCAAATTTGTCTTAGCGCAAAAATTGCAAAAATTACAAAAAGTTGCTTAACAACTTTTGCAATTTTCTTGACAACTTTTCAAAATCTAACTTCTAATAGCTAGAACTATTCAAATCATCAGTGCCAGCTTTGGGTGGGTGGGTGAACCCTAGTGACACCCTTGTTCCAGCCACGGAGACCATCCATCGTCGGCGGCCACCCCGTACCGAGGAGTTCGAAAGGTTCTCTAAGTGCATTTTGAGGTCGATCTTTCGAGGGTCATAACTCATAGCTCATGAGGGCTATTGATGAAATATCAAATGATAGAATACGGTGATGTTGAGGCCTAAAATAACCTATCTCATTTTTGAGATATCACATTCTATTTGGATTTGGCACAATGATCTCTCTCGATGCCAAAACTCATAGTGTGCCTCAGTTCATAGGTGCACCACAATGTAACTTTGAAACTGCTGATCTTGGCATCAAATTATCAGTACCATTAGCTTTGGGTGGGTGGGTGAACCCTAGTCACACCCTTGTTCCAACCACGGAGACCATCCATCATCCGCAGCCACCCCGTACCAAGGAGTCTCTAAGGTGCTCTAAGTGCATTTTGAGGTCGATCTTTCGAGGGTCATAACTTGGAGCTCGTGAGGGCTATCAATGAACTATCAAATTCTATAGGATGGTGATGTTGAGGCCTAAAATAACCTATCTCATTTTTGAGAGATCACATTCCATTTGGACTCGGCACAATGATTTCGCTCGATGCCAAAACTCATAGTGTGCCTCAGTTCATAGGTGCACCACAACGTAACTTTGAAACCGCTAATTTTGGCATTGAATCATCAGCACCATTAGCTCTGGGTAGGCGGGTGAACCCTAGTCACACCCTTGTTCTAGCCACAAAGACCATCCATAATCCGTGGCCATCCCATACCAAGGAGTCTCCAAGGTGCTCTAAGTGCATTTTCAGGTCGATCTTTCGAGGGTCATAACTTGGAGCTCATGAGGGCTATCAATTAACTGTCAAATGCTATAGGATGGTGATGTTGAGGCCTAAAATAACCTATCTCATTTTTGAGAAATCACATTCTATTTGGATTCGGCACAATAATCTCGCTCAATGCCAAAACTCGCAGTGCGCCTCAGTTCATAGGTGCACCATAGAGCAACTTTTAAACCGCTGATCTTGGCATCAAATTGTCAGTGCTATTAGCTTTGGGTGGGTGGGTGAACCCTAGTGACACCCTTTTTTCAGCCACAGAGACCATCCATCATCTGCAGCCACCCTCTACTGAGGAGTCCCCAAGGTTCTCTAAGTGCATTTTGAGGTCGATCTTTCGAGGGTCATAACTCAAAGCTCATGAGGGCTATCAATGAAATTTCAAATGCTAAAGGACAATGATGTTGAGGCCTAAAATAACCTATCTCATTTTTGAGAGATCACATTCTATTTGGATTTGGCACAATGATATCGCTCAATGCCAAAACTTGCAGTGTGCCTTAGTTCATAGGTGCACCATAGCGTAACTTTGAAACCGCTGATCTTGGCATTGAAGTGTCAGTGCCATTAGCTCTAGGTGGACAGGTGAACCCTAGTGACACCCTTGTTTTGGCGATAGAGACCATCCATCGTCTGTGGCCACCCTGTACTGAGGAGTCCCCAAGGTTCTCTAAGTGCATTTTGAGGTTGATCTTCTGAGGGTCATAACTCAAAGCTCATAAGGGCTATCGATGAACTATTAAATGTTACATGATGGTGATGTTGAGTCCTACAATAACCTATCTCATTTTTGAGAGATCACATTCTGTTTGGATTTGGCACAATGATGTTGCTGGATGCCAAAACTCGCAATGTGCCTTAGTTCATAGGTGCACCACAGTGTAAATTTGAAATTGGTGATCTTGGCACTGAATCATCAGTACCATTAGCTTCGAGTGGGTAGGGGAACCCTAGTGACACCCTTTTTTTGACCACGAAGACCATCCATCATCTGCAGCCACCCTATACTGAGGAGTCCCCAAGGTTCTCTAAGTACGTTTTGAGGTCGATCTTCTGAGGGTCATAACTCATAGCTCGTGAGGACTATTGATGAACTATTGAATGCTACAGGATGGTGATGTTGAGGCCTAAAATAACCTATCTCATTTTTGAGAGATCACATTCCATTTGGATTTGGTACAGCGATCTCGCTCGATGCTAAAACTCGCAATGTGCCTCAATTCATAGGTGCACCATAGCATAAATTTGAAACCGCTGATCTTGGTATCAAATAATTAGTGCCATTAGCTTTGCATGGGCAGGTGAACCCTAGTGACACCCTTGTTCCAGCCATAGAGACCATCCATCATCTGTGACCACCCTGTACTGAGGAGTCCCCAAGGTTCTCTAAGTGCGTTTTGAGGTCGATATTCTAAGGGTCATAACTCGAAGCTCGTGAGGGATATCAATTAACTATCAAATGCTACAAGACAGTGATGTTGAGGCCTAAGATAACCTATCTCATTTTTGAGAGATCACATTCTATTTGGATTCAACACAGCGATCTCGTCTGATACCAAAACTCGCAATGTGCCTTAGTTCATAGGTGCACCATAGCGTAAATTTGAAACTACTGATCTTGGCATCGAATCGTCAGTGCCATTAGCTCTAGGTGGGTGGGTGAACCCTAGTCACACCTTTGTCCTAGCCACAGAGACCATCCATCATCTGTGGCCACCCCATACCAAGGAGTCTCTAAGGTGTTCTAAGTGCATTTCGAGGTTGATCTTTTGAGGTACTTATATGTCTTTTGTTCCTATTATTATTCATATAAATAACACATCTTTTTTATGTTATTATAGTTTATGTTTAAAAGACAAAATATATGTTAAAAGCATTTGGTTAGCTCAACCACTCAGAATAAGACTTTTCCAATGCCAAGGACATTGAGAATAAATATTGAATTCATATGATATTAATTTTTAAATGGGCTAGTGAATTGACTGATTTTGATCTTGAAAATTTAATGGTTAAATAGGTTTTGAGTTAGAGTAGTGCAAGGATGGTGATTTTTAAGAAGTTTTGTCATCTATATCAACATTGCCAGAATGCAATAAGTGTTAAATAGACCATACATTCTTATAAGTCATAAATCTGTACAAACCACTACTCATATAATATGAATCAATAATTAAAACTTGAACTAAAATATACCATTTATTAATAATGAATATATCAAAATAGATCAGCATATCCATAGACAAAGTACTCAAATATATATCAAAATACATAGATCCATATACAAAATGTGGCTGATCATGCCATCAGAATGTGTATAATATCAATGTTTCTATATACAATGTGGCATATGCCATCTCAAAATGTCTCATGATGCATCCTACGAAAACTATACTATCCTAGGGTGCTGGTGTAGCCTCTTCACTGCACTAGGTGGATCGGATGCCACCTACATAAACAAAAATGGAAAACCCAAAGTTAGACTACTAAATTTATATGATTCTTTATATCTAACATTGAATTACTCAAATGCATAATGATCTTTTTTGTAATGAATATTTATAATATTAAAATTTCATAATAAATACCTCTCTCATCGACCTCCTACATTGGTTAGGAGTCCTCTCATATGCCTTTGGCAATGCTTCTACCTCTCTGATTGTGGGCTGTATATGTTCAAATACGTTTGTCAGATGAATCTAGAATTTAAACTATAACATTATAATTCATAGCTTGCTAAATTTATAACATCTTTAATCATAAATTCAAACTACAACTTACTATTGTAGGCTCATCCACAAGAGAGAGTGCCTGCATCATCAAATCTACATAACTCTCCTGTCAGATCTCATGTGCACTAGGAGTCTCCTATAAGATAAAAAATAGTAGTTGTTAATATCATGGAAATCAGTTTTGAATTTATTTTTGAAGATAAGGATAATAAAAAATAAATGATACTTATACATACAATGGGGCTCTCAGTACGAATCGAAATCCTTAATGGTCTACAATGTGAAATCTATACATGCTCATCACCAATAGCCACACCCTATATACAATAAAGAATATAATTAAATGGGATTACCACAAACATGTTACAAGAATGCATCGATATTTAATCAAATAGAAAGAACCTAATTACCTTTTCTTTGTCAATGCATGCTGGCTTACTCTTTGCACTTTGTCCCCCTGGGACAACTACTACCTGCAAGATAAAAGAAAGTTTAGCAACCATATATGCTACAATATCAAATAGAAAAAAAAATGTGAACACAACATAATGTATTATAGATATCTCAAGGCCAAATGAAATGGCCAAGAGTGTAGCATCATCAATCTGTCTAAGCTCCTCCTCGGTCATCAACTAAACATGAATGAAGATCACATACATATAAAAGTCAATATGGCTTAAAAATTAAAATTACTCTATTATAAAAATTAACTTTAAATCGCATATGTCATAACAAAAAAATGTATACACGTACCAAAATTGAAGGAGTCCATGCCTCTACATTCCCCTCCTTTCTCGCATCGGGGTTTGTAGCCTCTGCACATGTGTCTGGTGTATCCTCATCTAATACAAAATGATACTTAGGAAGATCACCTATGGGACCCAGGCAAACATTCTTGCATGTAATGCAAGTGTGAGGCACACAAATGTGTGATGAGCTAGCCGATGATGAACTGGCACTAGCATCATCAACACAAGGAGGCAGGATTGACCTAGCTTCGAGGAGGAGGGGAGATATCAGGGGGGGGGGAAGTGCCAGCTTTCTTTCACTGGGAAGAGGGTCTATCTTGAGGAGCTCCTAGTTCTAAGGCCATGTTGGGCTTCATGCTCCAATAGTTCACTTTACGTTTCAACAAAAATTTTGCATATATTTTTTAAGAAAATAAAATGGTATGTCTAAATTGCCATGTGGAGGGATATCAAAGACCATCCACCAATTATCCCAAAATTTTGCACGTATGGCATCATTTGTGCACCATTTAATGGATAGTTTGGATTTTTTTGGGTTGACTCCTAAACCTGTTTTTGGGTTCGCAGAAAGTCTAGCCAAATCTTCTTTGGTTATGTTGAGGGTTGCAACCTCATCATAGTCCAAACCATCATCAAACATCATGTGCATTTCATCACACCAACAAAGAGCGACATTTTGTTGGTTCGTAAGGGTTTCAATGTTATCCAATATGGTGTTTAATATGGATAACATTGGATTTTGTGCGGGTACATTATTATATGTCCTATGCAAACTTCTCAACTCGGTGAGGTTTTCATTTATCAAATCCTCAATTCGAGGAGGGTTTTGAGGGGGTAGAGGATCATTTGGTGGATAGTTTTGTGGGGGTACTAGATCATTTGGTGGGGGGTTGAGGAATATTATTTCCTGCCTTAGTGTCATCATTCTGATCAACCATTCCTATTGAATTGCAAAACGTAGTATATATTAAAAAAAACCTTAATTTTAACCATTTCTTTCAAAAAAACTTAGATTCAACTAAAACAAACAAAATTATGCAAAAATCTATTGAATTTAGATTAAAAATGAGTGGGAAAAAAAAAAAACCTACTTGGATATCTGATATCCGGTTGCCCTTGCAAACTGGCCCCTTGAAATACCAAAAAACAATGCCTGCGTGTTTGTGTTTTTTTTTATGTATGTAGCAATATCAGATATTCGATATGCAATATTATATATATTATATATAATATAATTTATATTATATTATTATTTTTTATTATATCTTATATATATTATATTACATTAATTTATATTATAATATAAAATATTATATTATATTATTATAATTTATAGTATATTATATTTTTATTATATATTATATTATAATATAATACATTATAATATAATATTGTTATAATATAATATTATATATTATATTATTATAATATAATATATTATTATAATATAATATATTATTATATTGTTATAATATATTATTATATTATTATAATATAATATTATTATAATTTATATATTATATTATATATTACTTTTTTATTATATATTATAATATAATATATTACTTTATTATTATTATATTTTATATTTTTATATATTATATTTTATATATATTATTTTACATTAATATATATTATAATATAAAATATTATATTATATTATTATAATTTATAATATATTATAGTTTTTTATTATATATTATATAATAATATATTACTTTTTTATTATTATATTATATTATATATATAATATTACATTACTATATATTATAATATTAAATATTATATTATATCATTATAATATAATACATTATAATATAATATTGTTATAATATAATATTATAATAATATTATATATTTATTGTACTATAATATAATATTTTTATATTATTATGATATAATAATAATAATAATATATTTGTCTATTATGTCGGGTATCGGATATCTAATATGCATTCAAATATCTGATAAGGCTCAGCCTTACCTTCTAGGTTTGGTACCTAGATAGGTGGAAAAAAGTTAGAGCAAAATTTGAAGCGCTTTTAGACGTCTTCAAACTCCATTTTTTTCACATTGCCACTTTTTGGCACACCATGATCTTGCACATACCCCATATTAGAATTGTTACACTTTCCTTTTAAAACCTTTTATCTCCCTCTTCATTATACCTTCTTTGGACCATGGACGTACTTATCCTTGATCTCTTTTTCTTTTATCTTCTTCCTCTTTCCACACTATTTCTCCTTGTAACAACATCTTCTTTCTATGGCACTCAAAACCTGATGTCCAAGACCAACTTGACTTAGGTTGATCTTTGTAGGACTAGCTCAATCGAATTTGACCTAATCCCTAGTGATTTTGGAGCTCAATGCACTTGAAAGATCTTAGGAGTTTAACTAATTTTCTTTCACTCTACTATTGGCTTGTATTGCTTTCCCACCCAAAATTTCATATATAAAGAGGCTTGGAGGCTACATTTTCACATCTCATTCATTCATGCACTCAAGGAATCCAAGCACTTTCTCTTAAGTGAATATTTATTTCTTTTGCATTCAAGGAGTTCAAGTATTCAAGATTTCAATCATTTAAGTTAGGATATATCTATCAAGCATTGAAGGATCATTTGTGAGAATTTCCTCTTCAAGGTCTAGCCTATTATTAGCCATCAAGGGAGGAGGTCTACATTGAAGCATTCATCATCTTATTTACTAATGCACTTTTACATCCATGAAATCATGACGGGATTATTGTATATCTATTGCAAAGTGTGGAGATCTACCTTACATTCTCGGTTCAATATCTACAATACCTTTACATAAAATATCCTTACTAACAAGGGTTTCAAGCAAGGTTAATCCTAATATTTATCTTGTCTTTCAGTTAGTTAAATTTACATTTCTCAATTATGGTTAATTATTTACCCTAGGGCTTGACCAAGGAAAGCCCTTATCAAACCCCAATTAGAAATCCTTTCTTTTTTTGTGTTGATTTGAGGGATAATAGTCAAAACCTACAGATATGGAACCTACTTTTTAGGAGTTTTCTAGAGAATTCAATTTCAAGTTGCCAAACTATTTCAATCTAGTTGTAGGATGTCCTTCTAAGTCAACCTAGTCCTACAATCTCTTTTTTTAGGGAGATTCCTAGATTTTGATTCTTTCATCATTTTATTATGAGATCTGTAGTTGGATACTTAGAAATAGTTTAGATCTTTGAGGTTTGGAGCTAAAATACATCTCCCTCTATGCATTTCAAGCTGACTATTTCATATTTTATTTCCTTTCACATCTTTATCCTATATCTATATCTTGTTATGGTTTCATAACATACACCTTATTTCTCCTAGAAATGGGAGACCCCTAGTAAATTTTTGCCTCCCAAATCCTTAGTCTAGGGCTTAGGTCACTTTTGAAATCTTCAAGGAGTCTAGGTCAACCATTAGTCTCTGAATGGGAAGTTTGAGTGTCATATTTGGATAGAGAAAATGAGATTTTGAAGCTTCTAGTGTAAAAAATATATACTAGCACACATACACATCCCATTAGGGTGCACATATGTGCTTATTAAGTGCACATTCATTTCCCTCTATAGATGTGCAAATACACACTTGCACAGGTGCACACCTTGAGAGGGTGTGCAACTATGAAGATGTACACCCTAGGCCTAGGGTCTATGTAAACCTAGGAACCCTCTTCACTTCCTCACTTGTTTTACATCCTTCCCTAGTCATTGCACCTCTGCACCCTTGCTTATTGCACTCCCTCCACTTACAAACTGCATCTAACATAAACAATGTAAGACAAAAAAGGTGCACATGTGTGCTCCTTTTTTCACTTAGAAAACCTTAAAATAACCTAACAGAACAAAATATCTAAGTCTAAGGAAGGTGCACACATGTGCACCTCTCTTTTATTTGAACCTAAACAAAGCAAAAATAAACTAAGAAAAGGTGTGCATGTGCACACCTCCCCATAGTGTGCACATGTGTACCTTTTTTTAAAGAAACATTAGGCATTTAGGGTGCCCACATGCACATCCCATCAAGGTGTGTAGTGTGAATCCTTTATGCACTCAAATGAATTAAAAAACTAAGTCTTTCCTACATTTACAATATGATAACCACATGCGCACCTTACCTAGGTACACATGTGTATAGGTGTGCAATTGTGCTTAAATAGTCATTTTTGGCCTTTTAGCACACCTAGTACACTTGTAAGGGTGAATTAGGTGCACTTTTCTATATTTTAGGGCTTTGTGAGGGGAAATTGACTATTTTTCACTATTTTGGGTCATTTTGGCTAGGTTTTGGTATGTTAGGGTTTGGTTTTTTATCAAATTTGTAGTTTTTCTAACTAATGTTTTCTTTCTTTTGCAAATAAAATGGCATCTTCATCCTCTTCAATAGAAAAAAGTATTGCTCCCAAACATATAGTTTTCAAATACTAAGGTACAATGAGAAGATCTCGGTCTGAGGATGGACATTCCAAAATAAGAGACATTGAGCTTGGACATATTGATTCGAATGCTTTCCTAATCATATGTAGCAAGCCAAAAGAAAGGTCCTCTATGGTATTTACACTCATGCATTTTGGCCTAGTTAATGTAGCATCACATCTAACTGAATAGTACAATCATCAGAGCTAATTAAGACCTTGGTGGAACATTATGTGCCTAAGGAAAAGGTTGTCAAGAGTGTCATAGGGGAGATAGTCTCGGACCTCCAACCTAGGAATATTGAGAAAGTGTCCATCTCCAAAGAGCCAATTAATATGTGAAGATAACCTTTAACTATGTAGAAAGATGGTATTAGGAGAATGAAAATGAAGCCAAAGAGATGATTCAATCATCCTTCCTAATAGACCAAACACCAGTAGGCTACAGAGTTGACAAAGTGGATATGATAGAAGGATACATGAAGGATGATATTGGCTACATAATTATGCTTTTGAGTAGAGCAATGGGACTCCTTGTGGCTAGTCATGTTCACACATAGATGGTACATTTTATCAATATCATTAGGATGGAAAAAATGATAATAGATTGGACTACTATCCTTAGTGATGATCTGCATGAGCATCTCATAGCCATGAAAGCCAACCTAAGATTCTATATGGCATCATACATGGTGTATTTACTAGCCACAAGGATGAAAAAATACACAAGACTTTACAAAAGGGGGAGCATACAAGATGTGAATGCTTGGCCCTATGTGGCGTGACCACAATTGGTAAAGAAGAAGCTCTGTGTGCAAAGTGTGGAATATAGGGTGGTAAATGACAATTTCACATTTGCAATCATCTGGTTCATCACAAAGGTGGATGTGTACAATATCTAGTTCAAAACATTCACATACCTTAGGGTCATAGGTGCACAAGTCAACCTAAAGAAACTCCTAAGGTATTCATTAGATAGGCTCATTCTATTAGAGATTGCTAGGAAATTCACATCTACATATGATAGGGTGAGGAAACAACACAAAAAGGCATAGATGTGGTGAATCACCATCAATGCTTTCAAGGTCAAATAGAAGCAAGATATCATAACCTTCAATTCAGAATGGGATGAATATCCCTTAGAAGAGTACAACTCCCCTTTCCCATACTTTGATAATATTGGGATGCTATAAAATTTGCAAGGGAAGCAGTTCATACATGAAGATACATTGGAAGAGTACTAAATGAATGCAATAGATGACTATGATATTTCCATAAGAGATCATTCTATAATGACTCTATAGTTGGAAAAAAGGTCACTTAAGATGAAGTACCACTAAAGGCTATAGAGAAAGTCACAAAAGATATCTTGGATCCTCTATACAATAGGGACAAGATTTATGACATGCCTATTATGAATCTGATGCAAGAGCATCCTAGGTTGCACTAGTGTCCTACATGTTTTCAAATTTTCCTAGTTTTTCTAAGTTGCAATGTCTTGGATTATTGAGATTTTAGTAGTTGTTAAGTGGTGGAGACACATTGGGGAACCTTTTCCTATGTGTGCAAAGAGATTGGAGTTATCATGTTAAAGTTTGAACCATTTTTACCTTGTTGCTGAAGCTATGTTTTTTTGGTTTTTGGGTGTCTTTTGTGGGATGTATAACTAATTCTGCATAATGAGTTAGAGGCTGAATATTTCAAGTATTGAAGAGGACCTATAGAACTCCTTTTTTCAAAGGAAAAATTTCTAATTCATTATAAGTTGGGAGATATGGAAATTCTCCTAGAGTATCAATTTTTGGCAGTTTGCGTGGTAGGTTTTTGTGTGTGAACTTTGAGATGGATTCATATATATCCTTAATGGATCAGCCTTTACACCATTAAGTGATTATAGAGGACCTAAAGTAATAACTTTAGTTTGAAAAAAAAGTTATAATTAAATTAGGGGTAGGAGATATCACAATTTTCTTGGGTATCAATTTTTGGACATTTAATTTTTGTTGGAGTCCAACTTGTGGCTCTTCAAGTATTTAATGTTATGTTTATTTAGTTCTTAGTATTCTGGGCTGACTTGTGGCTTAGATTGGTATAATTAGGGATTGTGGTGAGGTTTTAAGGAATTATTATTGATCCATCTTGAAGGAATATAGATGATAGAAGGAGGATAGGCAATTGAAAGCTTATGTGTCTGTGAATCCAAACTTGTAGCTAGATCTTGGATTTGAATGTATATTGTAACTAGCCATAACCCAAAAGGCCTTACAACTAGGCATGTATTATGATATTTTCATGAATCAATAAATAATATTTCTCTCTCTCTCTCTCTCTCTCTCTCTCTCTCTCTCTCTCTCTCTCTCTCTCTCTCTCTCTCTCTCTAGTGTTGTCCTCTTTTGTGTTTACTTCCATTGTGTTAACTCTTTCATGGTGGTTTGGGTAGCTAAGTGTGCCAATTGGCCTTAGTTACTCACACCTCCCTATGTTAGGTGGCATTAGAGCTTGATTATTCCTATGTGTTCAAGTAGATCACCAAAGTGTGAGGTAATTTTTACCAGGACATTGGATCATGTAGAACCCCGATTCATGTTTTTTTTTAGGGTTACAGATCTATGGATTTTACCTATAACTTGTAGAGGGTTACAATATTGTAGGAACCTAATTTGTATAGATGGTTTGTGGTAGAGGAAATATTGATAATGTAATATTAGGTACATTGAGACAAATTGCAACCATATTAGATGTTGTGGAGATAGTCTAGAGAAGAGGAGCACATCTTGATGATGTAAGTGATGATGAAGTAGTAGCATCTAACCTTAATCCAAAACCTAAAAAAGATCAAGATGAAGCAAGGTTGTTGAGAGTGTTTTCTAGGGAAAATTCAAAGCCTACTATAGAAGTAGTTTCTTATGATAGAAAATTGGATACCAATGCTATGTTAGATTGGAGCTTAGATATGGAGAAGCTCTTTGAGTATGAGAAAACTCATGATAATAGGAAGGTGAAGATTATAGTTACTAGGTCAAAAGGTCATGCCTCACTATGGTGGGAGCATTTACAAAATAATAGACAGAGGAAAGAAAAGTAGAAGATTAGAACTTGGCCAAAGATGGTGAACAAGGTAAAGAACAAATTCCTTCCTACTGATTACCAAGTTAGCTTGTTGAGAAAGATGCTAAATTTGAGTAAAAAAGACATGACCTTGAAAGAGTATACCAAATAATTTTATAGATTGGAAATTAGATCTAGAAATGTGGATGAAGATGCTAAGAAAATTGCAAGGTACATAAATGGATTAAGATCTAGAATTCAAGATGAAATAAGTTTTGTGAAGTTGGAAAGTGTGGAAGAATCATATCAATATTCCTTGAAAGTTGAGGAGATCTTGACAAAGAAGCATGAACAAAGATAAAGAGGTAGAGGTGGTAGATTCTAGAGAGGTAGAGGAAGATCTTATGGTGAAGGTGGTAGATCTGACAGTTCTATGCATTATGATATTGCTATCAGGATTTAACTGTGTTTTTGAGTCAAACTCATAGACCCATGTTTCATGAGTAGTGATTAAACACAAATCCATCTCTCATGAGAATAAATGGAACACTTATCACTCATTGGATCTAGGTGATGCTCATAGGGGTGAATCATCGAGACTTCTTGGGAGGTCACCCATCCCAGTACTACTCCAATCTAAGCATGTTTAACTACAGAGTTTCCTCCATAGTTATACCCAAAGTGTGCAACCCCATTTGCAAAACCTTCAACAAGTGTTTTTCTTTATGAAGCATTCATTAGAAAGTGTGCTCAGGCTAGAGTAATACTGGGATGGGTGACCTTCGGGGAAGTCCCGGTGCTTCACCCCTGTGAGTATCACCTAGATCCAATGAGTGCTAAGTGATCCATTTATTCTCATGAGAGATGGATTCATGTTGAATCACTACTCATGAAACATGGGTCAATGAGTTTGACTCAAAATCACACAGTTAAATCCTAATAGAAATATCATAATTTGACTTGCTATGGAAATTATCTCCTATTTATCAGTTCTATGCATGATAGAGGAAAATATGAATGGAAGAATTATGACAAAGAAAAGGCTAAATGGAAAGGTGGTAGTTCTTACTAAGGAAGAGGTAATTCATATTCTAGAGGTAGTCTTCATGGTAATTGTTTCAAATGTTATAAAGAAGGGCATATATATTTTGAATGTAAATCTTTTGAAAGTGGGTAGAATAATAGAAAATCTAATGGTGAGAAGAACCTTATGTAATAACAGAAGTGATGAGGAACCTATTTTGAGAAGAAGTCTTTTCAAGACTAGATGTAAGATGGTTGGAAAATGCCACAAAGTGATCATTGATAGTGGAAGTTCAAAAAATTTGGCATCAAAAGAGTTGGTTACAAAGTTGTAGTTGTAGAGGTTGAAACAAACCAAACCTTATCATGTTTCATAGATCAAAGATGATCATAAGGTATAGGTAAGTGAGTAATGTATGGTGAAGTTCAAGATTGGACATTACTTTGATGAAGTGTTGTGTGATATTGTTCCTATAGATTGTTGTCATATTTCATTGGGTAGACCTTGGCAATATGATAGATATGTTGCACATGATGGAAGATTGAATCAATATACTAAATATACTCTTTGTGTAAATGAGAAGAAGCAAATATTGTTGGCACCTTTGATTGAAAGTCCAAATGAGGTTAGTTGTATTGCAATAAAAGTTTTCATGGTTAATGGAAAGCAATTTGAAAAGGAAGTAAAGAAGAATCAAGTTACTTTTTCTATATAGTGTTGGTAGTAATGACCAAGCAAAAAAAGTTGATAATGATCAAGTGATAGCAGGTAGTGGTAGTTGAGTACTAGAAGAAATTGTAAAATTGTTGAATGAGTATAAAGAGATTGTTGTAGAGGTTATACTTGATGGTTTACCTCCAATGAGAAGTATAAGTCATTATATGGATCTGATTCCTAGAGCTGGTTTTCCAAACAAAGAGTCATATAGATTGACACCTACAAAGATTAAGGAACTTAATAGACAAGTGCATGAGTTTTTGCAGAAAGGTTTGATCAGAGAAACCTTGAGTCCATTTGTTGTACCTACTATATTATTACCTAAAAAGAATGGAGAATGGAGAATGCATACTGATTCTAGAGCCATTTACAAGATCACAATGAATAATAGATTTCCTATGCCAAGGATGGATGACATAATGGATTGTTTGAGTGGAGCAAAGTATTTTACCAAGATTGATTTAAAGAGTGGCTATCATCAGATAAGAATCAAAGAATGTGATGAATGGAAGACTGCTTTCAAGATAAAAGATGGTTTATATGAATGGTTAGTTATGCCTTTTGGTTTCAATAATGAACCTAGTACCTTCATGAGGTTGAATTTTATTAAGGAAAAGAATAGTGGTCAATTGGATGAATATTTTGGAATTGATAATACATCGAGTTTGCTGAAGGATAAGCATTATTAGCCACAAATGTCTAAATATGTTTAGAAACTTGTAAAGAGTTGCAGAGTTTGTCAAGTTGCAAAAGGAGTAAGTCAAAGTACTACTTTGTATACACCTATTACTATTCTTGAGAAACCTTGGAGTGACATCAGTATGGATTTTGTTCTTGGATTACTTGAGACAGTGAAGGGGTGTGATTCCATATTTGTTATAGTGGATATATTTTCTAAGATGGCTCATTTCATACCATGTAAGAAGACATCAGATGTTGAGCATGTTGCTAAACTTTTATTTAAAGAGATTGTGAGATTGCATGGACTACCAAGAAATATTATTTTTAATAGAGATAGGAAGTTTTCTGGTTATTTTTAGAAAACTTTGTGGAAGAATATGGGTATTGAGTTGAAGTTTAGTTTTACATTCCATCCACAGACAGATGGATAGACAGAGGTTGTGAATAGAAGCTTGGGCAATTTGCTGAGATGTTTAGTTGGGAGTAAGCCAAGTAATTGGGAGATGGTATTGGAACAAGCAAAATTTGTATATAATAATTTTTTGAATAGGAGTATAGGAAAGACACCTTTTGAGATTGTTACTAGAATGCAACCTAGAGGTATATCAGATTTGAGAGATATTATTGGTGAAGAAAAGAGAAGTGTTGCGGGAGAAGAATCTGCTGATTTTATGGGATCCTTACATAGAGAAGTGAAGTTTAGGATAGAACAAAGTAATCAAAATTATAACAAGAACATTGATCAGTCTAGGAGACATCATAATTTTCAAGTTGGTGATGAAGTGATTGTTCATTTGAAAAAATGCAGATTTCCTTTTGGAACATACATCATAATTTTCAAGTTGGTGATGAAGTGATTGTTCATTTGAAGAAATGAAGATTTCCTTTTAGAACATACAGTAAGCTAAATATGAAGAAATTTGGATCTTGTAAGATCTTGAATAAGTTTGATAGTGAAAATGCTTATGAAATTGAGTTACCTAATGACATGGATATATCCCCTACATTCAATGTTTCTAATTTATATAAGTATCATGAGTCAGATGATGAAGTTATTGTATTAGAGGATTATCCTAAGAAGCAAATATAGGATGTTGAATAGATATTGGATAAGAAAGTTGGTAAGAGCACAAGGGGAAATTATTATTATGAAAATCTAGTGAAGTGGAAGAACAAACCTATGGAAGATCTTCATGGATCTCTCAATATAAGTTGGATTTAGCTTAAATTGTGACATATCAATGATTTAGGATAATCATTTCTTCCAACCCTGGTTGTTTGATGTAGGACCATCCTAGGTTGCACTACTATCCTACATGGTTTTAGTTTTTCCTAGTTTTGTTGAGTTGCAATGTCTTGCATTCCAAACTTTTAGTAGTTTCCAAGTGTTGGAGACACAATTGGGAACCTTTTCCTATGTATGCAAAGAGATTCAAGTTATCATGTTAAATTTTAAACCATTTTTACCTTGATGTTCGAGCTATGTTTTTCTAGTTTTTGGGTGCTTGTTGTAGGCTATGGAACTAATTTTGTGCAATGAGTTAGAGGTTGAAAATTTAAGGTATTGAAAAGTTCCTAGTGTAGACACCTAAATTTGATTACACCACTTTAGTAATCCCATTTAGTTATCTCTAAGGGCATCATTAATTAAATTCCTATTTAATTAATCCTTTGCCATCCCTAGCTGATTAATTTAATTAATCATCTATAGTCCTAATTGATAAATCAAATAACCTATCATTTATCAATTAAATCCTATTCTTCTATCTAATTCCAAAAATCCCCATTTATTAAATAAATCTATTTGATAAATAAAATCCTCAAATCCGAAAACCCCTAACTTATCCCTAACCCTCCATTTAGCCTAATCCAACCCATACTAACCAAGCTTAGCCACTAACTCACCCACCCTCATTAATGCCATCCACTTGCACATGTCTAACATCCCTAATCTAATCCTAAACCCAAGCCTAATACACCCCCTAATGTTGTCACATTCCCTAAACAAGTTTAAGACTTTCCTAAACCAAATCAAAGTCTCCCCTCAAAAATCCCAATCACCAAGTCATGAGTGCTCTTACAAGCCCACTCATGACTCTTACATCCATCTTCCACACTCTTCCCTCTTCCACACTCATTCCTCTTACATCTCTCTTACATACTCAACCCCACTCATCATGACTTTAACCAACCCCTTACCCTACCCTCTCACACTCATTCTCCTTGTGACAAGTGCCACCTTCCCATTGGTGCTAAACAAGAACAATCCATGTGCTCCCCTTTGAGTGCATCTTAGCCCTCCTTAAACATCTCCCCATCCTTGCATCTAAGCCCTCCATCCCTCTACCCCTTGGCCTATAAATTGAATCCCATCCCAAGCCATTTTATCAACAATCTTTGAGCTAAAGTTACCATGCTATTTTGAGAACCAAAGCCATCAATCTTACCCTTATAATGCCAAATTGAGAGCTCACAAAACTACCAATTTTCCATTACCCACCTCCATTAAAGAAGCTTTGAGCATCTTGAGCATACATCCGCATCAAAAGGACACATCTACAGAATCAGGAAAGCATGGAGTGTTTTCTCTTGTGAGGTTTGCACTTTTTGTTTTCTTTTCTTTGTCTAAACATATATGTGAATTTAGTTTTGGTTTGTGAATGTTTACTTTATTTGTTAATGTTCTTTGCATACTAAATCTTGTTCTACATTTTGGCATGCCCGGTGGGACCCCACTATGGGTCATTTAATCATCAATTTCTATCTATATGTTGTTTTAAACTAACCATCTAATGTTTGTTGTTGTTTGAGTGTGTTGTGAGGATGTTTTTCTTGTTTTTATAGCTTAAAGAACACACTTGGGAAGAAGACATACCCTCAAAAATCCAAAAATAACAAAAAAAAAAATTTCTAGAAAAAATCTAGGTTTTTCAGCTTTTTTTTTTTCGCGCAATGTTGTCTCCGCAGTTTGGTGTCTGTGCTTGCAAATTGTCGTCTCCATTGGCTACTCTGTCATCTTCGCAACTTGAACTGTCGTCTCCGCTACCGCCATCAGTCAAACTATCGTCTCCGCTGCTTCCAGCCATCAAACTATCATCTTCGCAACCCAGACTATCATCTCCATTATCGCCAACTTAATCTGTCATCTCTGCCTCTTCCTTTTTTGTCTCCACAGATTAGCGTCTCTGCAGATTAGCGTCTCTGCAACTTGGCGTCTGCGCTTGATGAACTGTCATCTTCGTCTATTGCACCTCTATTTTAAAATCTTTATTTCTGCACTTTGTAGTTAAAAATAAATAAAAAATTTGACTTTTAGTGGTTCCATAGGATTTAGACCATTCTAAGCATTTTTACGCGTAGGAAAAACAATAAAAAAAGTTAAAAAAATTTTTTCCCATAGTTAAGCTTTCATTTTTGAAGATTTTGGGTGACTAACTAAATTGCTTTTTTTGTCTCATTGTAGGTTGGAGCACATATGAAACCACTAACCATGTTTCTTGCAGGTTCTCATGTTGCTAAAAAATGAACTTGAATGTTTAACCATTTGTCTTTGAATGCATGTTGCTAAAATGAACTTGAATGGTTAAACACATTCCCCATTGAATTAATGTTGCTCAAAACACACTCTTGAATGCCATGGATTAAAATCAATTTTCCTTGGAATGCATGCTTAAAACAAAAAATCCAATCTTGAATGCCAAGGATCAATTGACCATTGCAATATCAAACATTTCATTTGGAGCTTCTAAAATTGAACAAAAAAAATATCTTTTTCACATGTAATTTAGGTAAAGTTTGACTTTTGGACAATTAAGAAACTTTGATAAGTTAAATATAAATTTGCAAAAATCAATTTGAGTAGTTCCTTGGACTCACCTCTTTTCTAATCACCCATCAATTCAACCATTGGTTGCAATCTCAGTGCCATTTATGGGGATGGGTCTACTTGAAAAAGGTGTTAAATGTTCCACAATCCAACTAACTCACATGCTCTTTGAACGTTTGCTTTAACTTTATCAAAATTCTTAAATGACCAAAAATCTAGATTAAATCGATCACACTTCAAGTTTGGGCACTAAAATTGAACAACAACTGATGTGGAGAGCCTTCGGGCACGTGCTTGAAATCGAATCTCACACACTTTTGTTTTGGGCTTAAAACAAACACACACTCAATCTTGAATGACTTAAAGAAAATTAATCGATACTTGACATGGAGGGCCTCCGGGCATGCGATTTTTCTTTTGTTGACCCTAACTCTTCTTATTGTTTGCATTCTTCGATCGATTTACTTTTGTTGGTGCTTCAAGTTGGAATTGAACATTGTCTCTTAAACATGAGTGCTTGCAAAGTCTAGATTATCACACATTAGAGTCAGTTGGTAAAAGAACAAGCGTGTCTTTTAGCCCAAGGTCATCCAAGTCTTCTCTCCCCTTGTTGTCTTTTGAGGCCATCTTGGGTGCATAAGATTAGGATCCAAAACCTTGTTTCTTTTTAGGAGGCCTGCTTGGGTATTTCATCACCCCTTGGATGACCTCAACTCCATTTTTTCGGCGGAGTATAAGAATCGAGAGGTGAATTGAAAGACACCTCTCTTGGGATCAAGATTTTGTCACTCGGGCTAAGCCTTAAGGAACTTTATACCCTTGAGAAGTGAAAGAGAAGAAGTGAGTTACCGCTCCTCTCGGCTGTGTGACATCTTTTTGGTCTCATCTATGGATTTGGGCCTCACGTACCTTGCATATATCGAGGACTCCCTAGCTAAACCAACTGTCGACCTTGCAGAAAACCATTTAGGGTGTTAATGTGTTTGGAGTGACTGATCGAAACATTTGTAGAACATACACACTCCTCAGTGCAAGTATCACATTTTGAGAACCACAAACTTCTATCTGGGTGTTCCTATCTATTGCTTGATTTTATTTTACTTGTTGAATGAATGTTTGCCAAACTTGGTCAATCCTAGCTTAGGGTACACTTAGCGTAGTCACTGCCTATTTTAGAAGTTGAATGAGTTGAAGCAAAACAACTGAGATCTCTCAAAGCCAAGCAAATTCAGGAATTTATGTCGGAACAACCCAAACCCAAACAGAAGTTTCACAAAGTCAAACTCAAGCCATCTTTGGCATACCAAGAACTTTCAGCCAAGAGAAAAGAAATAACACCAAGCCCACAAATTGCCAAACTCCACAAAGCAAAGGACAAAGCTACCGACGAAGTACTTCAAGAGGCCTGGTTAGAGCTCACCATCAAATTTAGCCAACATCTGGGAGTTAATCCAGCTTATGCCTTACCAACTAGGCATGATTTCTATGACTAGACACCCTTGTTTCTCCACATCTTCTTGGATAAGATTCACTTTAGAGTCATCTTTGTAGAAAAGCCAGCCATCTTAGGTTATCCCTGTAAGCATTATTAGCTCATCCATCTCATTTAGAACTAGACCATCTAGCCAACAATCCAAAATTTGTACATCCAAGCCTTCAAAATTTGTTGTCACCTTGCCAAAAGTTTGCCATTCCTAAAATCTTTCAAATCCACCAATCTCACCAAGGTTATCCCTTTAACAGAGCTTTGTCTAGGGTAATCTAGCTTTTTCACTTGTTATCCCTCATCACCTTGAGCTAAAGGTTGGGATCCACAAGTGGTCAATCTCGTGTTCTTCCTAAAGGATCATCAGTCTATCCTTAAGTTGACACAATCACCACCAAGCTTGCACATAAGAAAGCATACCTTTCGTGCTTTGGCAACATATCTTTGAAGTTAGAATCCCCAACCCAATCCTCCTTAGGTTTTGTCATATAGCTTTGCCTCAACCTAGGAAATCATTTGCATAGAAAAGCCTTCCCCACTTTTGCATCCACCAACATTTATTGCATCTCATCCCTAGGAGCATTTTTTATGCCACCCATCACTCGCTTAGCCAAGAAGAAAGAAACAATGGAGCCCTATCATTTGGATCGAACAGCATCACCCCCCATGAGCACTCAACCATCCTTCAGCCCAGAAAAAGCTATGCCATCACCTACTGACATTGAAGCTTTCATGAACCAACCAGGAAATGCAGTATTGGTAAACACCATTATAGACAAGAACAAAGAGACAATCATGGCTAATTTTCGAAGGGACAATGTAGGAACCTTTGACTTTGGAAGACCCCCTCCATTATCAGATCCATCTCACCCATTGTTTGGGCAGCTGCCACCACCCATAGGCTCTTATGATCCAAATTATCCTAAATATATGCCAAAAGAAGAGCCTCCAGCCAATCCATATGATCCAACAGACCCAAACATACCATCATCCACCCAAGTTGAAATATCCATGCCGCAAGCCAACCCAGCCACCACCACTCCATCCTTGGTTCATACCTCTCCACTCCAAACCTCCTTTACCCAAAATGCCTCACCGTTCATCCCCTTCACTATTGCTTCTGCCGCTCCCCAACCCAGCCTTCCAAATCCACCCATCTCCCAAATTAGTGCTAGCATCTTTGGCCAACATACAACAGGGATTCCACCCATGGGGCCAAGTAATCAACCTTTCATCACCCCCAGCTTGTTCACCACAGCCAAAAGAACAATCCCATCATTTCCATTAGGTCTTGGGAGCTCAATACCATCAGCCACAAATCCACAAGCTACTACCCTCACTCCACAAAGCTATCAAATCCCACAAGCTACTGCCAATTTTCTGCCATGCTCCCAAGTGACCCAGCTCCTGCCACCACTCTACCAAGCTTCCAAATCTGACCACAAAGCTATCAAACCCCATCAGTTCCATACCCAAGCTTTCAATTCCCACCACCTCCACCACCAACTAATCCATTACCTCCTATTATCAACTACTTTTCAATGCCACTTCTAGGAGGTAATCCACCACCTCGGCCAACCACCAATTATTTGCAGATACCATCCCAAATGGGGGCACAACCCACATATATTGGTCAAACCCCATAAGCCCCCCGATCCTTTCCCCAAGCTTCACAACCATCTTATACCTTACCTCCACAAATCCATTCATTTATCCCACAGCCAACTTATGTTCCTCAATCCCAACCTCAAATCCCATATCAACAGCAAGCCTCGCAGCACATGCAACAATATGCGCCACCTCCCCCTCAGCAACCTGTCATCCACCATGCAGCTGCCCAAACAATGTACAATCCCTATTAGCAAATCCATCATAGCCATCCATATTTAGTGGCCCCATCTAGTGCATACCTACCTCAAGGCACTCCTACATTGGGGGCACCCTAGCCATCACCTATCAATTCAGAATGGGAGAAAATGAAGACAGCTCTGAAAGCCATCCAAGAAGGGAATGATCCGAAGACATTCAAGTTTGAGAATGTGTTTCCTTACCCATTTGATAGAGCCATTACCATGAAACCATTTCTCGAACACTTTGAGGTACCCAAATTTGACAAATTCAGCAGAAAAGGAGACCCTGTCACACATATCAAAGAATTTTACATGCACTGCCAAGACATGGCATACAATGATGTCTTCCTCTTGCGCCTTTTTCCCAAAAGCTTGGCTGGACCAGCTCTTGAATGGTTTTATAGAATCCTCTATGGCACAATTAAAAACTTTGCTGAATTATCTGAGGCATTTGTAGCCCAATATGCCCATCTTGTTGAAACAGAGCTATCAATAGTTGACCTTGTCCACACTAAGCAAAAAGGTGGAGAAAGCCTTGCTGAATACCTACAAAGATGGCAAACCCTTACCACCCGCATATCCTGCACCTTGCCAGAGTGCCATGTGGTGAAAATGTTTATTGATAATGCCCATCCCAGTTTGGCTCACCACATGACCATGAACCATTTGCAGACCTATAAGGATATCAAAGAGAAAGGAATGATCCTTGAGCAAGGACTCATTAAAGATGGTGTGGTCAAGATTTACAAGGAAACCAACCAAAATCAATCACATTCCAATGACAAGTCTAGGTATTGGAACAAAAACTAGCACGTTGCAACAAATGGCGTCACTAACACCAGACATGTGAATATTGTTGGTCCTTCTCAAAACTAGTCTAACCCACCATATCAAACAAATAATCAACAAGCTATCAACTACCAACAATGAAATAACCAAAGCTATCAAAACCACAATACAAGACCCAACTTTCAAGGGTCTAACAATCAAGCTAATTCCATTAATGTAGCTACAAGGCAAAAGCCTAGATTCCAACCCGCACCTAGAAACTATACACCCCTTGGTGAGCCATTGGATGTTATTTTTGAGAAATTGGCTAAAGAAAACCTCATCAAATTTCCTCCTACCCTGCAAATTGATCCAAGCCAATCCAAAGCTACATGGTACAAGGACAATGAGTATTGCAAGTTCCATAGGGTAAATGGTCACACCACCCTCAGATGGATGAAACTGAAAGATTATGTGTAGGACCTCATTGATCAGAAAGAAATCACCGTTGGTGCCCAAAACTCTCCTAATGTAGGCTTACAGATTTATCAAAATGCTTTTCCTCCACACAATAACCAAAATCCTGGAAAGGCACCTATCCAAAACAACACTAGCAACCGCCAGCCAAACCAACAACATGGGAAGAACAATGACCACACTTCATCCTATATAGACTATGTTAGCCTTATAGGTTGTATATCCGAGAAAGAGCTTTCTGTCAATGTTATCAATATCCAAGGACCAGACAATGAGTCTGCAGTCACCACTCAAAGAGTGTGATTTAACATTGCAGGCCCACTAGTTTCATTAGCACCATCATCTCCATCAAAAAGCCAATACAATATCTTGGAACACCTTGGGAACATGTCAGCCCAAATCTCCATTTTAGACCTTCTCCGCACTAGTCCTGTGTACAAAGACATCCTTGACAGTGCTCTCATAGAATCCTATGTCCCTTCTGATATCAATGTTACTAATTTTCATAATCTCGTCAGACACCTATCCTCCTCATGTGCCCTATCTTTCAAACCCACCGACATACCTGCAGTCGAGCTAGATCACACCCTTCCACATCGCATAGCCATCATGGTATCCAATTTTTTCATGAAAAGAGTAGTGATAGATAATGGATCAGCCTTGAAAATTTGCACCCTAAAATTCATAAAACAAGCTGGGTATACTGAGGCAGATATGATCATTGAGGTTATCACCATCAAAGCTTAGGACAACTTGGAAAGAACCACAGAAGGGACTATTTTGTTACCAATCAAGGTTGGGCTGGTCATCCAAGAGACAGTTTGCCATGTTTTTGATCTAAACCTACCATTTAACATCATCCTCAGTTGCCCATGGATTCATGCTATGAAGGCCGTTCCATCCACCTAACATTAGTGCATCAAATTTCTACATCAGGGCACTGAGGTGACCATCCATGCCGATCCAGAACCCTTTGCTTACTGCAACGCGGTTGAAGCTTCATATACAAACCATTGCCCTAGAATAGACATCGACATAGCCATCGCCAGCTCATCCCACACTTGTAATGATGCAGAAACCATCCTCGCCTCCACCCTATCTACCATAAAGATCAACAACAAAGGCTATGGAGAATATAGTCTGTTAGATGCATTTGCTGTCGAAGCAATCCCACTTGATCCACATACCCATGGACGACCGGCATATCACAAAGCTAAGGAGATTCTACCTCCTCGATACAAACAGTTTGGCCCAACCACCTTTGTGTCCTCAAAAACCCCTCTTCATGAAGAGCTCACTCCAGATATCAATAATTGGTTACATAAGGATGCACCTCCAAGAAATCAAGAACACCTTGATCACTTTAGCCAGAAGTATCCCCAACAACATAAGCTCATCAAAGAAGCACATAAGTGGGAAACAAAGTCAGGTCTTGGCTTTGGCATACCCACAACTGGGGGCGCCAACGAGAACAGTCATGCTTTTTCAAACATCCACCGCGACCTTGTCAAAATCAAAGATATTCCTAAGGAAGTTGAAAAGAGATCCTACAATGATATCCCAAACCAAATCTTCCTAGGAGACTATGTTCTCCGAGAACTATCCATCCATCTCATTGACCTACCACTCACTCACCCACAACTCATAGATTGGGACCAACCAAGTGTCATACACATTGATGAGTTCACATCAAAGGAAGTGCTCCTAAGATTCATGGGAGTCGAAACTCCTCATAAGAAAACAAAGCCAGATTCTACCTACATCTACAAGCTAGATCCCAAGGGGTATTTTGGAGAAAATCCCCAACCTAGTTCCGATACACCCAAAACTGGAACTAAGGTGAATTCGAGACTAGCTAAGGTAGCGAAGAGAACCCCTCAGCAAGAAAATCCAGAGCCACAAGTAGAACATGAGGATTTAGTTTTGCCTCCTCAAGATAATCGACCAGAGGTGTCATCTATTCTAATAGAGGATACTAGAGAAGTCAACATCGGTTCTTCAGAGATCCCAAAACTTGTTCACATTGTTGCATCCTTATCACAAGACCAAGCTAACCTCCTCTTTGAGGTCTTACGAGAGAACATTGGCCGATTTGCATGATCATATTAGGACATGTAAGGACTTGATCCAAAGCTTGTAGTTCATCATCTTGCAGTCGATCCAAAGATCAAGCCCGTTAGACAAAAGCTTAGAAAAATGCACCCCAAGGTGGCATTACTGGTCAAAGCTGAATTAGAAAGAATGTTAGTTGCTAAGGTTATCCGACCTATCGACTAATCAGAGTGGATCTCCAACATGGTCCCTGTCACTAAGCCTTCCGGTGATATCATAATCTGCACTGATTTCAGAGATCTTAACAAAGCTTGTCCAAAGGATGATTTTCCCTTGTCCAACATAGATATGATTGTAGATCTTATAGCTGGACATGAAATTCTGTCCCTTATGGATGGATTTTTTGGGTATAATCAGATCAAGATTGCAGAAGAGGATAAGCATAAGATAACATTCACTACCCCTTGGGGAACCTTTTGCTACACCATGATGCCTTTTGGTCTAAAGAATGCTAGGGCTACCTATCAAAGAGCTATGACAGCCATTTTCTGTGATCTTATCCATAGCATTTTGGAAGATTATGTGGATGATATCCTAGTCAAATCTCACACCTTCATGGATCATCTCGCTAACTTGGAGAAAGTCTTTGATAGGTTAGCCCAATATCATCTCATGCTAAATCCCAAGAAATGTGTCTTTGGGGTCACATCTGGCAAGCTTCTAGGCTTCATAGTTTCTAAATGAGGTATAAAGATTGACCCCCAAAAGGTCAAGGCTATCTTAGACATGCCTCCTCCCCAAACACTGCGACAGCTTCGCTCTCTTCAGGGAAAGCTTCAATCCGTCTGGCGCTTCATCTCCCAGCTTGCAGACAAGTGTACACCATTTTCACATTTACTAAAGAAGGATGAGAACTTCAAGTGGGATCCTTTATGTCAGCGCAACTTCGACTAGCTCAAGCAGTATCTCACCAATCCCCCTATCTTGGTTCCACCAATTCTTGGTCATCCCTTGATCTTATACATATCAGCAACACCTACTGCTCTAGGGGCACTTCTAGCACAGCTTGATGATTATGACAGAGAAAGAGCTATCTACTATATCAGTAGAACCCTAGTTGGTTATGAACTCAATTATACGCCTATGGAAAAAGCTTGTTTGGTAGGTGTTTTCTCAACTCAAAAGATTGGCCACTACATTCTAAGTCATACCATCCAACTAGTATCCAAAATTGATCCTCTCAAGTATATGCTCTCTAGAACAACACTCACAGGTCAGCTAGAAAAATGGGTTATGCTACTAAGTGAGTTTTGACATCTAGTATGTGGACAGAAAGGCAATCAAAGGGCAAGCTATAGCAGATCACCTAGCTGAGGCACCTCTAATAGATGCATAACCTTTGGTCACAGAATTTCCAGATGAACATATCTGTCTAATTAAAGAACAACCCCCATGGAAAATCTATTTTGATGGCTCATACACATCTCATGGATCAGGGGCAGGAATATTGCTGGTCACACCTCAAGGAGATTATATTACAAAAGTCTTCAAGCTACAATTCCCTAGTACCAACAATATAGCAGAATATGAAGCTCTTATAGCAGTATTAAAGATAGCTATAGAATGGAACATCACTGAGTTACAAATCTTTGGCAATTCTCAGCTCATCATCAAGCAAGTCCTAAATGAATATCAAACCAAAGATGAAAAGATATTACCCTACAAAGAGCTAGTTGATCAGCTAACCTAGCATTTTACAAAGCTTCAATTTACACAAGTGCCTCGAATGCAGAACAAGGCAGCAGACGCCATGGCCACTATTGGCTTGCTCTTGGAAATTCCCCAAGAAGCTACACAGTATGAGTTTTTAGTTGAGTAGCTCCTCACACCCGCCTATGCGAATGAGGATTCAAATCATGTTTGTATCTTGGTTGGTCCCCAATCCCCTTTGGTACCATGAAATTCATGCTTATCTTAACGATGGTATCATATCCCCTCACCTCACACGAACCCAATGCCAGAACCTCATCCAAAAATCATCTTGCTATGTTATCATAGCCAATACCCTATATCGTTAGGGTTATCACGATGCTCTCTCTTGATGTTTAGATATAAATGAGACCGCGATGGCGTTAAAAGTACACTCTGGACTTTGCGGTGCCCACACGAGTGGTATTGTCCTAGCATTACAAATCCTTAGAGCAGGTTACTATTGGCCTACCATTGAAGAAGAATCTTGTGACTTTGTTAGAAATTGTCTCCCATGTCAGCAGCACACAAATCTTGTGCATGCTCCAACACAAGATCTACAGCCTATTGCACCACCTTGGCCTTTCGCCTGTTGGGGCCTTGATCTAGTTGGAACTATCACACCCCTCTCATCTGATGGACAAAAATGGATAATAATAGCTACAAACTATATCACTAAATGGGTGGAAGCAGTCCCCCTAGTCTCAGCTACAGGAGTTCAGGTCTCCAAGTTCATCTTCTACCACATTGTTTGCCACTTCGGCATCCCATCCACCAACTTCACTGACCACAGAGGTAACTTTGAAAATCTCAATATGGAAGAATTATGCACTTCCCTCCACATCCATCACCACTTTTCTAGCCCATATTTCCCACAAGGTAACGACCAGGCAGAGGCAACTAATAAAACTCTCCTCAAAATCCTAAAGAAAGTTGTCAATAATTCTAGCCATGATTGGCACCTATAAATAAATCTAGCCCTATGGGCCTATTGAACCTCCTTCCATACATCCACAGGAACAACTCCATACTCCCTAGTATATGGTGCCAAAGTGGTATTACCTATAGAAGTTGAACTTCCCTACTACACATATCTTTGCGAGGGCAAATATCAAATGAAGAATACAGAGTAGCTCGACTCACCCAGCTAGATCTCTTAGACGAGAAGAGACAACAAGCCTATGACCATCTCACAGTCTACCAAACTCATCTCAAAAGGAATTTCAACAAGAAGGTGCTCCCACGACACTTTCAACCAGGTGACATGGTCATCAAAGAAAATATGAAAGTCCAAGCAGATCAAGAAAAGAAAGGCAAGTTTGAACCTACATGGTTTGGTCCTTATGTTGTCACAGCATCTTTGGCTCTGGAGCCTATCAGTTATCTACACCAGAAGGAGAACTCTTGAATGATCCCACTAACATCATTCATCTCAAGAAGTTCTATGCTTGAAGATCCTTGGTATACCTAGCTTTTGAAAAATACAAAAAAATAGTAAAGAGAAATAAGCGTCCAATGGTGAAAACTTGGCAATTCAAGCGCCTTGGATAGGTACCTTGGTGAAAACTTGTTAATTCAGGCACCTTGTCTACTAAAGCCTAATTCATTATCTATCAATATCCTATCCCTCATCCATCCACCCACCATCCCATAAACAACTTGCTTGTTCCCTTGGTGTTCCAACCAAATATCCAAAATCTAATGGAGCTTGTAAATACCTCCTGTACAGCTTGTAAAATCTTGTACCTCATCTTGTAAAATCTTGTACCAAAGCTTGTAAATACCTCCTGTACAACTTGTAAAATCTTGTACCTCAGCTTGTAAAATCTTGTACCAAAGCTTATATTATACCTTGTAAATCTTGTACCATACCTTGTATATCCAAATCTTGTCCAAATCTTGTACCATATTCTAGCTTGTAAATAATCTTGTATCTTAGCTTGTATCCTATCACGTGCACACACAAAGAACCCCATTTTCACTTAAGCTTTTCGCAAACCATCTACCTATCCACCTATCAACTATTATAGACATCCCATCCTTCACAAACATTTCCATCTCACAAAAACCAAAACATGAACAAACTTGTACATTTGTAACATATCTTGGTCCGTCAGCTTGTACATCCTCTTTAGCTTAGTATCATTGTATCTATCCAGCTTTCATGTTAGTGCGTCCTTGATCAACATCTTGCACACATCGCACATCTTGGTTAGCTTTTTCAATACATCCTTTAGCTAGATTTCCTATCACCAAAGTGTTATCCTTCTTAGTTCAGCTTGCCAGACGCATCACTCATCCAGATCCATCAGTTTAGGTGCTCTTCGATAGATCCTTGTAGGATATAGCTTTCCTCATGTCTGATCTTGGTCTGATAGTACCTCATCCTACCCATCTCATTGGCAAACAGTTCTCTTTTGGATTTTTGCTTTCTTTTGATTTGGGATCTTCCCTTTTGGGTCTTGAAATATCTTTTCCAAGCAATCTCCTTGTTCCCTCCTCAAGGTTGCCACAATCTTCCATATCATGGTATGCTGCGAATGGGGCAATCAGAGCGTGAGGTCTTGATCATGTCTTTTGGTTGTTTTCTTTTTCTGCTTGTGGGTTACCCAGTGCCGTTTCCATGCTGCTTCCTCTAGGATTCATGTGTGATACTGGGGCAATCCTTGCATGTTTGTTTTGAGTCAGTTCATCAGTCCTTTGGATGGTTGGTGAAAAAACATTGATGTTCTTGGTAACCTTGGAAATTAACCAATAGTCCTATAGCAAATCTAGTGCTCAACTACATGGTGGTACTTCTCTTTGAAGTATCCCCCTGCTCAAAAAGATTCAATGGATCCCTTCATCTCCATTATCCCCCATCCATATCCTGCATTTTTTGCTCCTACCCTAGCTTATGCATCAGTATCTCTTTGAATCACTCCTCACTCTTGTGCCTCTAATTCTCCTTTATCATTCTCCCATAGTGAGAGTTTGAGCTAATTCAGCCCCTTCTCTTTGCCAATCTGTGTCTTAGCTCATCTCAATTTCTTGTACTTTTCAAGAAGTCGTCGAGCCTCATTTCTCTCCCCGCTTCCTTCTTGAGGGGGCATCATCTAAGTCTAGTCTCTCCTCTTCTTATCCAAGACTGGGGCAACCTCATTGCTAAAACATCTTCCTCGTGTCGTCTTCATTCAAACTTCTTTGAAATAGTGTTGTCTCAACACTATGTCAAAGAGGGGCAAAATGTAGACACCTAAATTTGATTACACCGCTTTAGTAATCCTATTTAGTTATCTCTAAGGGCATCATTAATTAAATTCTTATTTAATTAATCCTTTGCCATCCCTAGCTAATTAATTAAGTTAATCATCTATAGTCCTAATTGATAAAACAAATAACCTATCATTTATCAATTAAATCCTATTCTTCTATCTAATTCCAAAAATCCCCATTTATTAAATAAATCTATTTGATAAATAAAATCCTCAAATCCAAAAACCCCTAACTTATCTCTAACCCTCCATTTAGCCTAATCCACCCCATCCACCCATACTAACCAAGATTAGCCACTAACTCACTCACCCTCACTAATGCCATCCACTTGCACATCTCTAACATCCCTAATCTAATCCTAAACCCAAGCCTAATCCACCCCCTAATGTTGTCACATTCCCTAAACAAGTTTAAGACTTTCCTAAACCAATTCTAAGTCTCCCCTCAAAAATCCCAACCACCAAGTCATGAGTGCTCTTACAAGCTCACTCATGACTCTTACATCCATCTTCCACACTCTTCCCTCTTCCACACTCATTCCTCTTACATCTCTCTTACATACTCAACCCCACTCATCATGACTTTAACCAACCCCTTACCCTACCCTCTCACACTCATCCTCTTTGTGACAAGTGTCACTTTCCCATTGGTGCTAAACAAGCACAATCCATGTGCTCCCCTTTGAGTGCATCTTAGCCCTCCTTAACCATCTCCCCATCCTTGCATCTAAGCCCTCCATCCCTCTACCCCTTGGCCTATAAATTGAATCCCATCCCAAGCCATTTCATCAACAATCTTTGAGCTAAATTTATCATGATATTTTGAGAACCAAAGCCATCAATCTTACCCTTATAATGCCAAATTGAGAGCTCACAAAGCTACCAATTTGCCATTACCCACCTCCATTGAAGTAGCTTTGAGAATCTTGAGCATACATCCACATCAAAAGGACACATCTATAGAATCAAGAAAGCATGGAGTGTTTTCTCTTGTGAGGTTTGCACTTTTTGTTTGCTTTTCTTTGTCTAAACATATATGTGAATTTAGTTTTGGTTTGTGAATGTTTACTTTATTTGTTAATGTTCTTTGCATACTAAATCTTGTTCTACACCTAGAGTACTATTGTCTATCAAAGGCACAATTCCTAATTCATTACAAGTTGGGTCATATGCCAATTCTCCTAGACTATTTATTTCTAGAAAATTATGCGATAGGTTTCTGTGTGTGACTTTCAAGATAGATGTGCAAATATCCTTAATGAATCAACCTTTACACCCTTAAGGGGTTGTAGAGGACATAAAGTACTATCTTTAGTTTGATGCACAAGTTCTAATTTAATAGGGACTAGGAGATATCACATTTTTTCTTGGGTATCAATTTTTTGACATTTAATTTCTATTAGAGGTTGACTTGTGACTCTTCAAGTATTTAATGTTAGGTTGATTTAGTTCTTAGCATTCTAGGCTGAATTGTGGTTTCGATTGGTATAAGTAGGGGTTGTGGTGAAGTTTTAAGGGATCATGATTGATCCATCTTGAAGGAATATAGGTGATAGAAGGAAGATAGGAAATTGAAAGCATATGTGTCTGGAAATCCAAACTTGAAGCTAGATCTTGGATTTGAATGTATTTTGTATCAGGCCGTAACCCAAAAGGCCTTACATCTAGGCATGTCTAATGATATTTTCATGAATCAATAAATAATATTATTATCTCTCTCTCTAGTATTGTCCTCTTTTTTTTTTGCTTCTATTGTGTTAACTCTTCCATGGTGGTCTGGGTAGTTGAGTGTGCCAATTGGCCTTAGTTATTCACACCTCCCTATGTCAAATGTTGAAATAGAAGGGATGAAAATTCAAAAATTAATTAGAGATATAGACATATAATTTATTTAACAAAGGATAGGGTCAAAAGAAACCTTTCAAACTTGATCCAATTCCTCAAACTCTTACTCTTGAAGCCACAAAACACCAGATGCAGACTCAAGGTGCCAAAGTTATAGTACCAACCTTCCCTACTCAATCCACGGTGAGGTCAAAAATGGTATAACAACATGAGATGGAGGTTGAGTACTTTAGGGAAGATAAGGGAAATAATAAAAGGAAGAGGGTGTCTAAGAAAGAACAAGATGAGCCTAAAACTCAAGAGCCTAAAGCATATGATCCTAAATAGGAAATTGGCAAAGAACTCCAAGCACCCCCACAAGATGAACTAGCACATGAAGAATAGGTGTAGGGTCAATAGGTACAAGAAAAGGAAGAATAGAGTGTTACACCAATGGTTAGAAAGGAGGAAGCCTCCTCCTCAGCTCCTAAAAAGGCGAGGATTGAGCACACTTTGATGAGGAAAAGAAGGAGAAGATTGAAGATAAAAAACACTCCACCCCCATAGTTTCTTGGCAATTCCCAAATTTGCAAAAGAAGAAGAGGATGAACAGATTGAATATTTTCACTTGAGTCAAAGGACTCACTTAACTAGGGCACTAGAAGAGGAAAGAAGAGGAAGCTTGACCTTGACCCCTCCATCTTCTCAAAAGGAGCCTATTCACATTTTGACATCATAAGATGAACAATAACAATGGATAGATGAGATGGAGAGGCAAGAAACAAATGTCTTTGACCTCTCTAATTTTGACTGCATGCCAACTGGTGTTGAGATGGTGAGTGAAAAGATAAGAGATACCCCTAAGTGTGAATCGTTTGGAGAGGATTGGAGTCAAATACCACCTCTACCTCAAGGAACTTTGGGTATACCACCAACACCATCTCAAGATTTTTCATTCTTATCCAAAGGCTTAGCAACACCATTTCATCTCACTACAAAATTAGAAGAAAAAACAACAAACAAAGAAGAGCCCCTAGAATTCTAAGATGAAAAATTATTAGATGAGGGGAAAATACTTGAAGAACATCAGCAAAAGCCTCATGATATAAAGGGTAGGAACTTATCCCAAGTAGATATAAGGACTCCAACTATTGATCTATCTCAAAAGGAGAAGATTCTAGAGAGGATTGATAAGGGAAATTGGCATGCAATAGAAAGAACCTCTTTAGTCAAATACATGTCTCCAATGGGGACCACACCAAAATGGCTAAAGAGGGACAATTTGTTTTAATAGAAGTTTGACCTAATTTTTGATGAGGGAATGATAGATAAAATTAAAGCTATCAAGAAGCTTGAGCAACCTACACATGATGCATGACCATTGGCGTTCATTATGAAGAATCGAGATTAGGTCTTGCTTACATATATAGCTATCCCTCCTCCACATGCTGACATTGAGGAACTAACTCATAAGGATTACCAAATCAAGGATGTCATGTTAGGAAGGCCCATGGTAGATACCACAAAGGTAATGATCACTACAAGCATGAAGGAGGTTTTCTAGCATGTGGACTAAGCTATTTATGTTGAGGATAGAAAAAGATCTTCTAAGAGGCTATTTGCATCGAGTTGTGGGACTAATAGACTTGGATCAGCTAGAGATTACTCCTACTATGACACTAGAGAGAAGATAAAAGGACAGTGTAGAAGTGGAATCATGTTAGCAATGGCATGAAAATTTTGAGGAAAAATGTGTATAGATAATATAGGGTAAGTTGAACTTATTACACCATATTTAGTCAAGCATGGATAAGATGGTATCCACAATGAACTAGGATTTTGGGTTGATAGAAGAGGTAAAAACCTGGGAAAATGACCTTCAGGCTTTAACATCAATAAAAGGTTAAAGGTATCATATGCTCATAGAAGTATATGTGATAAAGGAGTTGGACAAGCTCAATGACTGGATAGAGAAAATATCCAGTCAGAATAAAGTTATTTAGAAACTACATGAGGATATATAGGGGTTGAGAGATCATACTCAAGAACAAATTTTGGAAGAAGAGAGGTATTAAAATGCTAATAATCTTGAAATTTATGAAGATGAGCCAAAAACCAAACTCAGTTCAATGCAATAAGTAGTTCAACAATTCCAAACAACTTTTGAGGATGTTTCATCAAATGAAGATACCAGGAAAGCATTTAAGATTGAAGAGGTATTTTTGGAATTGGATAATAAATTTGAGGATTTTGTGGAAAATCATATAGATGTTAGCAATTATCAACAAATAGTGAAGAATAGGTATGGGGCTTTGTGGATTTTCTTGAAGTTTCCCAAGTAATGGAGATCATAGATAAATTCAAGAATAAGCTTCTAGACATCACTTTGGGATAAGGAAGGAAAAATCCTAAATGCTAGAAAGGCAATTTTGACATTGGGGAAAACTTTGAATTTTTTGGAACCTTTCAGAGGTGCACCAACAATTATGAAGAAGTAGTAATGGGCCAATAGTTAATTGTCAGTTGCTATTTTAAGAGCATTCCATGCTCTAAAAATGCATTTTGATGATAATTCAACTCCCAGAAACATTAAGAAAAGGTCAAGCTTCCATTTTTAGAGCTTTGAGTGACTCTCAGATCCTCTTGCAACTTGCTTCTTCTTATCTAATTTTTTTTTAAAGTCACGAAAAGACTCATGCACCTACTAATTGATATAAACAAAGGTGGAGACCTTCTTTGCATGATTTAGAGTGTCAATTTTTATATAATTAGATTTTTTTATTAGTTTTTTAGAATGAGTTACATTTTAAGAGCTCTCACTCCTAACACAAAGGGAGGAGATGATTTCTTATAAATATAGGGATGTAATGTGTACTACAAGCTATTATTCACTTTCCTTAAAAATATTTCCTTAATAATCTCTTGGAATATGTAGGATATGTGTTAAGCCTTTCATTTCCAAGTGCTTATGCTTGGGTTTCAGATTCCAATCCACACACAACTTGTTATACAGTTGGTTCAATAATAGTGTTCCTAATTCTTGGATAGAATAGTGATAGTAAAACTAAATATCATGAATTATGATTACCTTAGGAGGAATTTATTATTGAGCTTCAAATGAGTCAATTTCTTCCACAATTGCTAACTCATTTTGAATGTTGGGGTTTTACAATTGACTCCTCAGACCAACAACATTTCTAAACCTTTCTTTACTTTTCTACTAGAAGATGTCATAGTGCTCGGTAATACTTCAAATGTAGGAGTAAAATTTGAAAAAATTGCTTTCAATCACTTAGAGGCTCTAGAATATTCTTCACTCTTACCTCCAACAAATTCGTAGTGAAACAATAACATTTTATTTCTTTCTTTTAATGAAAATCTACCTTAAAATTGTCATTAATATGTCATACAATAATGGGCTCAGTGACAAGCCATCAAACTTGGTTGAGTCTTCTTCACTCAGAGGATACCTTTAACTCAATAAAAGTCTTCAAACTCAGAAGGAACTTCAACTTAGTAAGAACTTTGAGCTTGACATCTATATCCAAGCTTGGTTAGGTCTTGCAACCTGACCATGCTCGATAAGCTCTAAGACACTACTTGAACTATCATCTTAACTCAAAGATCCTTGTGCATCTAGAATACTGACATGGATATATTTCTTTTTGACTAGAACTAATATGAGATACCTCCTTTTGAATCATAGTTCCAATAATCTCTATAAATAACTAGGTTGAAATGGTTGAGTCACACAACTCATTGACTTGGGTGTCAAGACTTTCATTACTCTAATTTGCATCCTCGGGAGATTTCCTTACCCATTGCTACTTTATTTGACTTTTGATATTATCAGCCCTTGCTTTCTTTTCATCTTCAAATCTTCCTTGGTTCATACAGTTCTTGGCAAGATGTCCAAGTTATTTCCATAAAATAAATCTCTTTGTAGTGTCTCTCTTCCTTATGCAATTTTTTATTGAATTTCCTCCAATGTGCCCATACTCACCATAATAGTAACAGCTATAGTATGTACCATGTGTTGTAATCCCAACCAAATATAGCTTTGATAATTTCTCCTACTAGGTTCCATTTCTTGGACTTGTATTTTGAGGATTTGTGCCCTTGTTTGTTGCAATTGAAATACTTTCCTTCAAACTTAGGTTTCTTTGTGCATTCACTTGCTCTATGTCCTAGTTTGTTGCAACTCTAACACTTTCCACTAAACTTTGATTTTCCATTACTCCAACACTAGTTTGATATATGTCCTATCTTTTCATAATGATAACATGCAGGCCTTTTGTTCTTTTGAGCTCCTTGCTAAGATGATTCACCTTTTTCTATGTATTCTAATCTAGCCTTTCCTTTGTTCCTAAGTTGAGTTTGCTCATTCAATTTATTCATGCTTTCTTGATATTTCATCATCCTCTCATTGGTTTTCTTCTCTATGTTGTGGTCATTCTACTATCTTTCATTGTTTATCCTCAAGCTGCCAAGCTCTTGAATTGCATCATTGAGTTGATCAATTAGATCTATTTGCCAAAGAGATAGTTGGTGGATTTCATTTTCCTTTTCTTCTATTCCTTCTTTAGTTTTATCCTTTTGTTCCATGAATTTATGCATTTTTATTGATTAAATTTCTTGTTCCCCTTTAAACTTTATGAATTCTTCATGAAGAGTAAGGTTCTTCTCAAGTAGATCTTTGATTATTGCATTAGCTTCATCTAAACTTATTTCTTGAAAAATGTCTTCAATGTAGAGATTGTCATCCATCTGTGCTACAATGTCTTTTCTTCTTTTTAGAGATTGAGAGACCTTCTCCTTCATTTTCCTTGAACTATTCCATGGCCTATTACAGATCCAACTTTTTAGTTTCAATAGCTTTCTCCAGTCTATATACTTCCATTGCCACTAATCTTTTCTGAAGCTGTTAAACTTCTAATGTGAGAACAAATGCTCTGATAGAAATTGTTGGAAATGTAGTATAGATTCATAACACTTGACACAATATTTGGTAACCCATAAACCTTTTGAATAGAAAGTAAAACTAGGGTGGCGATCATACCCACAATCTTTTTTACTATAGTATAAAGTTATCCTTTTAAAGCTTACAATTGATCACTTTTGGCAATCTTCCCTATTAGGAGAAATAAGGACTATTAGGTCCATCTTGTGAAAGGATTTTAAAAATACAATAAAGTATACATTCTATTATGAGATTTGGAAAATACTATATTAAGTCCACCTTAATACAGGGTTTGGCAAATACACCTGTTAAGATGAGTTAGTGGCTGATCTTTGATATTGCGACTTGGTTTACTCAATGAGATCCTTTTGAAATAAAATGATCACCTGACTATAATAAATAAGACTCTGCTTTCCCTTATACTTCTTGTATCCTTCTTATTTTTCACTCATACTACTTGCTTGACACACTTCTCTATTATTAGATTGGATATGAAAAGATTTATTACATAAACACACACACACACACACACACACACACACACACCAATCTCGTAAATTACCTTCTAGAGTAGCTACAACACCTAGTTTAGACAATCTTCACCAAGTCATCTTAGTACTATAACTTAGGTTTTGAAGCCCATTCAAGTAATATTATGACACTCAACAACAGTATCAACTTGGAAAACTTTGGCATTCATTTCACACTAGTGCATGGTCCACATTGATCACTCAGAGTAGAAGGAACTCATTTAGCATTGGGTGACTTGGAGAATACTTAAGAACTTGGTAAACACAGTTTATACTGAATGACTCAGTCAACACTACCTTCATTTACTTTATTAACATTGTTAGCTTAGTAGACACTTCAAAGCTTGGTTAACACTACATCCTTCATTGGGTTGTACTGATGAAATTGGTAGTCTCTGCAAAGCTCAAGAAATATTGCAATCTAAATGACTAGCTTGGTATCAACTATGAAACATGACTTACATTATAATCTGTCTCAGATGCTTGGTAGACACTGTGAAGCTTGGGAGACTCTTCTTTCTACATATGGAGCTTGGTAGCAATGTAAGAAACTAACTAAGTGTTAAGTCACTAATAGACAAATGATTTGACCATAAGGCAATAGATAAATCTCATTAGAGTGGGTGTTCCTTGAGGATTTTTGGTTTTGATGCCAATTCTATTAGATCCTCATCTATCTTTTGTACATGTGATGTTACAATAATATCCTTTTTTCCTATCTTAGATGAGTTATTATCCCCTCTAAGATGCATGAACTATCTTAAAGAGGAGTCATATTTATATATCTTCTACTTATATTACTAACATTAATTCTAAATCACAATATCTCTTCTCTCTAAATATTTGAACTTGACACACTAGAGTCGGGGGTAAACAACTATCTCACCTTAGTAGGAGCCAAAACATTGTCTTGTTTTTGTTGGCTCAATCCATAATTACATTCCTTTGTAAGGTATAGTTTTTTGTTACTTTCCTTTATGGAGGCCATTTTATCATTACTTTACTTCCAAGGTGCTAATCTATTGGTACTTTCCTTTGCAAGAGAAATTCTTTTGTTACTCACATTTTGGGAACTAGAACAACTACTTTAGATCACCGGTTCACTTGTCCAACATATTAACACACTTACAAATATTCCCATATGGTTAGGAAAAATATAACATGTCAACCATATGAACATACTAATTAGATCTAGCTCAACACTAGGATAGAAATTCTTATCTAGGGGAAACTCCATGAATGGAAGTCTTGTAGGTAAGCTAGGCAATAATTTCTAATCTAACCTTTCATTCTAGAATTATATACTCACTAAATGAGGGGAAAATAAAATGACCTAAAAATTATATGTACATGGGTTTTATATTTATGCAATTTACGTCCCTTTACCAATTTATTCTATTTTCTAAGCCATATTTTGATCAAAATTCCATGTAAAGAAGCCTTGGTAGTCAGAGGCATATGTATTTCATGATCACATCTAGAATTGTATAAAAGTGAAAAGAAGAATTTGAGCATCACCTACCTACCATCTTGCCTTTATAATGACCAAAATTATCAATTCCCCATATTCATTCCATATAAGTTCATTAAAAAGACCTTTTACATTTCATTTTGAGCTCTTTGGAATCTAAGGCTCCTTCTTTATAATCATTCTTATTGTTCAAGCTTTCAAATATAGCCATTTGTATCCATCTTATAATCCATATATCTTGTTGTAGTTTTTTTTATCATCGTTGGACCCTCAAACTTGCTCATTGAATTGCACTGCTCAAATTTGGATACTCTTCTTATGTTTTGAGAATTTCTACACACACATTCTCCCTTTTTATTATATCTCAGTCTCGATCATTTATTCTTGTATATTATTATCATTATTGTGCTTTATATCTAAATATCTATCATTGGTTATCATATTATATCTATTTTGTCTCCTATGGATGTGGAAACATAGATATAGTGGTTTGACTAAAGTAAGCCTCTAAGACAACCCAAGCATTTTTATTCTTTATTCATGCATAAGTTCATGGCCACACAAAGTCTCATGAGAATCATATTATCAACCTTTGAACCAAGTTCTCACTATATTTTACCTTTTTCTTTCATCAAACATTTCATTTCAATAATAACCCTTTAATATTTCACTTTTATTTCTCACAAGTAGTCTATGTAGTTTTATTTCATTCTAGTACACACAATTTATTTTTCCTTTTTAATTGTTCTTTCATTATGGGCCTTGTCCTAAAAATTTTCTAATTCAATTATTGATTCTTACGCTCAATCCATATGGGATGTGAGTGTGCTATGCTACTATCCCCTATATATGTGTTCTATTCCTCTAAGCCTAGGAATATTTTGAACACAACAATCTAGTGAATCTCAAGGTTTGAACTCTCTAAGCTTCTATTTTAGCCTATGTGATCAAAATACTCATATCTATCAAGTAGTTCCCTAAATTCACACATAAACACACCTAGCACCCCACTCACAATCTACTTCAACACTCTATTCATTAATTAGGTGATTTTAAGATAGTTTTTAAAATTAAATTAAACAAGTCACATACTTAATTAATGAATACTATATAAACATACATGTACTCCTATTTTCTCACTTACAACCCGAACACTAAGAGACACTCTCATACTCAACGAACACTCCTAGTTGTTTGTGTGAGATGGTTTAGAGTGAATTGTGTATCCCTTAAGACTTTAACTTGTCTCTAGTTGGTGCACTATTTTCTCCTACATAATATGTATATGTATCTATATCTATATGTATTTGTGAGTGTGAACTTCTATACATGCATACATACACACAAGTGTATGTAGATCAAACAATATTGATAATGATTTTTCTATAAAGTCTCTAATAATGAAATTGTCTTGATATTTTAGCAAAAAAATATCTTTATCAATGTTAATGATTCCAATTTAAAAATAATAATAAATTTTTAACTATTGTAACACATTAATAAAGTAATTATTAAATCACCAATTTACATAAGATATACCAAAACTATTTTTTACACAACCTTGTTCAAGGCAATAGCAAATTTAAACATGCATAATTTCTTTCTAAAGCTTTAAGATAAAGTTTTTTTATGATAAAAAAGTATGTAAGACATGGATAAGGATATTTATGTATATTTAAGTTAACAAAAGATGGATAATACATAACACAATTCTCATTTTTAGAACCTCTAACAAGTAAGGTGTGGATTAAGGAAAAAAATATGTATATTAAGTTAATGAAAGGTGGGTGATAAAATCACCCATTTTAATGATGTATAATGAAACTCTTGTTTCTACAATATCTTAAAATATAGTATATAGTTTAAATGCATGATTTTATTCATAGTTTAAAACAAAAGTAATTTATTAAAAAAGCATATTATCTACATACATCCATCAAGGAAAACTATGTATAAAATGTCAATGAATAGATGGATATACACACTACAACTCCTATTTTTAGGAACTCATACAAGATAACATAAACTTTACATAATTTGTGTTTTTTCTTATAGAATTGAGTCATAAATAATTATAAAAATATATTACAGCCATACATACAACCAATCTGATTAAATGTGGCATAAGATAAATCTTGCTTCTTCAAACTCTTGCAAGATGGAATTGAATTTACACATGCAATGATTTTCTTAAAAATATTAAGAGAAAAATATTTTATAAGTGTGAAGTGTTCCATTTATTTTAAGTGAGCATCATCTAGATCCAATGAGTGTTGAGTGTTCTATTTACTCTCATGAGAGATGGATAGAAATATCATAATTTGACTTCCAGTGGAAAAAAATATCTCCTACTTATCAATAAAAATATATCTAGGACTACAATTTATTGATTGTGAAAATCTGATATGATCAGTTCTTACAAGATATCACAAACTTTAAATATGAGTATCTTTCCAAAACATTTGAAAGATATGGATAAAGGAAAACCATGTATATTAAGTTAGTGATAAGTTGATAATAAAATCACTTAGTTACATGAGGACCAATACAACTATTGATTTTAGAAATTCCATTAGAATAGAAAGAACTTTAAACATGTTGAATCTTTTCAAACATTTGAGAAAATATTAATTCATAAAAAAAACATATGTAAGACACAATTGAGGGAAAATTGTGTATTAAGTCCATAAAATTTAGATGATAAAATCACCATTGAATGAGGTACAATACTATAATTCTCAAAATTTCCTAAAACATACCATAAACCTTAATTTGTAGTATCTCTATTGAAGCATTAATAACAAATTACATATCTTGACTCAAAACTCTAAGAGTTATTAATATAGTATCTATAACAATTAAGTCCCAAAATAAAATAGTGCCAACTTGAACTAGCACACCACAACAAAAACTAGAAAAAAAGAAGAAAAAGCTTGCAATTAGACCACTAAAACTAACAACAAAAACATATATTAACTAAAACAAGAAAACTAGAAGGTAGAAATACTAGGGTGGTAGAAATCAAGTCATTTCCTTGACTTTCCCAAGAAGCTCCTCCTTGAGCTCTTTGATTATGTTGATGACTTCCTTAGAGAAAGTTCCCATGTTGTTGCTTAGCTTATTTTTGCTAGCAACACTTGCTCGTTTTTTTGTGGCACGATTTGTGGAGCTAGTAGCCCCATGGATCACAAAAATAAATAAAACTAAATTGTAGGCAAATAACTTAGAGCTGAAAAAAATGGTGAAGACATGTGTCCCATTTTTCAATAAGAGTTGTCACTTATTTCCAAAAGTAGGAAAAGATTCTACATTTTCATTTTCCATGATTTTTGTTTTACTTGAGGACATGTCATTAATCTCTTCCTTTCATAAACCCCCAAATAGTTGAAGAGGAAAATTAAATCAAGTGTTTCAATAAGACAACACAACTCCATTTTCTGAAACTTCTACAAGATAACATAAACTTTAAAAATGTTATGTCTTTTTCAAAGCAAATGAAAAAAAGATTATATATATATATATATATATATATATATATATATATATATATATATATATATATATATATATATATATATATATATATATATATATATAATAATAAAATAATTTATTTGAATGAAACACGTCATAATTTTAGCTTTTAGCAATTCTTACAATGAATTATAAATTTTAATCATGTTTTCTCTAAAATATTAAGACATAATTAACCGATTAAGTGTAAGTGCAAATTTTTTCTCGACGATGGAGGAGGTTCGGATAGCTTCTAAATTTGATGTGACGAGGAAGTTTTGTTTGGTCATAGGATGTTCTGCGGGATCTTTAAGACTCTGGAGCTCTATCATACATGATATCTAGATCTTGATTTTTTAAAGTCAATTAGATCAATTTGCTTATATTAATTTTTGTAATGCAAGTGGTGGATCATTTCAGTCAACATTGTTTATTTATGAGTGTTCTAAATTTAAGTATTCATTGGAACTTTTGTTTATATTTTTATAATATGTGTTATTTCTCATATCTAGGTCAATTGTTTAATGATATAAGACATAAATTTTAAGAGGCATAAATTAAAGATTAAGAAAATTAAGATTTTGTCAATTTAAATATTGGATATTTATCAAATTGTAGTAAATTTTTATTATAGTGATGAATTATTGGAGAACAATATTAAGGTAATTTATCATGAATGGTTTTATCTAAAGTCTACATATACATGGTCAATAGTTTGTGATATATCTAAGTCAACTATTCATTAAATTATATATTCATTCAATTAATCATTTTAAAGATATTTTTCAGTGCTCTCAAACATTCTGTGTGTCAATGTGTTAATGTTAAAAAAATCTTACCTTTTAGCTCAAATTGACTTTAATGTTACCTATTAATATTAATTATTAAAATATCAGTTTCAAAATGAAAACCACCTTAAAAAACAAAGAAAAAACATTATTCAAAAAATTATTTTTATGTATGCATAAAAAAATATGATTTAAAAAAAATCTATCATTTCAAAATTATAATATTTTTTATTAAAGAAAAATTAGTTTTACAGGGAACAAAATACTAATGTACTACATCTAAAAAAGAGAAGGTTCATCCTATTCATAAGATAAAATAAACTTAAACTAGAAATGATAGAGATGCTAACCAAAACCCACAAAATAGAGTAAGACCACCTACAAATGTTAGCGAAGGTTTTATATTCCTAATTATATTAACATTAATGTCCCTAATTTTGTAAATAACATTGAGCAAAGGACTAGCACCCTTGTTCTTAGTCCTAAACTACATAGTCATACCTGATTTGGCCTTTGAACCTCTAAATTTACTCAGTTCATCCATGTCCTTGGTAGCATCTTTGGTCTTCTTTATCACTGTATAGTTTTCAACATCATGTGATAGATCTATGTTGTTTAAAGCTGAAGAATTGCCCTTTGAAATTCTATAAACAATTTTTTCGCTGCTAGTTAATTCTCCTTAAGACCTTACTTCTATTCAATAAAGTCAATTTGCTAATTTTCACTACTTTATTAAGAGTAGATTGGAAACCAAGAAAAATTTCCTCCAAGCTCTTGATTTTTTGTTCATGATCTTACTTACACTCATTGATGTTTTTTTGTCAAATTACCTACATTGGACAACATCAAGGCTTTGAGTATTATGAGCGTCATTCCTAATATGTACTTTAACTCAATAAAAACCTGATTGAACATTATTTCTTGGCTCATAATGAAGTTAATTAATTTTTTCCTTACTAACACCTCATATTTTCATTTAGAGGTATTTTCCAATCAAGTAGGTTTTCATGCCTCAAGACATATATCAGTGCATATTTAATTCTCCTTAACCATATAATTAGGGTAAGGATTAGTTTCCTTAATGGAAAAAGAATTTCTTTTTCTTTCTAAGTGGATATTTGATGGTAAGAACATGGGACCCACTAGCTTTAGGGACTTATTTAGAAAATCCCTTTTCAAAGGTTCCTTTTCTTTTCTTTTCTAAGAACCCTAGTCTATCAAATAATAGACACAATCCTTGGACATGATATAGTAAGATTCGTAATCCTCAAAGAAAATGACCATCTTTCTATGAGAGAAGGATAAAATAAAACTAGTAGGAAGAATGACTTTGCACTTCTTATAGATATGCGAAAATTCATCCTCATCTAAGTCTATATCATCATAATAAATTTTCTCTTCATCATAATGTATGTGGACACATTTTTCTTAAACTTTCACCCAATTTTAACAAAATCTATACTTTTAGTCATCTTTATAATAAGCAAGATTAAACCCTCATATAGAATAGGGGCCAAGGGTTTTTTCATATGATCTTCAATACAATGATTTAGGGAAAATGAGAAATAGAAGTGAATATAAATAAATTTACCATGTTGAAAATGGTCCAATATGTTCAATGATAATTGAATAGACTACCAAATTTTCCATTCAAAGACACATATTACAAAACAAATTTTTGCACATATACCTATGTATTTTGTGGAGACGTTCACTCAAAAAAACCATCAGTCATTTTGATCGCATTCTCAAATTCCCAAGGAATTTTTTTTTTTATCACCCTAGCAATTTTTCTGTCTCTATAGAACTTTGTGCCACTACTCCACATATTTGACACCATAGAAACCAACTCATTGTTAACATTTATTTTCATCCCATAAACCCATAAAATATCATTATCCCTACCTTCTAGAAAGGTCATAGTGATCAGTATATCTATACTATGCATGATGTCCATTAATGGAGTTGACTCACCGCTAGAGAGATTTCAAGACCATTTGCATATTTAACCATTTTTCATATATAACTTTCTCTCAATGATTATGATCTTATCTCATTGTAGAAGCCACAAAAACCTTCTTAGTCACACAATAGAAAAACACCCACATAATAGAACAATAAGATAGAGTCTATAATAGAACATTGGTTTTGCCTTTGTCCATTTACACACATAAGATTAATGAGAAAAAAATGCTCCTAATATGACCAAACATGATTCTCATTCATTAGGAACTAACTCAATTTCATTGAGAGTTGATCTTGGGCTTCCCAATCTACTTTTTGATTGAAGTCTTACCAAAGGTTGAAATAAAATCTAGCACATGATTTCCCTCTCCATACTCACAAAAAAATAAAAATTTGTAGAAACCAATTAGCGATTTCTTTGGGATAATTAGTAATGTGTTTAAGATTTTGACTCATAATGTGAAATTCCATCTTAATAATTTTACTTAATGATTTCTTAATTTGAAGATAGAGCTAGAGGATTTAGCATGTTGTTTCCTATATGGTTCATGAGATTCTTTTTGGTAAGTAAGTAGCGACTTTGGTTGTTCCCATTTCTATACTAATTGCTAGTGGATTTTAAGCTATTTTTTCTCTTATAATACATTTTTAAATTTTTTCTATAGAGCTCCACTACATCTCCATGATTATTTATAAAAAACATATTTTTCTATATCCTCTATATACTCCTCCAAATGTAAGGTAGTTATCACAAATAAAGAAGGTATATCTTTGTTGGCCCTATATTTTTATCTAATTAGATGGAATTAATAGACAAAGACAAGGTCTTAGAGGGTGGATGAATAAATCAAAACATTAAAATAAACTATAAGAAAAATCTTGATAAACATAGAATACTTGTAAATGATTACCACATGTGAATGTGTAATGAAAAAGATACATGATTAGCACAAGAACACCAAATTTATGTTATAAAAGAAAGGATGTGGAAAACCATGATGAGCATCTAACTCCCTATATGTATAATTTTTAATATAATTATCAAGATCACTACTTAGACATGTACAACTAGGACTTACTACCTTAAGAAAAGATATAAAAGAATTAAAAAACTTAAAATCATTATCTTAGAGCAAGACATAAATCATTTTTCTAGAGATAACACTATAATCCATCTACATAAATCTTAAATCAATCTCTTGAACAATAACATCTGATCTTCTTAGTATATTTCTTTAGGATCACGCTAACTTGAATATATTTTTGTTTAAACCTAGACTTTTAATCTACAAGATACTACCATTAATATATTTATTTTCATTTTAGACTTTTAATTATCAATTCATTTTTCTCTTTTTCACATATCCATGCCAAAATATCACATCTTCAAAAGAATATTGTTTAATTTTTATTGATTTGATAGATTATTCATTCACAATTTATGCAATTAAATAGGCATGTCACCTTAAATTGGAAGAGCTCAAATTTAATGAAGGTTTAGCACCTATTTAATGCAAGTTCATCAATATTTCTCTCTTTTTTCTCTTCTTCCTTTTTTTTTCTTTTCTCCTAGGTGGAATTGGGGTAAAACCTAATAGATCCTATTTAAAGCTTCTATTTTCATGGTGTTAAGCTCAAGGTAGGATCTATTTCACCTAGGTCCATCCTTTCATGCATCCATCCACTTGGAATCTACTTCTCACACCAAAATGAGATTTGGTCAAAATCTGGACTTGATTTTAGGAATTTGATATATTTTTTGGAGCACCAAGATAAACCCAAGGATTTTAGCATGTAGTCATTAGGGGTGGAATTTTCCTCTGACCAATCAAGGGAAAGGTTCTCCCTTAATGGGCAAATTAGATGAAAATTTCACCCAAGATGATGAGGCCTTATTTTGGTTCCTATATTTTGCAATGTTCAGGTGTTAACTTCTAGGCTAGTCAGTCTATGTGAGTTGGTTAATTCTATGCCCTTCATAAACCCTTCCATTTTCTCCATTTCTAATATCTCATCATCAAGTATTCAAGTATTCAATGCATTCAATCCTTCCTCCATCAAAGATCAAGGGTTTATGTATTCTAGTCATAGGAGGAGTTTTTGCATGATCTATCTTTTCAACATTCAAGATCTCCCTTCATACATTCATGATCCTTTGTTGCATCTTCTAGTTTTATCTTTCAAGAACTACATTCATCTACATGAATCCCTAAATTAGATTTCAAACATGTATTCAGTCATGAAGGTTTTGAGATCACTTTGATTTCCTTTATATGATTTTAAAGTTGATTCAAATCTATTACCTATACATACTTGATTACATTCCAAATTCAGGACCATATTCATAGATTCACATTGCATCATCTTATATTTGTCACTACTATTTGCTAGCATTCTATTTTAGTCATTTCAATGGGGTTTGTCTAATGAAAAACCTAGCCACCTCCCCCCCCCCCCCCCCAAAACAAACAATCTCTTGATTCACAGGTTTGGCATCTCAGATCAGGAAACAAATTGCATATTTAGATACCATTTTCATCATTTGTTAGAACTGTGAAATGACAAGCACAATTAATCAGGGTAGAGCTTTTCCCATGATCAATCAAATTTGAATTATTCCCCTAAGGCATTATTTCACCCTGACTTTCTTACCAAACAATTTATAGCTTATATCCCTAGATTAGTTTTTAGTCTAGATCACAAGAACCACCCCTTTCAAAGGTCATTTGATAGTTTTTTTTTGGGTTCATATCTCAAAAGATATTTCATATTTCATATCTCATTTGATAGTTTCTTCACTTTTCCCACTGCACATTTTGGTGAACTTGACTTTCTGTGCACTTTTCTTCTCTTAGTTAGATTCATTGGATTGGGTGTTTATGTCCTTTTTGGTGAACCAAGCTTTTCGTGCACTTTTCTTATTGGATTTAGATTCTTTGCATTGGGTTTTTACCTCCTATTTTAACCTAATGTATTGTAATCTATTATTTTATATTTGAGCTAGATTTCATTTTAGTGTATCTAGATCTACTTTTCTTGGAATATATCTTATTTGATTGAACAGATGGATAACACTAAGGCTCTTAAAAGGAAGGGTACTAAATTGGAGTCACACCCCCATACTTAGTGGAAACTAATTTTTGATGGATCCAAGAGGAATGCTAGTGTAGTAGTAAGGGGTGTCATCCAAGATGATCACATAAATTATATTAAGGGTTATGCCCAAGGGGGTAAGTGCGCCAAGTTAGTGTAAAAAATAGTGGACACCCAACAAAAATTTAATAATCTGATTAGGTTTTCAATAACCCAATTGGGTTGTTTAAAATTGAAATGTAGGTCAGGCTTGGTATCCAATCCTAGCCATTAAACTTTGGAAAACCTGATTGGGTTTTGTAAAGTATAATTTTTTGTTTGTTGCCCACATTTGAGGGTATTTTTATACCCTTAAATGGCAGAAAGAGCATCGAGTGCAAAGGTGAAGGTCAAAACCTGATCAAGTTTGGAATTAATAGTGATTTTTTATTGCATTTCCATCCATGACACCCCACATACGAGGTAGGTCTTTATTCTATTCATCTTTTATGTATTTTTCCATCAAATTTTGTAATGTGGTTTTGTAATTTATAAGTTTTGTAATAGTTTTTATTTATTTTTTAATATAGATGCATCAAGGAATCCAAGAAAATGAGGGAGAGACAAAAGAACACCTCCTACATAATCAAACCCTCCACTCATTATGACACAACTACAAAAAACTTCACTCATTGTGACACAACCACAAAACCCTCCACCCATAGTGACCCAACCACAAAACCCTCCACTCAATGTTCTCATTCAACAACCAACACCTCCTATAAATCCTCCATGCATATGATTACATCATTTAACTACTACACAAGAGGACCTCATAAACTAGCTTACAAAAAATAGTGCTAACATTACCCAAATGGTCAATATATTGTGGTCATCTACACTTACTCACCACTCAACCTTAGCGAATACTCTTGAACAAATGGCCCAAAATGCAAATGAGATGTCTAGGGAGGTTACAAAATGGGTTCATGGAGGGATAGGTGTCCTACATTTTATGTTGATGGGTTATCATATCAGCAAGTGAAAGATAAAGACATTAAGAGCGGTATCAGATATTCTCTTTTCACCAATCCTATATATGGCAACTCCCTATTACACACAACCAAAAAAATTCCTATTCATTGGTGCACTCATACTAGGATGAGATCATGTTTGTGGGATATGCGGTACATTGTATTTGACCTACAACCATGTAATAACTATGAGGTGTGAGCTATATTTTTTAAGAAAGCTATATTGTGAGTTCATCTTTCATGAGAACCCAAATTACTTTGACATCTGTCAATTCTAAGGAAGAGGGAGAGGCTCTACATAAGAGAAAATGAAGGCTTGTAGGGTGGTTCCACAACTTGAGAGAAGACACATAAAATGAAAAACCATGACTCATGTTGCGCTCCCATCAATTCTAACAGAGTCTATTGATTTATAGAATTTTCATGTGGTTGCATCATTAATAGATGTTATCATTGAGCATGGCTCATAGTTAGGTGGTTTTACTTCACCTATGGAACCTTGACCATCATCTGATGCTCCTTTAGGGTCATCATAGCATGCGAAAGTTCCATCATCATCACCTATGAAACCTTGGTCATTATAGCCTATAACAGCTCCATCACCATCACCTATACCACCAACATCATCTCTACTTGTGTCACCTACACCACTAGTGTAATCTCCACTTGTGTCACCCACAACACCAATTTCATCATCACTTGTGCCACCTGCATCATCATCACATGCATCATTACAATCTTTGTGGCCTAATCAACTTTTTTTATATCTATTGGCACATGTGTGTGTCTTAGGATGGAATGTCAGCTCATCCATGTGTACATTGTGGGCATACTTTTTATTCATATAGAGATGGGGATTTCACACTCATAGATGATTTGATGAAGATAGTCTTCAATGGTTAGGATACATAGGTTTATTTGTTTGAGTTTTGACATGATATTATTTTATCACCCAAATATCACAAAAGTGAAAAAACAAATTATTTTATAGATCATTCTAGATTGATATGTCAACAATATGCAATATAGTGTGAAGAAAGCAATACAAGAATACCACAGAGTACTCATTTTGCTGGAGGTGCAAGGCTAGGAGCAAGAACACCCAAGGTAAAGTTTTTTAAATATTCTTAAAAGTACAATAATACATTGGCCTTAAAATATTGTTTCCTAATTGGTATGACACTAACAACCTTCTTATAAACCCTCTTCCATATCCTACCATCATTGAAACCCTCCCATTCATCAAATCCATCCAATTCCCATCCACATCTCTTTCTCCTAATATTACTCAAACACCATCTAATGAAGCTCATGAGTTTTGACATGATATTATTTAATCACCTAAATATTGTAGAAGTAAATATATTTATTTTATTTTATAGAGAACTTTAGATTGATATATTCAAATAATATGCAATGCAAGGTGGAGCAAGTGGTATGAGAACACCACATAATACTCATTCTACTAGAGGTGCGAGGCTAGGAGCAAGAACACCCAAGGTAAAGTTTTTTAAATATTCTTAAAAGTACAATAATGCATTGCCTTTGAAATATTGTTTCTAAATTGGTATTCATAAAAGTACAATAATACCTTTTGCATCTCCTACCATCATTGAAACCCTCCCAAATTCATCAAATCCATCCAATTCCCATCCACATATCTTGCCCCTAGCATACTCAAACTCCATATAATTAACCTCATGAGTTCATCCTCCATATACCCATCCACATCAAAGAACCTCCATATCACATAGGGTGTCTTGTAGGAGTGTGGAGATCATCAATCTTCACTTTTATTTCTTGACAAGGTGCCAAAAGTTCATTCGCATCTCTGTTTTGCTTCACAGTCCCTTTGTTTTCAATTTAGGCCTTGTAGTCTTTTTGAGCCCCAATTTTACCTATCTTTGAACTATCCTTCCATTATTTTCCTTTAAGTCCTCCTTGTGTCTTCTTTGACTCCTATGATCTTCTTGTTATTATTGCACTTTCCTACCATTTACAACATTATCTCATATGTATAACAATACTCTTTACAATTTTATAGGGCTTGTTGGGGGTTGAAATTTCTCAAATTGATGATGCCATGCTTTTTACCATTAACTTTGTCCTTGAGAGCTATGTAGTATCATAGCTTGGACCTATCAAGTTTACAATTTGAGTTGAACTCATGACGTGTCTTATTCACTCCTCTCATGTTATATTTTTTTCTTCTTTAGGGTACTCCACATAGCTCGAGGCCTGGAGGAAAGGGAAGGAAATAAGAAAGAACGCTAAAATAATAAATGGTATTAAATAAAAGTCAAGTTTATATTTTGAAATTTATAGTTAATGAATGTATATAAATGTACTCAATATTGATGAATATGTGTTGGCTTGTTTGTTGAATATATGTAGAAACAATTTAGTTTTGTAGAGTTGATGAATGCACCTAATACTCCTAATATTGAGGTAATGGAAGAGGTAAAATTTAATATTTTCCTTCTCATAAATTTTAGGAACTTATAGAATAAATTGTTCTATATACATATTAAACAGTTGGATTTACAAATGAGTAAATTTTTTGTCATTTTTATAGTAATTATCAACAATTTGTCTTATTAACATGTGTTATTTATCTTTTACCTACTACAATCCTCCTTGAGACTTTGTGAAAATCCTTTCCCATTTCATTTTGATAGGAGTCTTGATATCAAAGATGGGGTCAAACAAAATAGAGGCTAGAGATATGTATGTAGCATCTTAGTTGAAGCTCTCTTGTGATATGAATTTGGATTGCTTGCGTGTGATAGAAATCCCTAATGCTTACTCTATAATTCTAACATTTTATTTCTTACCATATAGGTTGTGCCTCATACAAACATTGATTAATTAGTTGTTGTACCTCCTGCTAGCATGGGAGAGCTAGCTTAGCCTACAATAATTTTTTTGTTTTTTTACTCTATTTGGAATCCCTAATGCCTACTCTACAATTCTAACATTTTATCACTTATCATACAACTTGTGTCGCATACCAACATTGATTCATCAATGGCTATACCTCCTACTAGCATGGGAGATCTAGCTTAGACTACAATACATTTTTTGTTCTTTTACTCTATTTGGAATCCCTAATGCCACTCTATAATGCTAACATTTTATCTCTTACCATATAGGTTGTGACTCATACCAAGATTGATTCATTAGTGGTTGCAGGTCTCCTACTAGAATGGGAGATCTGGCTTAGGCTACAGTACATTTTTTTGTTTTTTTACTCCATTCGGAATCCCTAATGCCACTCTATAATTTTAACATTTTATCACTTACCATATAGGTTATGCCTCATACCAACATTGATTCATCGGTGGTTCTGCCTCCCATGAGCATTGATTCATTGGTAGGTATGCCTCTCATTGTCACTCTACCTCATCATTCTGTGAGGAGTCCCACCCATTGACAAAGGACCCCATTACCATTATCATTCAATCCAGCTGTGGCACAAAGCGATGAGGTAATGAACAACTCAACTATCCATAATTTATAACCCAATTTCTAATTATTTTCATATTACTTATAGATAAGATATTTGATACTATATTTTAATTTTTCTTCTATAGACACTTGGCAAGCCACAAACTACATAAAAGAGGATCAATTTTGATGATTCTTCATAGTCATAGATATTGATAGTGATATACATATGTAGTTGTGGTCATCACATGACAGTGACATATATTCAACAATTGTATTGTATATATTCAAGATTTGGGTTGTGCACATTCAACATTTCTATTGTACACATACAATATTCGTTGGGTTTTCAACTTTTGTATTATATATTTGAGATTTATATTGTGCATATTTGACATTTCTATTGTACACATTTGACATTTGTTGGACATTCAAATTTTGTATTGTATTGATGAGACATAACATTTTTTCTAATGATATGATTGATATGGTATAGTATATTGTTCATTTTGATATACATTAAACTTGCATTTCCATCCAACTTGTTCAATGTGTGCATACAAACTTGTATTTTAGATTTCTTTCTTGCAATTAATAAAACCCATGAATGCTCATTATTTTATACAAAAAATGTAACATCTTTATCAAATTCATTATAATGTGTAATCATATGTCACTTATTTTGATGTAATAAGACATGAAAAGTAAAAATATGTTATGACTTTTGTATTTGTGATAAATATCACATCCCAATAGTGCTTAGGGACCCTTAGTGTCAAATATACACAACCTTTCTCATTTCAACTAAGCAACATTGTGACTTTTGGCAATAGGTGATATACAAATGTCAAATCCAAACAAAGTCAAATCTCTAAAAACTAAGATAGGCTGTTGTAGGCTTTGATAATGTAATCTTGTAGCACCTAACAGTTTGACAATACCTTGCACAAGCTTAGAGAAATACTCGATCAAAGATCACAACCTGATGGTGCTTAGAGACCCTAAGGGATGATTATGTTCAATGTGGTAAATAGCATCAAAGGGATGTTGTGACTGAAATAAGGTTGGTTCTAGTCTAAACCCAACCAACTAAAGCTAATAGAGTAGACGATTCAAACCTAGGACCAATCCTTTGAAATATACACAATCTTGCTCATTTGAACTGAGCAACATTGAAACTTTTGTCAATAGGGGAGATAGAAATGAAAAATCCAAACAAAGTTGAATCACTAAAAATTGAGATGCGTTGTTGTAGGCTTAGATAATGCAATCATCTAGAACTTGATAGTTTATCAATACCTCGCAGGAGCTCAGAGAAATGTTCAATCAAAGATTGCACCTCAATGGTGCTTAGAGACACTTAGGGATGATTCCATTCAGTTTGGTTGATACCGTCAAAGGGAATTTGTGGCTAAAATTAGGTTAGTACTAGTCTAAGCCCAAGCAACTAGAGCTAATGGAGCAGCCATGGATTCCTAGGAATGCATTAGAAGCTCCAAAACCCTAGTTGCTAGGAAAGCTCAAAATGAAGGTAAATGAATGTAATCTATTGTTCTAATCTAGTATACTGAGTCAAATCAATCCCTTGAACATGTGAAACAAACCAAAGGATTGGATTGAATAATCTCATTATTCAAAACCAAAAAACAATCTTGGAAAAGAACAGATCAACACTCTAGAAGGCACAAAAAATTGCTCTAAGTGGTCTTCTTGATTCCAACTGAAAATTTTGATTATCTAGTATAGGGAAACTCTCGAATACAAGAAGAATCATATTTTATTATAGCATCATAATAATGTGAATGTAGGAAAAAATTAGAGTTTGCAGACCTGTGGAGAGTGTTTGGAAGAGTTTGATGATATTTTGGAGTGCTTTTGGGGTCATGAAATGGAGTCATAGCTGTAGTAGTAGAAGATCTATCCATTGGGGAGTGGGGGGTATCTTTATGATAGATTACATCTTATAATAGTGTAAGGATTGTGTAAAAAGTTTCATTTTGTAGACATGGTGTTCGGAGGTTAGACATTGAGTAAGCTCTAGATTTTTGGGGTTTTCGGGTCCAAATTGAGGATTTCATATGTAGAGGTTTCATAGAGTATTATTGGATGCATATTACTATAATTAGGTCTATTTAATGATACCTTTGAAAGTGTGAAGGTCTAGGAGTACACCCATGATATAGTTGCTTTGAAAATGTCAAGTAAATTAGGCCTAGAATCCAAAAGTAAAGCAGCAATTTGAAGGGATGTTGCAAAACAAGTGAGGTTTATTTCTACAAATGTTTAATAAATTATAAAAGTGTATTTTATTAAATATTTTTTTTGGAAATTTATTTGGGAAAATTTGGAGAAATCTACAAATTTCTCATTGGGGAGGATTAGTAGGACAAGTAGACCTAAAAGAGGATAGTATGGTTATGGGTGATTAGCCATTGAAACCTATCACTTGGAGAGTAGTGGATATGTTATTTGGAATGTATTGAATAAATTTTGAATTTAGAAACACATACTAGAGACATTGAGGGGTGTTGGGTTGGTTGGTTTGAAGGCAACCACAAAGCATGGGGCATGGTTGAATGCATGGATATGGAGATGAGGAAGAGAATTTAGGTTGTGGAGTCTAGTATGGGTATGAAATGATAAAATTGATCACTAATAGGTTTATAGTGTGGGCTGAGGGCCTAGAGTTTTTTCTTTTGGAAGGAAGAGCAAGGTGTTGTTACAAAACAAAAGAAAAATTTAGCATTCTTCTAAGAATATTTTGAAAATCCTCCATTAGCCTAAGAATCATGATCTCCAACACATATACAATCCTCTAGGTCATTTTTTTGTTTTCCAAGTAACTTTTTCATTGGATTGTGCATTCTTGACAAATTTTGCAAGGAATTGCAAAATTATAGCTTTGCAAAAATTGCACTTTTACAAAATTTGCAGTTTGCAACTTTTTGCACTATTATGAAATTTGACTTCAACTAGGTATAAAATGATCCCAAATAATATATAAAGACTAAATATGACCAAAAATGATCAAATTCAACCTTGCATCTACCTTTCACCAAATATTGACAATGTTTGACCAACCTAGAACAACCTAGACAAACAAACACTAGGTGATCTTTTGTTTTCCAAATGAGCTCACCAACCTCTCAACGCTCTTCTCATGCTTTGTATAGGGTGGTTAGTCATTCTTTAGGACTCCTCTTTGAAATGGTGGACAACTTTCTTGCCAAAGGCTGCTCAAACAACTTTTCAAAGTTGCAATGTTGCACAATGCAACTTTTACATTTTTTTGCAGTTTTTCACTAATTTGGTTAAATGACTTTCCTATCATCTCAAACTTAACCACAAACCTTAGCTATGGTAAAAATCTGACCCTAACTCTTTATAGACCCTATTGACCTCATGATGATGTCATCATCATGCCTTGTGCCAATTAGAGGGCTATTTTAAGCCTAAAAAGGGGTGACATGGGATGAAAGAAAGGACATAGTCCAAAACAACCCATCCAAGATTTTCATATGTTGTAGAGAATCCAAATGGGTATCCAAATCTCTAATTAATTTTAATAATGTTTTGGGAAATTTGGAAGAAATATACAAGAGGACAACAATCTAAATCCATACAAGTTGAAGATAATTGAATGTTTTTTAAGGATATCATCAAACCCACAAAAAAGAGCTCAAGAGACAATTTTATAAAAATAATGTACAATATTTACATCTCTTATTAGTTTTATATACAAAATTTTCCATCTAAATATGCACATGTGACATCTCTTATCAGATTTTTATACAAAATATGGCATATAAATATGAACATGTTACATGTCTTCTCTTTTTATATATAAAAAATTTTGCATCTAAATAAACACATGTGACATCTATTATTAGATTTTAATACAAAATTTTGCATCTAAATATGCACATGTGACATCTCTTATCAGATTTTTATACAAAATATGACATATAAATATACACATGTTATATGTCTTCTCTTTTTTATATACAAAATTTGGAATGTACATATGCACATCACTACTAAGTTTCCACATTTTGTATAATATATATACAAATTTTTCAAAATTATTCTACCGTACGTAGAATGATTCAGCTATATAGCACACAATCAATCAAGGGAACCTTCCAGATCAGCTCTAACCCTTATTGTATCAAGTATTGCCTTGTGATTAGATTCATGTACTTTCCACAACTTCTTGTTAAGATGCCTACCACAATATAGTATAAATTGAATATTTTTTGAAACAATAAGGTTAGAGTAATGAAGAATATATCTGTGTGTCTCAAAATCCTCAAATAACCATGTGGTGGAATTTTTTGATAGCATACCTACATTTAATTGTAAAGACAATTTAAAGTCAAAATTGATACACTATACATGACAAATTGACTTAAAGAGATCTTCATGGTAGGGTTCAAAAATATACTACCTTCTAAGCCATGTGCCTATCACAATGACAGATCCTATTTGGTACTCAATATCCTCACTGTCAATGAGTGTAGCTATTACTTTCTTTTGGGGATCAATACACTGACATATAAAGTAATATGTTCCTTCATCATTATTCTGATATGCAATAATTGCATATAGATGACCTGCATTATATAGAAGGATAAGTTAATGGAAAAATTAAAAGTAATATATTTTAACCAAGTATTAAATTGACAACTTAGTTTCTAGTTCAACTAGGTCAGGTACATGCTCAAAATATGTGGATGCTTCAATCTAGTTGAGTTGTAGTGTTGTAGGAAGTTTATATGAATCAATTGGATGCAAGGGTCTACAAGAATATTTATCAACCCACTCTTTTGATTTACATTCATCTCATAAATGATGCATACATGAAGAGCAAAAACATGCAAGATTTTGAGTATGAATAGCTAGTGACACTACATTTGAACTTTGAAATAAATGTATCTCACTTGATCTTGTAAGTGTACAAAAATCTTGCAAATTTTCAATGTTAAGTTCAAGTATCAACCAAAAATATCTAGAAACCATAGACTTTCCTATATTACCTGGTCCCATCAGAGAATTACACCATTCGATAATTATTTCATCATTTTCTAAAATTGTGCCACCTTTGTACTTTAATTCCTCTCTACTAAGGGCTCTTTTCACAAATGCTCTAGCACCATCATGGTCTCCTTTTCATGTCCCTCCTTAATGAAATTATAAAAATGTTGCACTCCACTTGTCACATGCATCCTACTCAACCAATAAAACATCCTTGCATTCTTGAATTGTGTGGTGCAATTGTCTGATGATATAATCTATTGATTGAATCTTTCATTTCTTTCACTCAAATTGTAATAGAAAACTCTAAAACATCCTTGCACAAAATATGATGAATGGGTTCTATCATCATAGATATAGAAGTGATACACTTTTAATACTTTTTTGTCATCCTTAGTTCTATCATATGCATGAATAAATGCTATGTGTACAAAAATTGACACTTGTATATAGTTGAAATACATTGGTTGCACTTCATTTTGAGGTTTTAGGGTATAGTTTTTAGTGAAGTCAACAACTGACATAGTCATATCCAAGGAAAAAGTATCCTTACACAACTGGAATTACTAATCTAACCATCTAGCTCTATGTGTATGACCTATGTAGTCATAAACTATTTTCTCTTGAATTATTTTCATAAAATCAGCTACACATACATCACCTTTCACTAATTCACACCTCTTTAATAATTTTCCATCTTTAACACCATATATAACTAACTTGTAATTTTAGTAATCTTTTTCAAATGAGTAACATTTGTAAAGCATTATCTTCTATCTTAAGCTCTCACTAGGGCTCCTACGTGTAGCTTTATGGTGGTGGCTTCGGCTAGTTGTTAGAAACTTAGTAATGATTGATTTAGAGCCAGTTATTGTTGATAAGATCTCTCTTTATATTGATCATTTCTCTTCCAAAGCTGCAATATTTTGTTTTAAGGGTTTCTAGCCCTCTCTACCAGAGCTACATGCCTAGATCTCTCATGTTTGGAAGCCATTCATTAAAAGAACAACTTAAATTTACCCTATTTTTAGGGGTATTTTTATCGTGAAATTTGAATCTACTGATGATATAAATGCCATTTTGAGCCATTGTTTCTTATGGGGGAGAAGTTTCCCTTGATGGCTAAACCTTGGTATAAGGAGTTTGACCCATCAATGAAATCCTTTAATAAGCTCCCTTTGTGGGTTAGGTTGCTGAATCTTCCCCTTCACCTATGGCAAGACTCTATCTTGGAAGTGGTGGGGGAAGCCCTCGAGGATTTCTTAATGGTAGATATTGCATCTTCTAATGTGTTTAGGAAAATGTATGCTTGTATCCTAGTTGAGATTGACATCTCTAAGGCACATCCTAAAATGATTATTTTGAAATATCTACATGGCTCTTGGAACTTGCTTTTTGATTATGAGGGAATCCCTTCTTGGTGCAAGATATGTGACAAGACTAGTCATCTTGCTTCCCATTGTTCTTCTAAAAATTCTAGACTAAAGAAGTCTCCTTCTTGGTGGAAGGTGGTTTCTGATGATCACTACATGGTTCAGAAAGATTTCTTTGGTGGGAATGATGACCCTTCTAAGGATACTTTGGAGGTAGACTTGAATGCTACTTCGGTTGGCATGGCTATCCCTTTGGTGGTGACATCTCACCCTTGTCTAGTTTCTACTTATGTGGCTAGCTTTATGACAGTAGCTTTGGCTTCTACATCTGGCTCAACTTATGTGTTTGGCCTTATGGATTTAGTTTTGGCTTCTATGTCCAACTTGGCTCCTCAGCTCCTACATCTGGTTTATTGGTGGTAGCTTTGGCTCTTGCATCTAGCTTGGCTCTTGTGCTTGAATTTGTTGCTGTCTTTGTTGGTCTATCCCCTCCTTTGGCTCCTTCTATGGTGGCAGTTGGTCCATCTCTAGATTTTGCTATCCCAGTCTTTGGTATGGATTCTGCTGCTATCTCTATTTGTCTATCCACTCCTAGCATCTTATTGGTGGATCAACTATTGGCTTTTGGCATTTCCAAGGTAGTTCCTCCTATGGTTCCTTCTTAGGGTGCTACTATTCTAGCTATGGCTTCTATTATCACTTCCTCTTCTATGGCCTTTTCCCTAGCTTTAGGGGTTTCTAGTTCTAGTTGTGATGGTGCTGATTTTCAATGGTAGAAGGCTACCAGTTTGGTGGAGGATTGATGGACTATAGTAAAAGGAAAAAAGGTCAAGCCATCAAATACCTCTATTGATAAGGCATTGTGGTCTAAAAAGAAAGGTTTAGAAGGGAAAGTTTGATGTGGTTGTCCTTTTTTGGCTCTCTTGGCTTTTGGCCTGTTGTTCTCCATACTGTCCCCTAGCTCTTTTTCCCTTTAGCCCTTTGTAGTGTGTCTCACCATGGGTTTTTAGGAGCCTAGTCAAAACCTATTTTTGTGGTTGTAGTGCTCTACTTTATTTGTGTTGCCACCTTGGTCCCCTTTTCTTTGGTGACATGTTTTGTTTTGTATAGGGCTTTATACACCCTTCAAAACTTGTTTTGGGTTTTAGGTGCCCACTCAAAATTAGGTTGTGTGGCTGATGAGTACTATGTTATCTGTGATGCCACCCTAGTCATTGTATCTTGTTGGGTGATTTGTTTTACCTTTACAGTTTTGGTTGGTTTGGGCTTCTTTGAAAAAATTTCTTGATTTGTAAAGGGTTTTAGATTCCCTTCAAAACTTGTTTTTCTTATCAAAAAATAACTTGTAGTTTCCTAGAGAAACTAGTATCTCACCAATTTTATGTATGTTATCTAGACATAGGAATCTATGTATGTTTCACAAACCACCACATTTAGGGAAAAAACCTTTCAAACACATGGTCTTATAATAGATGCATCCATCATCTTATTTACATAGTACACTTGTGATAAATTCTCTCAATGACTTAGGAGGTAATTGTAGAGCACATTCCTACAATATTTTATTAGTATGAAAAGTACAACATATATAACAATAAACATCATGATGTATATAAAATTCAACA